>JAJIRX010000489.1:0-414625 GCA_023853785.1 Psilocybe azurescens | reverse complement strand
ACACGAGATTAGATTTATGAGAGGTTGAGAGAGGGAGGTTGATTGATGGGATGATAAGACAGCTTGAAAAGTGGGGTTCGTATTTCTTGTCTTTACAGTGTACAAATTAGAGTCCTTATATACATCGAGGTGGACTATGGAGCTAGAGGGGTAGCTACTGCGGAGGAGGAGTAATTACAATTGTATGACATAGAGTAAAGGAGTCAAGGAGTAAGGAGGAGAATGAAGAATGAAGAATGAAGAATAATGACGAAGTATGGTACAAGATACAAAGGGAGGATTAAAGATGAGAGATAAGATAATAATGCGGAAAGATAAGATCAACGAGTTACGAAAAGATCACGTATTCGCTACATACGCCCTCCGAGGGTTCTGCAGGAATCCTCCAAATTTAAACTGAAATCATCGAAGAGGATCCGGAAGTGGAATCGTCGTTATCGTGGAAATTTGCGAAAGCATCTGTGCAATTGATAGGAGGGAATGATGCGAGAGGTGGGCGCTTGCGTTTAAGGTTAACAGGTTTGGCTTCGAGAGTGGCCTTGAGATTGGCAATCTCTGCCAGCATACGTTTGACGTTGTTCTGGGTGGACCATCCGGAGTAACGAGGATGAGCACGAGGGGCGACGAAGTCTTTCCATCCAACTAAAGATAGATCAATATGAAAATCGTCGAAATTGACAGGTTCTCCAGAGCAGGTGACAGTTTGTGTGTCAGAATGGTAGATAGAGAGTCGTTTGTTGGTGGGATTACAGTGATTAAAATCGGAGGCAAACTGAGTATATCCTTCGGGCATGAGGTTGGGATTAAACCGACCAAAACGGATACGCTTGTCTGTAAGAATAAACATAGCCACTTGTCCCAGATGAAATATGCGGTATAAATTGGAGTTTTCGCGGTCACGGACACGAATGGTAGTGCGAGTAGGTTGAGAAATATAAGGATGGTGGAAGGTGATATACTTTGGGGCGCTTTCCTGTAGACTTGAGGGGTCTCGGAAATGGTTAAGCGGCAGAGGAAACATCCATATGGATGTCAGGGATGGCTTCTCCATGGTCAGTGACAATAGCAGCGTTAAGGGAAGGGCTGGATGCAATGTCCTGAGGTCTAGGGGTGCCAGGGCGCTCGGACTGAGTGGCGGTCTTCTGGAATTTAAGAGACTCCATTATGAATAGGAAGATAAGGATGATATGAATAATAAGCAGAGTTAAAAGTTGTTTGAAAGCGATGGTGTGTGATGATTGTGTTGGGGAAATTAAAGCGAAAGGTGTAGAGTATTTATATGAAAAGGAGGAGATAGGTTTCCGATGAAGTCATAAATAAATTTGAGGGTCGTTCTGAGGGGTTTGGCTGATCCTGGAGGGAGAGAAAGAATGGAATCAATTCCTAGAAGCTCCAGGTATTCCTTCAGAGCGTTGAGGTGCGTAATTTGTTTGTATGGGAGCCATGTTATATCACCAGCTTTCCACAATATTTCAAAGGTGGCTTCATCTTTGGAGCCAGAATGGTTTAAGATCTTCTCCACAGCCCATTCTGGTTCAAATTCGCTTCCAGGTTTAATTGAGTTGTTAGACGTCCAGGGAATAGTCTGTCGTCATTGGGAATGTGTATTCTCAATAGGGAAGCATGAAATACATTGTGTACTCCCCTCTGCTTCAGATATTTGGGGAGTTCTATCTCAAATGATTGATTATTAAAGTCTCTGATAATGAGGTATGGTCCTATAAATTTAGGTACTAATTTGCGAGCATGACCTTTAGGGAAAGATATGTTCTTGGTAGATATATAAACTAGGTCTCCTTTAATAAATGGAGCCATTCTCCTTCGCTTATTTGCTTCTTGGGTTTGCTTGACCCTTGATGATAGAATACTATCATGAGCAGAAATGATTGCCAGCTTTCGTTGCAGGGCAAAGTTTCGAACTGAAGGGTACTCCACTGGATCTGCAGAGTTCCAGATCATGGATCTGGGCATCCGACCTGTATTCAAAAAGAATGGTGCATAACCAGTGCTTTCCGAGCGAGCGGAATTGATGGCAAACTCTATATTTGGTAGTTTCATGACCCAATCCGTCTGTTTAGTATTGATGCAATTTCGCAGCATCTGTGTTATTGTTCTATTCGCTCGTTCCGTGGACCCATCGGTCTCTGGATGATATGCACTAGACATTTTTAGTTGAGTACCAATCAATTTATTCAATTGAATCCAAAAGGTGCTAGTGAATAATACGTCTCGGTCACTAATGATATGTTTTGGAAGTCCATGGAGTTTATAGACTTCATCAAACATTAATTCAGCCATTTGTTTGGCATTATAGTTAATTCTGCTTGGGACTAAATGTACCATGGCAGTCAATAAGCATATTATAACAGCTATGCAGTCAAAAGTTCCATCCCTATTCTTTGATTCTGGTAATGGTCCTACAAAGTCTACACCAATTGATTCCCATGGTGTTCCCGGAATGGGCAAGGGATTAAGTAGTCCATAAGGTTTTTGATTAGAGGGCTTGCTCCGTCGACATGTGGTACAGGTTAGACAGTATGATTTTGTATCTGACATCATGTCTTTCCACCATACATGGTCCCTGAGGTAGATTAGAGTTTTGTTAGTTCCTAAATGGGCCAACATGGAGTGTGCTTCTGAGATCACTATTTCTCGTGCACTTCGTCCCTGTATTAAAATGTGGGGTATGCATAGAAGCTTTCTATTATTGGATTTCAAATAGATTAGACCATTAAGTACGTCAAAATTCTTGAACTCAGAGGGTTTGTTCATGATCTTTCTGAAAAACAAATCTTCTCCATATTTAAATCTTATTTCATTTTCCAGGTCAATTCCTGACTGGGATTGCGATACTACAGACAACAAAGAAGTATCATAGGCCTGGTGCTCAATAGCAGTATCCTGGCGCTCCAGTAGATCCCTGTCAGTTGCAGGGTTGATTTTATTTAAGTTCTGTGGCGTTGAGACTTGTCCTTCCGGACTTATTAAAGTTTCTAATTGTTCATGTGTTGTTCTTAATTTAGTAGTCTGGTTCCTACTCCCGCCCTCCTTTCGTTCTGCAGGGCCTTTAAGAACGAAACGAGACTTCATCCGTGCAGCAAATTCTTTGGCTGTTTCCGGACGACCTGTTTCAGCAGGCTCAGACTTTTCCGTGGCTTCCGTTGCACAGCAACTTTAGCTTCAATGCCTGAGAGAACGGGCATTCTAAATTCAGATATTTCTTCATCATCATTAACAACATCAAAGTATGTATATTCACTTGCAGTTCGCACTGTACCAGGTGCATCATTAGAGTAGATGCGTGATAATGCATCTGCAACTACATTGTCTGTTCCTGGTATGTATATAATCTCAAATGTAAATTCACTGATTTTTTCCATCCATCGTGCTTGTCTACCAGACAAGTTCTTTTGTTTAATCAGGTGTATCAGACCCTTATGATCCGTTATCCATTTAAAATTAGCTCCTTGCAGAATATCACGATGGCGAAGCATAGTTTCCACTCCTGCTAGCATTTCTATTTCATGCACAGGATAATTCCCTGCTGAGCAGAATTTAGTTTAGCCGAATAAAATGCAGCTATGCGCGCTGTTTTCCAGTCCGTGCCTTGGCTAATAAGACCTGCTACTCCAGTGGAGCATCCATCCGTAACCATCCAGATTTGTTGTGCTTCTTTTGAATAATCTAAGGGCACTCTGTGATGGTCTCGTGCACCTTGGACTAACTTTTTAACATTTTCAAATGCACGTTGTTCTGTATATCCCCATCGAAACGAGACAGTGTCTCCTGTCAGTCCATGTAGGACTCCCATTGGGATCCGTACATTGGGAATATCATCAGCTAAATATCCAACAGAGCCTAAAAATCCACGTAATAGGTCTCGGGTTGGTGGGTGTTCTCCAATTCACAACTGAATCCACTTTATCAGGGTCCATTCTGATCCCATTATTAGTTACAATTCGTCCTAAAATTTTTGAGAGAGGACTGCGAGGAAAGTGAAGTTTATTCTTACTAAGATAAAGTTTTTCTTTCTTAAGTACATCAATTAAAATCTTAACATGTCGTACATGTTCTTCCAATGTATTTGAATAGACAATTATGTCGTCTAAATAGATGTCCATGAAATGTCCGATGTATGGGGAAAAATATGGTTCATTAGGGCCTGGTACGTTGCCGGAGCATTACAATCTCCAATTTGAATTACCTGGCTCACCATGTTTCCGTCAGGTGTTGTTACTGCGGTTCGGTTCACATGGTCTGGGTCAATTCTAATTTGTTCATAAGCGCTTTTCCATCCATGGACGATCGAAATTTATGGCTTGCCGCCCTCCGAAGTATTCCTTCAGGATCAGGTAATGGCGACGTCATTTTATGGTATTATCATTTCGAGCACGTAAATCTATTACTGTGCGGAGACTGGGTGATTCTCCTGACGCTCTAGGCTTTGGTATGAATAACATTGGGACTGTATTTCGCGAGCTAGTAATTTCCCAGCGTCCTGATCTAAGATAGGCATCTCTCTTCTCAATCCACTGGCTTCGTAACGCTTCAGGGCATCGAGATGCTCTCCAAGGATAAATTTTATCCGGATTAATAAGAGGAATAGTGTGATTAATCGCTCTGAATGGTGGTAGCTCGGTTTCATTTGCTGTTTTACACAGAGGTTCTGCATATGCGATTAATTCATTCCTTGCATCTTCTATCCCTTGCTGAATTAATTCTATTGCTCGGGATGCAAGACTTGTAATATTAGACCCTTTAATTGGGTGAGATTCGTCGCAGCCTACTACTAAGCGTGATGGGTTTAACCCAATACATGCCTTGTGTTGAAACAACCAAGGAGTGCCTAGAATTATATCATAGCTTGATATATTGATTATGTCAAGTACCGAGTCTCTTTAATGAATTCATATTCAAATGTAGCTCGGGTTCCTGGAGTTAATTTTTGATCTGGATCCCTGAACCGCAAGCTGCAGTCCTAAAGGTGAATCATATTTAATTTTTTCCACCTTCAGTTGGTCGGCTAAACTAGATGCCATAAAATCTCCAAGAGATCCAGAGTCTAGTAGTGCTCGTGCCGGATGTCCATTAATTTTTACTGTAATGACAACTGGCTTTGGAATCGAGCGCTTAGTATCCTTAACTTGGGCTGCATTGCGCTGTAGGCTTGGGTACGATCCCCTTGAATTTGAACACCATTTAAATAAATGGCATTGATTTCTTCATGATCTGGAATATTGGCTTCGATATAACTGAGCCTAATAATTTCATCGGTTTGAAATTGAGGAGATACTTGGTCATTGAGTATTTGCTCAGTTAGATCAATGAGAAGGCTATTATTCTCTATAAGAGCCATCGCTTTTTCTTTCTCATGTTTAAATAATTGTTCTTGATACCATTGTCGAAGATCCAACTGAAAAGAAGGGTCCTCAATTATGTGTCTCTCAATGGAAACGGTTACTTTAGAATAATTATCTGTGATCAATAATTTAGGCGTGCTGAGATGATCACAGTATGCTTGTACTGTATAGGTTACTTGATCACGCTCTGCGTAGGGAACATCTGGAACAAATGGTCTACATGCTTGTAGTTCCATTTCCAACCCTCTCTCTAGACAATATCCCATTGGAAGATGGTATCTTATGTACCATTGAGGCGGAATGTCAATTCCATCGTATGCAGCTAGTCTTTTAGCATATTCTTTTCCAATATAAAAGTCTGGAGATCGCACTTCCTGAGTACTAAAATAGGTGGTTAGTTTCCGAGCTTTATCATACACAGAATAAGTGTCTTGATTGACAAGTTTGACTGCAAATCTTTGTGGGATTGCATAATTATACACTGCCTCAGGGTAAGGTTGCGAATCATGAAGGATATAATCAGCTCTTTGGGCTATAATATCCCCAAGAACTTGATCTGGACGAAGGCGTACACCCATCCGGTTCTGTTCCCAGGCTATTTCCTGGGCGCTTATTTCATGTCTTGGCGATTCAGACACAGAATTATCAGTTATTTCTTCGTGTGAATGTGAGTTATTTTCATTTAATAGATGATTAAACATCTGAACTTGATTCCCAAATAGTTCAGGAGTCCCTTGGTCCGAGCTTAACTCATTTGAGTTATTATTATTAGGTGATGTCTTTCTTTCATCAGAAGATTCATTAAATTCGGGATCTTCTGTATATTCAGATTTAGGGTTCATATGATCGGAATCCTCAGATGAGCTTGAATTATTAATCACTGGATTGTATCGATGTCTTTTGTACCAGTGACCTAAGTCAAAGTAAGGATTGGTGAGTGTAGTTTTGGGGATTGTTAAAGGTAACCCCTCGAAATCATCGTCATGAATGTGGCATGTAGTAGATGTATTAGATACAACTGTAAAACGAAATTCATCGTCTACTGCAGGGTCCCTAGTGGGATATAAAGTGGTTATTCCACTTCTCAATACCAACATAGCGTTATATTCATATGCATTGCCCATTGTATGTAGTCTGGTTCCTTCTTTAGAACCTCCGAAATGCTTAATTAATTCAGTGGCGTACCAATCACAAACTCGAAAGTAAGGATCAGCTAGATACCTGATATGAATATCAGTTCGGATGAGCCGATATTTATCAAATACAAAGTAGAATTCCCCAGGTCCTCGTGAAATATAAAACCTGTCAATTTCATTTCGGTGGGAAACGTAATCACTATCACCTGGATAAGGTTGATAGCTTGATAAGGCATCTTCTGCCATACGGGCTAATGCATCCCCTAGACGAGTTCGTCTCGGATGATGTGGAAAATACTCATTCCATTTCGGACGAGGATAATCATGAACTGCCCCAATTGGAAGCTCAAAGGGTTGTATCTCAATTAAATTGAGTGAAATATTGTCCATTAGTTCAACCTCATCTGGAGATGATAAATTTTCTAGTTGTTCACTGCAGAAAGACTCACAGTCCGCTTCATTTGGCATGAGTTCTTCATCTTTGACTTGAATGCTAAAATTAGACAATCCTGGAGGTTTAAATGAGCTTGAACGGACGCTATTTTTCTTTGGGCAATTCTTAGACATGTGTCCAGTTTCATGGCAGTTAAAACATTTCCCAGCTGCAAGGTGTTCGGATCGTTCTTTATCAGTAAGTAAAGAAGTCTGGGGTCGCTCAGATGACCCTTTAATCGGTGGTCTAGATGACCCACCATGATATGGTGTGAAGCGAGGTGTATTATGCCTTGAATTGTGCGAATAAGGCTTCTGAAATCTACCTCTGGACGGGTTTTGGAACCGTCGGTTAGCTACAGAGTTATCTCGATGAGATGAACGAGATACAGCCCTCTCAGACTGTAGGTCTCGTCCCTTTCCTTTCAAGGAGCTGTGCCCCGAACTGGTTTGTCCTGAGGGTCCAGGCTTTGGATTATTATTAGCAGTATTGCCTCGGCGATTAGTCCGATTGGCAACACCTTCAGAGATCTCAAGAACCTCAGCGTGCTGTACCACAGCGTCCCAGGTAGATATATCTGGATTGTATCCATCTCGATACAACCCTTGCTGAATGGACTGTCGGAGTCCATCCCATAATTTAACAACTTTGTCTCGAGGATCTGTTGTTCCAATCATATTATAAAGCTCTATGAGCTCATGTACATAAGTTGATACACTCCGGTCATTTTGGAAACAACGTCTTAATTTAACACGCTGTTCTGCCCTATAATTAACCGGGAAACAGTAATCAAATAACTGTTCAAAAGTCTTTAAGGTCCCATTCATGAAAATTCATGGAAACCTTTTGGGTATAAAAATCATATGCTATTCCAGTCAAGTAGTACGATAATACAAAGGCTCTACGCTCTTTGCGTACTCGTCCCTCAACTAGATAAGTTGTTCCTTCAGATACAAATCTGTTAAACATGCGAGAGTCTGGAGTTCCATCATACTCTTTGGGTGCAATGGGTTTTAATCCAGACTTTCGAGATGACTTAGATTTCTTTTTCTTCTTCTTGTGACGCTCAGATCGGTCTGTTGATTTAGACTCCCCTCGATCTCCGAAAGTTTTGTTCGGATCAGGGTTCTCATCACTATCTGAGCTACTGTCAGAGGAGTCGTCGCTCGGATCACCTCCTTTTCTAATTCCTAGGCGGTCCATATTGTCTAGGGTACGAGCCAAATAACTATTAGGTGCTAACTGATTGATGGCTCGGCTTGCAGCAGGTCGTTCTGTTTGATGCATAGAGCGACCTATATTATCTCTTGGAGCCGGTGTAGGCTGCACTGATCTATCCACAGGTTCTATACTAACCTGGAGTTTATTAGCATCTTCGATCTTCTTAATTAATGCTTTCTGCTTTTGGAAAGCTTCCTCGATCTTCTTGAGCTCTGCATGCTGAGCTTCGAGGTTTATTTCATCATTGCCAAGACTGACATTTCCCCATTCACGTGGGTCAGGTCCTTTGCCTTTATTCGGTTTGGAAGGCCCCTCTCCGGCGTGATTTGGAGGAAGAAGCTTCTGGTTCTTCTGATTGGGGTTCAGTAATGAAAACTCTAGCATTCCTCCGTGTTATTTGCTCTTTCTGAGCTGGAGTTAGAGATTTCTCAGCTAGGGACAGAGGATCTTCACTGTCTGGTGCTTCCTCCGTTATTGGCTTATTTGGATGTTTTCTAATCCAAGCATGAAACGTATCTTGTGATTCATGGAGGGTATTACTTGATTGCTCAGGTTCGGGTTCAGTCAAGTCCGGAGCTTGTTCATGTCTCAGCTCAAATGGACTTCGCAATGAACCTCTTGCGTCATTAAAATAGTCCTCTTGGGACTTAGATAACTCAGGCTCCGCAGGCTCCTTTGAGTCTGCTGGTTCTACTGAGTCTTGGACTACAGGACTATCAATCGGATCGCTGATCTGTCCAGCGCGAGACCGCAATTTATATATATTCGTTCGAGACATAATAAAAGAAAAGAGAATTACTAGTAATGTAAAAGGAAAAGTTAGTTCAAAGAAATAGACAGAAAGTAATTATATCCTAGTGCTGGTAGCTTCGGGTGATCAATCCTAGGTATCCCAGGTCGTAGGAGAGTATGAGATTATGTTACAGGGTGGAGTGGTGTCGGAAGCGTGTGGGAGATTGAGTTCGGAGTCGGGCTATTTTTGTGGAGCTTGTCAAAAATATGTGACGATAGCGCACCTATCGTGACGAGATTGTTGCGATGGGTGATGGTATTGCCACACGAGATTAGATTTATGAGAGGTTGAGAGGGAGGTTGATTGATGGGATGATAAGACAGCTTGAAAAGTGGGGTTCGTATTTCTTGTCTTTACAGTGTACAAATTAGAGTCCTTATATACATCGAGGTGGACTATGGAGCTAGAGGGGTAGCTACTGCGGAGGAGGAGTAATTACAATTGTATGACATAGAGTAAAGGAGTAAAGGAGTAAAGGAGGAGAATGAAGAATGAAGAATGAAGAATAATGACGAAGTATGGTACAAGATACAAAGGGAGGATTAAAGATGAGAGATAAGATAATAATGCGGAAAGATAAGATCAACGAGTTACGAAAAGATCACGTATTCGCTACATCGCCTCATGCCTCTGATGTTATGTTACTATATAGCGCTCGCGATATTGGTTTCCTATGGCCCAACCTTTCCGCTTCTCATTCCGTGAGATCCCACAAGTACATGTAAGTAGCTCGAGAGTCTGAAGTGTGGAGACTCACTGACTCTATGGCTTCTTAGCTATGAACCTGAAAGAATTGATTCTTCGAACCTTCATGCCCACAATTAGCAAAATATATCGAATCCAGCATGTATGAGATTTGGCCAGTGCTGTCCGCGGAAGAGCCGTTTTGATTCTTTCCGTAGGAATTATACAAGAAGGAATATGAACCTTCCATCCACGCAATGGAGGTCGAACTTGAGAATCTCGAATGCTATATTACTGGGCGTTGCCAGACAAGGTCGGCAATGGTGACCAGTATGCAATACATATCCAACAAATACTCGCCACCACCGTCCCCGGTATGTATTCTGGCATGTAACACGTTGGGTTCACTCAAGCTTGCTTATCAAGGAGCCCTACGTTCAATTTGATGGCGTCTTCAGACAGCCACCTTCACGCTCTCAGTCTTGCGATTCAGTATCCACCGTGTTCGGTCCTGTAAACGCCCCGGCCGGTTATTTCAACTCTTCCCATATGGAAGACAACACCGTCGGGGAGCTGCGAGAAAGAATTGAAGATGTACGAGTGCTGAAATCATACGTACGCTATCGTTTTGATGTGAGCCCAACAATACGCGAGCTGATCCATACTTTACGCCAGGCGGAAGAGCTTCAAAAATCTATCGATGATTGCCGATTTCTGGTAGACACTCAAGCAACGGCAGATCTAACAGGTTATCGCGAGCTACGAGACTGGGCTAAGGTATGTCGAATCACGTCGTCAGTCAACCATTTTTTGGTAACCGATTGACCTTTTAGACCATGCTTCAAGCTTATGAGTATCTAACGACCGTCTTGATCAGCATATCAACTGTTGGAGCTAGCTTGGTGTACGCTACGATCTTTAGGTGGGAACACATAAATTAAAGCCAAAATATACTCACAGATCTCGTCACAATATACAGTGCTTCACGGGGAAATATCGGATACATGTGTCTGACATTTCCCCTGTTTACGTTTGCCTTTGTCGTATCAGTCATGGTGCAGATATCCTTGCGATGGGCTGCTAGCCTTCCCAGTCCTGTTCCATTCGCAACGCAGACAATCTGGAAATACATCATTAGGCAAGTACATGTCTTGGCTCACTTTTTATTCTGTCTTGAGCATTTTGCATTGCAGCATATCATTGGCGTTTGCCACTCTTTCTGTTCTAAGCGCTTTGGCGGTCCTGAATGTGACGATATTCTGCCTCGATCCGGGCTTGTCCAGCGTCTCGTTGGACACTGTCGGCGGCGTGACCAAGGGTATTGTTTCCATTCCAGGTATCGCGGTCTTCGCGGCCTCTGCCCTAGGTTTTCTCGTGTTGTGTGGTGCAATTGCGATGAGCATTCTCGCATGCCGGAGATGTTGCTGGACTTGCAGTGATGTACAAAAAGGGAGGAATGAATCATCTCTCGAGGGATTTAAACGCATATAATGCCGCCTTGTCTTTATGTATAGCTACTATCTGTTGTTCTCCATGATGTTCATGTCCTCGTTTTTGAGTTTGTCGAAGTTTCAGCATCATTACATACTACGCCATCGTGTACGACAATTGTGCTCGAGTAATTTACCAGGAGTAAATGAAGCCATATCTAAAGTGACTGTTAGGTTTAAGGTTTAAGGACCCGTTCAAGGATTTTCTTTAGAAAAAGCCCATCGTAACAGAGGAAAGAAAAAGTGATTATAAGGAGAATATGTACAAAAAGATTTGATGCAACCCAAACACAACCAAGAAAATCATCACCAAGTTTAAACACCAGTATGTAAAAGCAAAAAAAAAAAAATACAACTAATCCGGACTAACTCCAGGGCTAAACAAAGAATACGGTTTTCTGATGGGGGTTTATGATACACTACTATTACCAAGTCAAGTAAAAGAAAGAGAAGAAAATAAAAATAACGTAAAAAAAAGTAAAACACTTCAAAAAAAAGGGTACAGGGGTTACACTTGAAAGTACAAATTGGGTTTGCGACAGAAAGGAGAAGTAGGGGAGCGGAAAATGAGGGAATGAAAGCCAAACAAACATATTTTTTTTTAAAAGGAAAGAGGTAGTCTAGCATGTGAATTGAGTGTGGAGCTTGGAGCGGAAATCAGAGAAATCAACTTTGCGTCAGAAGGAAACTCCGTATGGGATAAATAGAAGGGTGACGACTGGCAAAACGTTGTCAGACGCGTTGCGAATTGAGTCGACTGTAAGGTTCAATATTTTGGAATCCACAACAACGAGAAATTGGCTGCGAATGGTGAATGATGACCAAGAAAAGGAAAGGGGTGGGGTGGAAGGTAGAAGCTGACAGATCATGGGGAAAAAACAGCAAGAAAAGAGTCGTCGAACACAACTAGCGCCCGTGCCATGCGCAATAGCGGGTATGAGAGAAGTATCGGATAAATCCGCAAACACGCGATGCGAAGCCAGATTCCTCCTTGTGTGATCCGCACGCCACGTTTTGCAACAGTAAAATGGCCTTGCGGCGAGCGATAGAGATAGGTGATGGATAGTGGCGCCACATATTCTCCAGTCAACCAATGAAGGCTTAGGCGATGGTCGAAGCGAAGACAATGGAGACGGAAGCGAGTAAGGGTGAAGTAGGAGTCCTGGATGAACCAAGACGAACAGATGGCGGGATCAAGGCGGGACGACGGGAAAGTAAAGAGGCGGAGAGAGAAATAGCCTTGAGAGAGAGGGGAAATAGTAAAGGTCTTGAACCTCAAGCTGGAAATGTACAAGGACCCAGGGACCAAGCCGAACCAAGGCGTCACGGTCAAATGACCTCTTGCCGAGTGATGCTGTCAATCCCTTCATGATCGAAAAGGCAGCCTCCCTCTTCTTCTTCCTCATCCTCCAATGGCTCGTCCTCATCCTCATCCTCATCCTCCTCTACATTCATCCTCATCTGACCAAGATGCGAGGGCTCATCATAAAATTCAACATCCCCAAGATCGCTTAGAGCATCCTCATTGCCGTAGAACGACCACGACATATCATCCATGCCCTCAACATCCAGTTGCTGCCGAGCCCGGCGCGACACCCAGTCTTCATTCTCACTTGCATCCTCCTCCATCCTCATCCTCATCTCTCGGTCCCTCCACCACGCCTCGTCCTCCCCGCCTTGCATCCACGCCTCGTCCCACAAATCACCCACCCGCGCGCGCTTCTTCGGATCACGAACCAACAGCCGGCTAACAATCCTCCTCGCACCCCGACTTTTACATAGTCGTGGGCCGACGAGCTCCCGCTCCTTCTCCTGAGTGTAGTCGTCTTCTTCGTCGCCCGAGTTGTGCCCCACATCCTCCCCACCCGGCCACTCCCACTCGCCCCGCGCAATGCGCATGAGCCAATGCCTCCTATCCGCCGCTGTCGCCCTGCGGCCGCCCCCCTCCAAACCCCCCACCCCCATCTTTCCCCCTCTCCCCTCCGATCTTCGATCCTTCGCCCACGCGGCCCCCAACAACCACACCCTCCCAAAAGGCAGCTGCCGGCCCACGAGCGCATACAGCACCACGCCACATGCCCACGCGTCCGTGCGCCGTGCGTCATACACGCCACCTCCACCACCACCGCCGCCTGTGACGAGCTCCGGCGCGGCATACGCCTCGCTCCCACACCGCGTCGACAGCAGCTCTGCCTCGCCGTTTGCGTCGATCTCCACAAATCGCGAGAGCCCGAAATCGGTAAGCTTGATAAACGGCGCTGGAGGCGCGGGGAGGGTGGATAGCATGGGTCGAGGCGATGAGGGAGTTAAGGAGCTGAACGCTGTTGTGGTAAGCAGAATGTCTTTTTTATTAAAAAAAAAAAAGGTGAATGTTATAAATATGTCATGCAACATTTGAAAAAACAAGCACTTACTTTCCAGCTTAATGTCGCGATGGACCAGGCCTACACCATGCATCCAACCAACGGCTTTGCATATCTCGCACCATATCCGCCTCAAAACTGACTCGCCTTGAAACAAACAAAAGCGCATCAGCATCGTGATTACACAAAGCAGCACAGAATAGCCAAAAACATACTCAACATCCCCCACGCAACATCATTATTGACCAGCCCTAGAAGATCGCCGCCTGGGAGGTATGGAAGGACGAGAATATGGTGGCTCGCAGTGGAAAGGTGGGCGAGGAGCGGCGTGATATTCGGATGTGAGATGTGCTGCAAAGTCATGATCAATATACGAACAACGAAAAGGAAAAGTGGCCAAAACTCACTTTCAAGACCTCAACCTCCCTCACGAACCCCACCCTCGTCCGTTCCTCCTCCTCCCTCAGCCGCTCCTTCCCTATCCCCATTCCGTGTGTCTGACCCGCCACAGCGATATTGGCTCGTCGCGGTGTCATCTTCACAGCGACCAGACGCCCGTTCCCCTTCCCGCCACCATTGCCAATACCCAAACTCGACTGCCGCGACAGGCTCGCACCCAAGCCAATTCCATCATCATCCACAGCCACTGGAGAATCAACACTCATGTTCGAATCCCCATCATCCAAAACACGGCGGTTCCCGCCCATCACTCCCACAGCGGAGGCGGTACCCACATCCCGCGGCTCGCCCATCTCCCCATGTCTCTCGTCCAGATACACCCTGCCCAACCTAAACGCAGGCCTCGTCCCTCGTACCCGCTCTCTAAACTTCTTCAAACTCGAGTCCCGCGACAGAGTCATATCCTGCTGTGGGGCAAGACGCAGGCTAGTAGCCCGAGAAGGACCCTTGAACGACGACGCCGAAGACCGCACACTTGACTGGCGAGAAACCGACGCCGATTTAATGCTCGAGTTCCGCGATAGTCCACCACCGTCGTCCTCGCCGCTGTCAAATCCTGTCGCTGACATAGGCGAAATCGGAGAGGGACCGGGAGAAGTCGACATTGCTGCGATTCCCAGTGTCGCAGAGCGCGAAAACGAAAGCATACTCATCAAACCCTCTCTAATCCTATTCCTGCTTGGCGCGCCTTCTCCATTGACAGTGGTGCTTGAACTTGCGCTCGATTTCCCGCCGTTGTCGCGCTTAGCACCGTGAACAGCCGCGTCCTTGTCTCTTTCTCTCTCTTTCTCCCTTTCACGCTCCCGCTCTCGCCCACTCGCCCTTCTCCTCAAATCCCTCACGCTCTTTTTCGAAACAAGTGTGAGCGGCACCCGGCTCAAATCCTCCGCGAGCCACACCGCCGAAAAGGCCCCGTGGCCCAACGGGCGGAGGAGACGCAATTTCGGAACTTGCGTGTGATCTTTTTCTTTGTCCGTATCTTTCGCCGGTGGTAGTGGTCCGGTTGATAAGGTCGAAGAGTGGTGTGGGGTTTGGGTGGTCTCGATTGGTGTCACTGATTGCGCCTGGGAGTGGTCATGGACAGACGGAGGAGGGGAAGGGAGGGGTTTGAGCTCGGGACTGGGAGGTTGGCTGGATTTGCGCGAGGCTGTTTAAGTGCAAAAAGCAAGCATTAGACAAGTTAACCCAAAGAAGCAGAGACATACCAGACGATGTCGAATATTCATTCGTGGGCGTGGGCGTGCCTCGATCTAGCGGACGGCTTGAGAGACTGGGTGAGGGAGACGCGATGGTAAACGTCAACGAAAGCGGCGAGAGCGGAAGATGAGACGAGCGAAATTCAGGGCTGGGCAAGGAAATGATGCTCCCAGGGTGTGGCTCTTCATCGACGTCTGAATCGTGTTTACTCTCGCTTTCCAGCGGTTCTGGCGGGGGTTTGGGAGCCTGACTAAGTTTTTGCTTCGCTTGCCTCTCTAGAATCAGATCACGCTCAAAGCGGAGTAACCCCGGCTGACGATCAGCTGGCCGCGGGGTGGGTTCGTCGTAGCTGTCCGGCTCTTCTTGACGAGGTGTAGGAGGGAAACCGTCTTGCATCAACGTATCATCCCGCTCCGGTGTACGCCCGTGCGACGGTGGTGGTGTAGGTAGTCGAGGCTCATGAAATAATGAAGAAGAGAATGAAGAGCTCGAATCAGTTGACGGCGTTCTTGCACGAGCGTTGAATTTAGATGTCTCATCAGATACGCTATCAAAGTTGAGCAGATTGAGATTGAACTCAGGACTGCGGTCAGGAACGGAGGTATATCGCGAGGGGAATATGCGGGATATGTGGGGAGTAGCAGCGCTGTTCTTCGCGGAGATGGACGATGCAGGTGGCGAGGGAGGGCGAACCGGAGTTCCGAAGAACTCGGCAGTAAGTGAACGCGGTTTGTTCTGAGCTGGTGTAGCTGGGGCGTGAGGTGTGGGCGATGGCGAACGTGTTGAGAAAGGCGATGCGAAGAATGCGTTTGTCTTCAAGTTGGGCGGGGACGATGAGGACGCTGAGGTTGAGGATGTAATGTCGGAAAAGGTGGAAGAGAGCGAGGATGTGCTGGAGCCAGAGGAGCGTGAGCGTAGAGACGAGCCCCCAGTAGCTCCAGGACACTCCAAGTGAGAGGTGGTCATGGTGTTCGTTTTGTGAGATATTTTTATTGAGCCATAGTCCGGATCCTAAAGGCGGTCTATGTATGTTTGTTAGACACCCTTCAGTCACACGGGTGTAACACAACATACACGTCACAATTCACGTGTATTTCCTTGTCCGTGACTCCGCAGACAAGTACTTACGTACCAGTGTTGATTGACCTAAATCGGTTGTGGTGAATGATTGTCTAGGAATAAGTTCTCCTTATCTCGGAACTACCGGAGGTAGGAAGCCACATTGTCCCATCGAGAGTCGAGTCGTGATTCATTGATTGAGATCGTCCCCGATATGCAGTCAGTCGCCGGGAAACTCCTTATCAAATGTCTAGAAAGAGATTGGTGCTGTCAAATCATAAATATAGCGGTGCCGCAATACTTGGCTTACACAGAAGGCGCATATATCCAACACCTGCGTTTGATTAGCGAGACAGCAAAAGAAAGCAAATAACCTCTCTACTCAATGCGCAGGCGCTTTAAGAACACTGTCGGGTGGTCCTGACAAACAGTAGCTCGGCACCAAGTACCACACCTTGTGAGACCTTGTGGTTATAGCGAGCTGGGCTTGGTAATGTGCGCCACAATAGCCCTGTTCGTCAAGTATATCAAATCGAAACGATAGAATTCCTCGACTTGAGCCACTTTTACACACTCATCAACCAGTGGCAAGACGACCTTGCCGTACTCATTCGGGGCCGGCCAATTCGAAGTTTCAATGTTTAGGAGAGTCTCGATTTCAGAAATCTCCTGCTATGATGAGACCTATAGTTGTAGAGGGGCTTGTACATGAAGGTTTGAAGCAAGATCGGTTGTGGAGATTTTCGGAACTTCGACATGGTTTGTGCCGCGTCCCGTGTCATGTTTGCCCACCACGACACGACACGCTCTGAGTTCAACGTTTCAACGTCCAACTTTAAGTTTGTATTTGGAGACTTACTTGGAATAAACGTGAAGAAGAGCAGCTGGTACCACCATTCTCGACGCAACGTGAACGTACGGAACTGTCGAGTCTTGCGATCAAGTACGATATTGATCCTTCTCACACCACGTTCAAAACACAGGAGTATCCCAATATTCTGTGATACAACCTCTCTGGATACGAGTCTTCATAATTCGGGCGTTCAAAGCTGGGGAGACTCCCTCCGCCAGAGTTAGAGAGTGCCAATTGCAAAAGTAGTCCAGTCCCATTACCCAACCCAACTGTATCCTAGTATAACCCCAATGCAAGTCTTATTTGTGTCTATTTCACCATATTTATAGAAGAGCCTGGAATAGTCGAACAAGCTACAGTATTCAAGGAGGCAACCAGTACGGTAAAGCACAATAGGGGCTGTCACAGGTCGCGTCTGAACCGCGTGACGCTACGCGATCCATTTGTGACAAGACGTGCACATCATGGTCGCAATTGGCGCCGTTATGGCACGCTATAAATTGATGGCAATGTTCAAGTTCAACTTGTCTCTTCTTACCACCACCATTGTTCTCGAAACTATACAAACAGTGTTCAAGTCCTTATTCGAACTGTTGAATCCTCTTCTCTCTCCTTCCCCCCAATATGGCTCGTCGCTCTGCGCGGCAGACCAACGCCCATAGCGTGACTAACGCGACGGCCAGCGGGTCCAAGTTGACAGTTGACCGTACCGTGCCCGACGCGCCGTCAGAGGATGACGCTTTTGAGGAGGCAGACGTAGAAGATCAAGAAGATGATGAGGAAGAGGAGGAGGAGGAAGAAGAAGAAGAAGAAGAAGAAGAAGAAGAAGACGATGACGAGCCCGTCAGGAAGAGGAAAATAGTACAAGGCAAGAGGAAGCGGGCAGAGCCCAAAGCTACCATTCAAAGCCAACCACCCAGCAAGAAAGCTCGGGGCAAACGAGGAGGTCTGATGGACCTGAAGAACATGCCCATCGATGTAGTATTCGAAGTGAGTTTTTCTAACTACACGCTTCAATGCGCGAGGCCGAAGACTAACAACCCCATTACTTAACCCACATCTAGATCTTCGGCCGACTTGATCCTCTGGATCTTCTTCACCTGGCCTGGGCAAGCGAAGTGACGCGCGGCTTCCTTATGTCGTCGAAGAACAAGTCAATCTGGAAAGCTGCGCGCAGTAACTTCCAGGACTCCCTGACTGCCCCGACGATTTGAGCGAGCCGCAATACGCTCGGTTGGCTTTCGGCAAAGACTGCCATGTACGTGCCATTCCTGTTCCTCGCGTCGGTTTAACATGATGATGATGATGATAACGGAATTCTGACATCCCACTCTTGAACTCAACCCACGCAGAACTGTCTACGCACTCTCAAGAACGTGTACACCATATGGGCCGCTCGGACCAGACTATGCACAAAATGCATGGACATGAGGTACGCAACAATGCAGCAGTCATCAGTGCTACGTTAACCATGATCATTGACTTAACATATTTTGTAGTTTTCGACGATTACGGGGTCCTCTACCTGGGACCCCATCGCACTATGAACTGGTCGATGAACTGGACGCTCTACGTGTATTTGTCCCAAAAGTAATGCGGTCAGGTACGCGTAAATTCATCTCTAATCATAATTCCCATATACATCGCTCGCTCACATCCGCCCACCCACCCAGCGGGTCGCCGGGGACACGACCAATACTACTGTTCCAAATTGAAGCTGAAATGGGAAAATGAATACAAAGAAGCAAAAATCGGACTGAATGGCTTCAGGCCGAGATAACGAAGTATCGGGCCATAACTGAAGTAAGAGTGCTCTTTTACTTCTGCGTGACTTGCGCTGAACATATTTCTTCTATGTAGCATTCTAATGCTTGCATGGCCTGGCACCAGACTTATCAGGCACTGCTTGACCAGGAGAAGAATTCTGTGCACCAGGGACGTGTAAACATGTATGAATTCCTTATATCAAGTATATCGTGTATTGCTCATTCGCCTCTACCAGTCTTTTGGAGCGTCTCGAAACAGTGGGATGGCAAGCTGAAGTACGCGATATACGACAATGGAACCCTGAATACAAAGAAACGACATTCGCCGAAGAACCTGCTGTGGTGAAGGCCTGCCAGAAGGACCTCACTGAGCGAAGTACGTCCACGACTCCGACCATCTCAGCTCATCTTATTTCTCATGTCATTTCAGTCATACAGAACTTACTTCCGGCACTTGAGGAATACATGAGAGGGTACAGGGAGGAAAGGCTCGTCCGCGATCGCAAGCGACTCCTTCTAGACCGACTACCTCTCTTCCACGAGGTCATCAAGACCTACAGGATGTCTGTTCCCCCGACGCTATCGCCATCGACGTGGCGGACTTCTTCTACCACCCAGAAATTATGGACTTCATCATAAACACACCGGACATCTCAGGTCCAGCGGACTTGGATCCCATCCGTCCCAGGCTGCCCGAAATTGCGCAGGAACTGCAAGTGCAGCTGACGGACCAGCTGCTTGCTCTCATATCCGCAGATGCAGAAGCTAAATATGTCTTCGACCCTGCTACGGTGCTTGATCTGGCCACGACCACATTCGCCTGCGCGACCTGCCTCAAAAAGGCATCGTATCAGTCCGCCCCTCTGCCGGACGTCATCCGGTACCCGCGGGTGCTCGCGCACGAATGCGCGGTTCGCATTGAGTGGCCTAAGTCGGAGGTCGTGGATTTCTATATGCTGGAGAAAGTGACATACAGGACGTCTTGGAATAGACTTGGATTTATTAGCTTCGATGTGGAGAGCCGGGCGATTCTGGCGGACGTCGTGGAGATGTGTGGGCTCGACCCAGCGAAGACGACTGCTGCGGAGATGGATGCGGCTGACCCGATTATCGAGTGCCTCGCGTGTAACAACCTGCACTTTGGTCGGTGCATTATGCGGTGGGATTTAGTGGTATGTCTTATCGTCTTACTCACTGGCCGTCACTGGAGCTTATGCATTACCTTATTATGTTACAGCCTGACCATTTCGACAAGGTGCACAAGAAACATAAGCATGGGGGAAATTTAGGACTTTCGGATGTGAAGATTGAGGTGCTTAAAGGCGAGGACGCGGAGACGATCAGGAGGCGCCTGAATGAAGAAGAAGAGCTCAAGCGAGCACACGCGGATTACAAGGATCTGGCCTGCGTGCACTGCAGTGAGCCCGGGAATAGTGTTAATCTTCGACGGCACGTCGTGAAGCAGTACGTGTTCACTCTTCTTTTTCTCTGTACATATACGTACATTTTTGTTGACTGATGTTTTTTTTTGGTATAGGCATGGTATTGCTAAACCGTCAGAAAGTGATATTGTTACCATGATTGATTCGAAATGTGTTCGGAGAAGTTTCCGTGCGTGGCCTCCACGAGCAGAGGAGGTCGTGGAAGCTAAGTAGGAGACTGAGGCATAGCCGGGAGGTCAATTTAGCCTCGGGAGATTCACTATAATCTAAGATCTACAGTTTATGAAACTGTCCGGAGATGGGCTTGTACTATGTACTTATGACTTTGTAAACGATTATGATTTTTGTTTCCCACCATTTATAGCAAGATGTATTGGCCTTGAATATATCTATATCAAATACTTGGATGTTTTCATTCCGATCCTATTTCGTAATTCTTACATCGGGGTCCGAGTCGAATATATGATGTGCGCCACAATAACCTTGTTCAGTCAATTAAAAGGCCCCAGAAAAGACGATGACGCCCTAGGTCGATTCTTATTACTCTGTCATCCCTGGATTTGCCTGCGACGTTCGTTACGTTAATAGAGTTTTTTAGAAAATAGAATCGGTTACTCCGACGTGAGTATCTCCGTCTGCCGTTACCTGGATGATCCCAAGAAACGAAGAGATGGTCTCAGGGCACCTCTGATATCTTACTTAGCTTTACCATAGATTTCAATCCTTCCAATTGCCTTCGTGGTCTAACAGGTCAAGAAACCTTGAGCCAGGGTCTTGTTCCTGGAAAGATCTTCTAAGTATAGACGGCTACTATAGGCGGTGACCGAATGGCGCCAAGTTCCATGGCACTGCGTCTGCGTGCACTGCTACGGAAGATCATACATTTCCGTTCTCCGTCCTCCCTCTGCAGACCCGAATATCATGTACCATTTTGGCTCCTCTCAAGTATATTGGATCGACAGACATAAATCATCGCCTCCGGAGCTCTGATGACCGCCAAGACAAGGAACCTAAATGCGGTGCAGACGCCTAATGGTCTCGGCACCACCATGGCGATTACAACAGAGACTCCAGACGACGTATTTCAAGGTCGCACTCTCCAACTTTAGTTGTCCACTCCTATTTCTCTTTCCTTTCTTTTCTACTCCCCCTCATACACACCATGTTTACCGCTCCGGAAGCGTTCATGCTCCTCAGTCTACCAGGCGCCTCGCTCGGATGGACAGGAGCTCGCACAGAATACGGCGACCTCTTTCTGGAGAGCGTCTCCATGCCCAACTACGACTCCAAGGACACAGAGGCCCGCAACGTCTATCTCGTCTTGAAAGTCGGCACCACAGAGGCACCGATCGACCCCACCAGCGTCGTCTGGCGCACGGATGTCGCAGGCCAACGGGTATACACGTTCTCCCCTGCTCAGCCTGATCAGCCAGAGATGACGCTGACGATCAATGTGCTGGGGTATAACGGCAACCATGAGCTTTTGGATAAGCTGGAGGCGTTTGAGAATATCCTGGAGCAGTATGTTGCTGAGTATCATGGGCCTCAGGCTAGTTCGCCCGCCACAGGCAACTGGAGTGGCTCCTCTGCCACGTCTCCAACGACAATCGCTGGGCAATCTACGAGGGTCGACTTGAAAGGCGGGCCGAACAAAGACTTTCGCGGCCAGCTTGTGATGGTCAACGAAGACACCGGAGAAGTCGTTGGCGAGGTGGAGGATCGGTTCAGGATCAGGGAAGATCCCGTCATGCATCAGAAGGGACACGAGAACGACCCTGTCATCATCGAAGTCGGCGATGAAGACCCAGCCGCATCGGACGCCAATGCGCTAGAGGCGTTCGCCAGGACCGTGCCCCCCGAACAGAGGAACTGGATCACCTCATCCGCTAACGTCGTCAGGTATGTAATTTGTCGCCTTTCCAACAATCTAATGGATGCTAAATTTGAATGAATGTTCACGTATTTCCAGCCATGCCATCTCGATGACCACGAACGTTCTGATCACGACCATCACCACTGCATCCTCCTTCTACATCTCGCACTCCGCGCCATCGCCGCACCACAGCACATCCGGAAGCGGAACAGCAAGCAAGAGCGGCTCGGCGTCACCTACAGGCACAGGCCCGCCCCCGGTGCCCCCCGCGCGCCCTCACCTTCCTCACCTCCGAAAGGACACGCAAGAACCTCTCCACCGTGCACGCGTACAGCGGGCAGGCCGTCAAAGTCTCCGCCCACACCGTCGGCCTCATCGACAAGATGATACGCCGCGCGATCGGCGCGAACCCGAAGCGCACGAAGTACTTCGCCAATGTCGGCCAGGGACAGCCCGGGCCCTCGAGTGCGAATGCTGGTGGGTCGTTATCTGCGGGGCGGTCCGCGCCCCGACGCGCTCTCCTTCCCCTTCGCCCTCCTCCTTGCACGCCCCACCGCCCTATGCACCCCGGCTACACAAATCGAACTCGTTCCACGCTGAAAAGCCACCTCTCCCACCGCGCCGATCTCCTTCTCCTATGCCTATGCCTTCGCCTCAACCCTCTCGCTCACAATCCCAGGCTCAGTTCGCTCCTGCTGGACCCCCTCCCCTCCCACCCCGGCTGTCGACAAAAGACCACATCCTGATCTCAGCCGACCTGATCCTATCCACCATCGACCACTCCACCAGAAAAATGCTCGACACAGGAACAGAACAGATCGGGCGTGTCGTAGGCCATAAGTACGTTCCCACCTTTTCCAATCTGAATAGGAATATTCATTGGCTCATTCGTTATTATAGATACGGACCAGAGGCCGCGCATTCCTCCTTGCTCATGGCAGGCACAGCGCGGAACGTCGGCCTCGTGTACGTCGACATGCGCGGGATCGGCCGGCGCGCGCTGCTGAAGCGCGCAGGCAGGAACTTCGTGAAGGCAAGAATGTCCAGCAACAAGATCCAGCAGCAGCAGGGGCAGGTTCAGACACCTGTTGCTAGATGATGTGACTCTGCTCTGGTTTTTACAATGAACTTTGGTATTCTACACATCTTATTTCATGTTTACTGACTCAGGGCTGATTACTATTGGTATAAACGACAAATATTAAACGGGACAATGTACTACCTACCTTTAAATATATGCTACTCATTCGCAATTGCAATCCACAGCCCAGACACTTGAACTCTCAACCGGTAGTTCCCAAATTCACATACATATCTCAACAAAGACACGGAAATACGAATTATGACTCGACTACTACCTGCCTTTAAATATATGCTACTCATTCGCAATTGCAATCCACAGCCCAGACACTTGAACTCTCAACCGGTAGTTCCCAAATTCACATACAGATCTCAACAAAGACAGGGAAACACGAATTATGACTCGACTATCATCTTCCGAATCAACATTACTTACATACAAGGTAATTAGTGTCGAGCATAAATGATATGATGCTTGAAGCGCGGAACATAGTACAATAATAACGACGACGATGGATAGTTCGTTCAGATCATAGAGCATCAAAGTTAATATGGTGAGAGATCTTTCTTCGCTCCAGCTCATCTTCTCTCTGCAAAAAAAAAAAAAAGAATGGCCAACATCAATGTCAAAACAATGGAAAATTTTTGGCAGAGAAACCACAACGAATGAAAAACGCACCTTCTCGTTCAAATGTAGCACAAACACAATCATCGCTAGCAGCATACTTGCCACCACCACAGTGACCGTCACCCAGGGGATCCACTCTCCGGGTCTCAAAAACAACTCCCGCTTCCATGCCTCGCCTTCAACTGCCGACGGCAGAATGACAACCTTCGAGTTCGGGATGACGCCTTCCATGTTGATATAATGCTCGGGTGCATGGATGGTTGTGCCCACGAAGAGATTCTCGATGTAGTTGTTTGTGCGCCCCAGTCCGAAGAATGAGTAGGGGGTTTGGAGGGAGTGATACGAAGTTTGAGGGAGCTGACCGACTGTGCAGGAAGATGTCATAGTCAGCCTGAAAGCGTTCTGATAAATGGAGGATGGGGTGCCGTACCTTGAGCTGCAGAACGATGTCCTGAAGTATCTAGGACAGTGTACTTGTATGTCGCACCCGAGTAGCTAACACCGAACGGCTTTTATTCGAAGGGTTCAGCACTGAGAAACTGGACGTTATAGAAAATCCCCTACATGATATCTCTCAGAGCCATTTGGGCTATAACACCATCCATTATCGCACGCGCCATTTAGCACTGACGTAGCGGATTGGCACGCGATAGACAACTGAGACTGAGTGGGAGACGTACCAATAGCCTTGAGGAAGAACGCATCGTAATAGAAGTTATTCTGTATAAACAGGAAATGACCATGACCATCATCTCCTGAACGCTGGACCATGATATCAAGGGTGCCCTATGCAAGACAATCATGTCAACAAAATTTCTATGAACCCCCAAAACGATATGACCCACATCTTCGTCCATGTCAATGAAGCTCAGAGACCTCGCATCTTTGATGGTCTGTAGTGGCGAAATATCCTTGGAGGCTACCTCCCATCCACGGCGTCCCGTCCCGTCCTTCGCACAGCCCACAACTCCAGCCGCACAGGGCACAGAATAAACCAAATTGGGGATGCGGTCCTTGCCCGACACTGTTATTGTTAGTAGATCAGGGAAACCATCTAGATTGGCATCGCCCAACTTGAGAGAAACGGGAAGTGATGGAGAGAACGATGTGTCTGATACAAGTAAGGACGGCGATGAAGGGAATAAAGATGAAAGTGGGAATTTGACGAAATTCTAGTTTTGCGTGTGAGCTTCCGAAGAGACGAGAATTTCGAGTGATTGTTGCTTACAGAATTGCTAGGGCTATCCGTTAAGTCATACTTGAAGTTCGGATCTGCAATGCAGAGATCTTCGGGGCGTCTACAGAAGCGGACGCCTTTCTTGACTCCCGATTCGGTCGACGAAGAACAGAGTGGGAGTTGCTCGTTGTATGCGATGTTGATGTAACAGTTGTCTCCAACGCCACTAGACGAGACGCTTTGGCATGTCGAGAAAATCATGTCAATGGTACCATCGCGATCTAAAAAGTAATATGGTTAGGGGATGAGAATTTGCTGATTCCTCATATAAATACCTATGTCAGCAAAAGACATGGCCTGAGTGCCAGTTGGGAGGTTGCCTTGCTGGGAGAGAGAAAACCCTTCATCTTTTGCGTTCACCCATATTTGATATGTTTTCCCGCCTCTCCCATCGTCACATACGATAAACACATCTAATGGATACATTAGTTTGGGAGGTTAATGCTGGAATACACCTTCATGTACCTGCTAGACAGTCACCGTCAACGTCGACAACAGCATTGCTATGTGGATTTGATATTGTGCATTGCTGCCCTTTGAAATTGGCATCTTGTCTGTACGCCATGTCAATATTTCTGTGTGACAATGCAAAGGATGAAAACGTTTACATGTCGAATAACACTGGATTCGGAGATGATGCATTCCATGTGTTCTGCCAGATTTGGAATATATTGTTGGATGCGTCTTTTGAAGAGGGAGTAAGGCCTAGCAAATCTATCTTCATATCTCCGTCAACGTCAATGGGTATAGGTTGCGAAAGGGTTGAAGGTGGTAGTTTTAGGGGATTGTTTACATCTGCGAATCAGTTAGCGCTTGAGCAATAGTGTTGTATGTGAAGATTCACCAAATCCATCGCCAGGTAGTGAAGGGTATAAGGTTAGGTCTAGTTGATTGTTCGTTTGGCTTTGGCTCATCACTAGAATGTCGAGCTTTCCAGAATGCGTGAAGTCTCCTGGGACTATGTTGTAGACTTTTGAGGGATGTTTAAAGGTGCCTGCATCGACAAAGCTAAATGAATCTGCCATATCATAGTCAGTTTGAGCTAGAATGCCATCAGATATTGGTTTAATACCATGGTTCCAATGGTGAACTGAGAGCGTCTGTTGGTCCGATCCTAACACAAGAACATCAAGCCTTCAAGGGAAATCAATGATTTATATTCTGGACGAACAACATAAGGCATACAATTGGTCGCCGTCAAAGTCTCCAAAGGCTACTACCCTTCCGTCTCCACTAAGTCCCAGTGCACCTGCATCTACCAAGGAGTTTCCAGTAAACCGTTTCGGTGGAAATGGCCAAATAGCAAATCCAGGCGAGACATAATAGGCTGATATGAGAATTGACGACAAGAGAAAGATATTCCGCCGTCTTCCAGGACGTCTGAGATACATGCTAGATGCACGCTGCGCGTAGGCAGACTGATAGTTTGAGTTCGACAGTCACAAGAGAGGAGGTCATAGCCATTCAACGTTGCCGCAATGGTGGCGATGTCAATATTTGGTTTCGAGGACAATGGACGTCCCTCGATAACATCATGTAGTCATGTCACAGTCACGGTTCCCGTGACATATAACTCTACCCAGGATCCCAATTTTTCTTGAATTTTTCATCATTTTTAACTTTTCTCGACGGATTGTCTTGAACAAGTCTTGAACGTTCACGATGAACTCTTGTATACCCTCTTACCCGCTTATATGGCTCCACGAACACGATGCTATCTGTCAATACACAGTCACTCTTCTTGTCTGAAAAATCTCGGAGAAGAATTGGAAAAGAGTGGAAACGTCGAATCAATGTCGAATCCCCATTGATTTCTCAGGTCAAAAGGCCAACATGAATGACTGTACATCGATCCTTGTCAGAGTCATGACTCATGGATGACTCTAAGCCGACTGAAGGGCAAGAATACGCGGTTATTTTACTTCTACATTCTCAGACCAAGGCATTCTTTGATTTACAAAATCAAAATAGAACGACTCGAGGTCATGAGATGTCGGTCTTCTGTCGCCTCTCACTTCTTTATGCCTGATTCCATCCTCTTCTACCCCACTGGACTCTGCTTCTAAATATCAAATGGGCCGAATTATATTGACTTTTGGCCTAAGGCTGCTTGCCGACCTTCTCTGCGATGCCAAAGAGGCAAAAATAATATGGTCAGACCTTACTCCATGTTCTGCCCAAATCCAGACCAGTAATGCTGAGTCCACATGCTCCAGAACAACTGGGTATGGTTCTCGTTCCAGGGCGCACGAGATTTCGCGTTTTACCTGAGTACTAGATTCAGAAGTATAAAAGGTACCATGTAGTCTCGGAACCCGTCAATACATATTGTCCAAACGTCCTGACAATTATTTAACCCTTTGCCTAATATGAAATTCTCTGCAGTTCTCTCTCTTGTCCTCGTCCCAGTCGCTGTCCAAGCCCTAACCACGAGCTTCGACACAGTCTACGACAACGCCAATGGATCACTCGCCACGGTCGCCTGCTCTGATGGCCCCAATGGCCTACTGACCAAAGGCTTCACAACCTTTGGCTCCCTACCCCATTTCCCCAACATTGGTGGCGCGCCTGCCGTCACAGGCTTCAACTCTGCCGCCTGTGGTACGTGTTGGCAGCTCACTTTCACCAACTCTTCGGGCATCGCGACCAGTATCAACATTTTGGCCATCGATGTCGCCACCCCTAACTTCAACATCGCTCTGGGTGCTATGAATAAATTAACTAATAACCAAGCACAACAACTCGGCAGGGTTCCTATAAATGCCACTCAGGTCGCAGCTACCGTTTGCGGATTGTAAGTCCTCGCATCAACAAATGAAAACATGGCCTTGCTCACACCCCTATGTTCTAGATAAATTCTTCTTTGCAGGGCCCATCAAACAATGGACTATATGAAAGACTTCATTCGGACTTTTCTTCCTTCTTTTACACGCTCTCATGGGCTTAACTTCTCATTCGGACCTTGCGTTCCTGTAGTTTTAAATTTCCCCAGGACAGTGCCAAAATCATTCAAGTGCCCCTTGATCTATTTCAATGTTACCCATTAGTTATTCAGACATTTTAGGTACTCACTCTCATGTAGTACTTCGCTATAGTACCGTGAATCGTTACAGACCTTCTGAGCAACTAGAACGAGACTCGTACACACCACAATCCACATGAAGCAATGATCAACCTTACATGTCTGCATACACGAGCAAGACTATGAATCGTATATACATAAAATTAAGGCCAATGTACTTATAGGTCCTGAAATATTCTAGCCCTCGACAAATCTATTACATACATCTACAAGATACCGTAAGAGAAATAACTTCCCAACAAAGTCCGCAGGGTTAGAAACACTCAGATCATCTCCTTTCACGGACCTTGACCCACACAACCCCAATCACTCCAATACCAAATCCACCGATAAATCCAACATGAATAAGAACATCGCGATAGTAGTTGTTCAGTCCGAATCCGAAAAGCTAGATTGAACAGTTAAGTAAAATATGTTCGACCTTCGTATGATACGAAGGAATCATAAATACGATATACGCACTAAATTCATAATCAAACTGGCAGAAATGTTGACAGGCACGCCTTGCAGCGTATCCTGGATCAACAACCCAGAGTCCACCTCATTGACTGACAACGCTTCCAGGGTATATTTCAACGGGCATATCCACTGCAGCCATCGAAGAACGGGAGGTATATCGCTCAGATGGACGAAAAATCCCGCAAACGTCATCTGATATAAAGCTGAAAGAGCTGAAAGAAGAATCGCAATTCCTCCATTTTGGAACAACGTCCCTAATAAAAAGTTCTGAAAAGGAAGACAGTCAGTATGCAAAAATTTACAGTAAAGGCTGGTGAGATGAGAAGAACTCACGAAGAGTGTCATGGCTAAACTATACAACACGAGAATTAGAATAAATTTGAAGAAATTTGCCGCGTTAGGGGCGAGTCCTGCCATCCAATAGGTACTAATCATAACGTGAGTAAGTCGACTAGAAGAACGCCGCGAACGGCAGTAGGTTCCTTACATTGAGCCTACGATGATTGTTGGGATTAATCGCAGGGGTATCACATCAAAGAAAAATCGGGAAAGCAACCACGCTGTGGGACTATAGTCTTGTATTAGCGACGCATATACCAACCGCATACAGTCGACATACCTGTAATATGAACTTGAGCGCTCGCGCAAAAGAGAGGCCGTATCTCCACCATATTGTGTAGAGCACTGAGGGATGAAAATGCGATAAGAGCACCCTGACGACGAAGATGTTTCGTAAATCCAGATGATCATGAAATACATTGACTGGACCTACAAGGAAAAACAAGCACCCAACACGAGATTGGAAACCTGCAATCGTGATTCCCGTATTAAAATATAGGCCACCTGATGCAAAATGTACATGTTTAGCTAATGAAGACATAGTCCTAGAAATCCGAAATATCATACCGCAGAACACGCCCAAGATAGACGCTACGACCACATGTGTAAGGAACAAGCTCTTGTCCCTCTTCAATATCTTCCATTCTCGCCCACACAGATACTGGAGCTGCGTCAAAAATGTTGTCGCATAACCTCGCCTACCAGTCGTCTTTTTGGGAATCACTCGATTCCGAAAGGTCTCGAAATATACTGAAGATTTTTCCGCTTTGGGTTCTTGCGACTGGTTATGCCCTTTCTCGGACGAGGAAGATCTATGCAGGTCGTCATCCCCCGAAGGAGTGGTCGTCTGCAAGGATGATGATTGCATCTGGAACAAGCTGACTGGTGGATCATTGGCAACCTCCAAAAGATATTCGGCAATATTGTAGCCTTGTTGATACGGCGCCACCGTGCCTGGAGAGAGAGTTGAGAAGTATTCTGCAGGGGCGAATGCTCCAGGTCCCGAATAAAGAGCTCGGCCATGAGACAACAGGACCACTAGATCGAACTTCTGATACAATTGTGAGCTGACGGTAGTGTCAGCGCCAGGTATCTATATAAGTTGATAAAGGGATATACCTTGGTTGATGAATCGAAGCTATGATGGGCGTCGGATTAACAGGGTCATGCGCAATGTCGTATAACACATTGGCGATCCTTGCCGCTGACACTGAATCAAGGCCAGAAGTGGGCTCGTCCAGAAGAAGCACATCTGGATTGGCTATCAGTTCCAACCCGATGCTGACTCTTCTCATCTCGCCTCCACTGATGCCTCTGCTCTTGCTTCCCATCGCGTCACCTATTCTTGAGTTTTTGATAGCTGAAATGCCTAACTTCTCCAGTAGGACATTGACACGATCCTTCTTCTCCTGATCTGTCACATTTTCAGGTAGACGTAATCGAGCAGCGAATAGAAGCGCCTCAAATACGGTCAGTGTAGGTGGCAGAATATCTTGCTGTGGGACAAAGCCAACGCGGGGCGCGTAGGTCTGGTCTGCATTTTCCGCCACGATGTTGAAATGGCCAGACACAAGTCCAGATTTACTTCTGCCTGCCAGGATCTCAACTAACGTGGTTTTTCCAGCACCTTCAAAACTCATTGTGAGTCGACATTCGTTTTGATAGCACCGGACTTACCGCTTGGGCCAAGGATGGCCATCATTTGCCCTGGTCTAACCACACCACTCACATTGTCCAAAATAACTTTGTCGGTATAGATTTCGGTGGCGTCACCTTTTTGCTGCCGAAGATGCCCTTCTCTCCAAGTATAGTGTAACTGAGGTTGGACCATTCCACAGATGCCCGGCTTTGTTCGAAGGGTACACCACTCCGTCTAGCAGTTCTCTGAGTCCTCAATCCGAGAGCAAGCAAAAGGAGGGCTAAAATAAGTAACCCTCCAACAACGGCCAAACCGGCAATAACTCCACCACTGAGTGGTTTAGCCTTTGTGGCTTCAGATGCGGTGCTGCCACTAGAACCATCGATCGCGTTCTGCCGAATACACTCGCCAAACGTGCATCCATTCAGAGTTAGACCGCCAGGCCCGAAGAGACCTTGCAGGGTGGCTTGCTTGAAGTTACAAGTCGCCGTATTCGATGAAGTGTCGACAGCGCCGCATTCGATTTCAAGTGTGCCACCGAGGCCGTTTATTGCACCTGAAATATTCGCTGAGCCACCACCACAGAATGTAGTTCCTGGCCGACAGGTGCAGTGTAGGTTGGAGCATTGCCAGTCGGCACTTCCAGCACTTGAAGTGTTCAAATGTTGTGTGCATGAGTCTGCTTCGCAATAGAACTGCTCGACTCCGTCGTAAAATAGTTGAGCAAAAGTGGTGTTGGCAGCTCCGAAAGATGTTACATTGGGTAAGGGGCTCAATCCAGGTTGCAATGTCCGAATAATATTTAGCGTCGAAGATAAGGGGTATATCGTCTGAAGAGTAGGGTTCTAAAGAAATCACTCAGTAGCAATTGGGAATGGAGTTCACGGTCAACATACAATGACTTTACAGCTCATCTGACTTGAAGCATATACTTGGGCTTGAGTATTGCACACCATGGTCTCATTGCCCTGCGAGCCCAACGTCGGCGAATCTGTAGAAACTGCCCCGAGTGCTGAAAGGGCACTTTGGCAAGCATCGGGGGTTTGGCAGACGTTGCAGGCTGTCCCTGTCCACCCATTTTCACATGAACATCCCCCAGCAGTCAAATTGGCGAAGGATCCAGACACGGCGGCCAGAGGGCGTTGTGCACCTTGAAATATGGTACCACCACATGCAGGTTGGGAGCATGTTGAACCTCCAAATCCTGTCGGACATATACAATCTGTACCGTTTACAATGCCATAATTTTCGCAATCCAGCGCTCGAGAGAATGCCGCGAGGATAAGGGCGATATACACGCTTTTCGTGACCATGATAGATGACCTTGAAGTAAGAAGGAGAATGAGTAAACCTTTAGTGGATCATGAGAGGTTATTCCCGTCTTTCAGGACGTTGGGTATACTGTGGGACAAGGACAAGGGGTCTAAGTAGGAGTAGGATGTGGTTTAAGAGCCTGATTCCGACTTGGATTAATTGCCCCTGCAGGGGTGACCAGAAGCTAAGAATCGCTCAAATTAAAAGTGCCGGGCGGGAGCCGCAGCTGCCGCAGTAAATACTCTCCCACACTGAGGCAGTCGCATATATTTATGGTTCGTCACGTGAGAGAATTTGTAGATCGTTCCGAGTCGAATTTGTAACTTGTCACCTAACCACACCCGTCCTATTCTCAACCGCGTCGAGTTGGAGGTCATGTTTGGAAAGGTATTCTATGGACCGTATGTCTTCTCCTGGCATGCGACCTACTAATATCTCCGTAGATTTCTTCATGGTGGTCACCAACTCCTACTGCGGATGACAAACCGTACAACCCATCCGACCCCAAGATGAATCCTCTGAATCCCAAAGGCCTGAAACCGTAAGCGTGATATGATTGGTATGACCATACAACTGTATTCCTCACTGTACACCTTAGATGCTGCGCTTGTCCCGAGACAAAATCTAAACGGGATGACTGTTTCCTCCGTTATGACCCATCTGATGCGGAAGGAAAGTGTAAAGAGGAACTGGCGAATCACATCGCCTGCATGCGCAGTCTTGGATTTAAAGCTTAAATTGTTTTCGCTTGGAGAGACTATATCAGATGATATACACTCACATTCGACCTGGAAAGTAACGTAATAATTAATCCCATCTCAGCTTAGATTTATAGTGCCATTGACATATCCATAGAGGTCAATCAGTCCCTTGCTTCCAAATCGCGTCTGTAAGATTAAGACTGCACTAAACAGGTAGAAGAGCCAAACAGAAGGACAAGGTACAGCGTCGGCAAACGGAAAGAGGTCCTAATCTCCTTTTTCAGGCAGCCAGTGTTTTCGTAAAGTAGACCACCTAGTGCCATCAAATGCACTCAGCTATGTCGACCGCGGGCTGGTACCTGGTATCCTTGCACTATCGGTACAATTACCGTGGACCTCTGTCGCTAATCTCACCGCTTTTAGTCTGCTCTGGAGGAGTCGATCTTGAGCGAGAAATTAGTTTGACGAAATAAATTCCAGGTGTAGATCATTTCGGTCACGATATTATGCTCACCTTCGCTCCAATGGTTTCATCGCCGCCGACGAAAGCTTTCAAGATGGCTTCGCTATTTCCCCATGCCTCGATCTCATCGCTCATCTTAAAGACTATGGTATCAGTCAAGAACGCAAGAAGAACAGGACTTGGATTTGTGCCAGTGGGTGTTATATGTTTCTACGACATATTCAATAAGATCTTGGTATTAACGAGAAGAAAATCTAGCTGCCCTTCATCCAATCAACTTGAACTCCTAGAACATTTTTTATTTATCGAGGCCGGAAGCGTGTTCCACCTGTGAGTGACGCGTTATTATGGCCAATCATTCTGCATGAAGGACTGGGAAGTATAATGCTTTACCTTGAACTTGAATCTGGCTTTAGACCCTTCCTCAATGGTATCTATGGTCACCACTGGAACGGTATCCAAAGTCGGAATTATGTCGGCGTCCACATAAAAGGTGGTGACATTCTATCCGCCATGGCTCGTATCAAAATACGCTCAAGTGAGTGTATATAGATGCCTACTGGGGTGAAGACTCGGTGAGGGGCAAGGTTTGTGTCTGGGACAACGAGAAATTGTTACTCGTTGGAGTAAACAACATACGCCAAAAATTGAGCCTTTGTTCCAAATGTGCCCACTGACATTCATTAAGGAGCCTAGCAGAATAAACATCAGTTAGTTGACAATACATCGGAATAAGTGCAACCAAGATAACCCATCCGACGAGACACAAGTATCCAGAAACAACATTTCTTCGTTGGGCTGACTGGGGAGATTATAATAGGTACACCCTATAGGCATACCTCGGCAGTGCACACTGAACCTCTATGCTTGAAATTCTCATGATTTTTTAAAGACCTGCACTGATGCTTGCTTGCATACTACGGCACCAAAATCCTAGGAGATCTCAAACAAATTTCAACTTACCATAATTTGACATGTTACACTTACACTACTATTTCAATCAAAGTTGCACTTGTACCCAGCATGAAACAAAATAAAGTATTACTATATATCCATAGACCTAAATAGTGGCTACAATTTACAGAAACATTCATGTCAATCAGTGCAGAAATAGATGTGAAAAGTGAGAATTACCGTCGAAGTGTAACACCAGCTAGTTGTGTAACAGTAGCCGGTGGATGCCTGTAGTAAGACATCGTGCTTTCCATATCCTTCCTGTTAACCAAATTGCTTATCCAACTAACTACATAAGCTAACCAATGACTATCTATCTACTCTACTCATCCATGATCATGCCAAGTTCGGGATCACGTATCACGTACATGGTCATACAAAACATACAATAATAAGGGGATAGCGAAGAAAAATGAAAAGAGAAGAGGACGACGAGGCGGGAACATTGTTGGGAGATGCTATTGAGAGTTGAAAAGAAAAGTGTAAAATGAGAATCCAACCATATCCGTATATGTGATAGACTAGGAATAACCAGGAAAGAGGCTAGAATGTGGGGTGAAATGGTTAAGAGAACCGGTATGTGAAATGAACTTTTGAGACGTTTGTAGAATGGACAAAAGGATCAATCTGGGCGCATGATAACGGTGATAGTTACAAGTGCAAGGCAACTTCGAGAGCAGAAAGACGAAAAGGCATTCGTTTATGAAGATATAGTGGGTCGTGATCGTGAGTATGAGGCAGATTGCATGAGACGAGGGGTTCAGAAGCTTCCGAGAACATGCAACGAGATATGTTATGATTCAGGTTGATCGAATGTCGTCCACTGCGTTGAACCACTTCCAGCTCCAGCTCGCGGTCTATCAACATAATTGATATTATCTGCTATTTTTGATGACCCAGGGGGCGGTAGCACATCCACGTCCACATCCTCGCGCATCCTCATCTCTGGTATCGTCGTAAGTGGGTTCTTCGGTAGCCCTGACGCTCCCGTTACGGAAGATAACGACGATGACGATGACGACATAGATAATGGAGAAGGGCCGTGCCTCCTTGGAGGTACAGGCCTCGGTCTCCTGCCTGCCCCAACACCCGCGCCGCGTACAGCCCCGTTAGTGCCTATCCCATTATTGAGGGCGGAGGCCGTGGTGGTTATCCCCGTACTAGCGGCGACCAGTCTTCCACGCGAGTTTCTTTGCCAGACCGACGGCTGTTTCCTATACGTGTATCCCATAGAGGGCGCATCCTGATCAGCCGAGGATGGGTTGTTGCGTGCGTATTCTTCTTCTTCTTCCTGTTCAAGACGGAGGCGTTGGCGACGGCGCCAATACCAATAGATACCATAGAACACGAGAAGAGCGAAAACAGTGCATACGATGCCAATAGCGATCGAAAGCCCTTTACGGGCAGTTGGAGAGGATAGGTCTGACGAGATAGCTGATGGGGAGGGTGTGGATGATGAGAGGAGAGAGAAGGACGAAGATGAGGTCATCGACGAGGTGGTTGGAGTACTATCGCCAACGGTGGAGGTTGGGGGAGGGGTATCGTCAGCGTCGAGAACGGTATATCTGAGTAAAGCTCTTGATAAGAATATGAACTTTAGAAGAAGGAAGGTAAAAACTCACGCGATGGTATCCACGACGGCATGATCGTCTCCCTGGACCACGGATACGACAAGGGTATGTTCGACATTATCCAAGCCATCTGCACTCCACACCACCTGCGACTGCACTGTCTCTGGGCCGTCTTCTTCAGGAATAAGGGTAGCAGGATCCATGAGGTCGATAGATACAGGTGGAGCGCCATCGAGCGATACGCCCGTCGTCACCTCAAAAGGCCATAGTGGAGCATAAAAATAAACAGCATTCCCTACAATTACGATAGTATATGAATACCCAATTCAATACAGATATCAACAACATAAACAAACGTACCAGTAAACGTGAATGTAGCAGTAGCGTCCGTGTCACTGGTGACTCTGTGCCTCCCTCCCGCGTTCAGAGGGTCGAACGGTGTTTCCCTCCAACTATCCGGCGGGTCGTAGATGATCTGCGTGGTGTCGTCGTCGTCCACAGTCACATTATGCGAGGCCCCTACCAACATCGTGCAAGATATCAGCAGCACTAGCACCAACTTCAACGATAATTGAAGTAGGGGCATCGTGGTGACCGTTCGAACATCACGGCGAAATCGCATTCCCTGCGTCATTCTGAACCTCGCGGTTTCCGTTTGCGGCTCGAACGTAACGTCACCTATCAAGCCCAGCTCATGAAGCCCTCACTGCGAGATGATAGTGACGGGAAGAGTAAAGAGTGTGAACAACCGTATTTGAGGGATTTGGGCTTGGGCTTGGGTCCTGGGATGCCGCGCAGACTCACTCCTTTGTTGTTTGGCATTGTCCCTTGGGAATTCAAAGCTTCTGCAATCACCACAAGCTTTGGTCGTCATCTTTCCCACTTTCTATCCCTTCCCACCAATGAAATGCGTGCTATGTTGGGCGTTTGAAGACATATATTAATAGAACATTTAACTGTGTGTTGCTGCCATGGATAGACCATGACCGAGGCCAAAGGCACATGCGCTCAAAGACATGCGCTTGCCATGCGTTGTGTCTTCGAGCCTTAATTAGAGTTGTTTTCACTATCCAATGCTTAAAATTTCTTTATCTGACTTGCAGTATAGGTGGCAATTAAATCCTGCTGGAAAACCATCCAAATCAGATAGACTTCAGCAACTTAACATCGTTGAAGTTCTAATGATCGCCCTATATATTGTCTCGAGGACAAAATCGCACATATAGAGTGGCTTTCTGTGTTGGTGATGAAGTCAAGATTGTTGAGGGAGACAGCCGGACTCATTGGCTGGGTGAATGAAGTTCTCGGAACAATGCTGCACATCGTGAACAGACACAGAAATCGAGGTACGGTACCCTCTTTGAGTTTTGACATGTGTTATGGGTACCCTGTATTTTGATTCTTTATAGGCCAGTGTACAAGTGGAAGTGGTGGAATTTATACTACACCTATCTTGGCGGCTGCTGTGCGCTATTCATCACGTAGCTGTAACGTTTCTGCCTAAAATGGAACATGCCGGAATTGCACACGGCACAACCGTTGGACTATCTGTCCCAAGATAAGTCTGAACCAAGTCAGGCTTCGACGTTACAACGCTCAGATCGTCACACCCGTTACGCCAGTATATGTTTCCTGGGGTGGCCATGGACTTATATGGTAGCGGGAAACCCAGACCGCTACAGTAGCAAAGTCAATATTGTCAGCGAGGAAAATCCTATGTCGGGAAGAAAGTGCTTGTGGTCCGCGCTCACATATATAAAGGATGTCGTGCAGATACAAGGACTATGCCTGGGTTGAATGGAGGTCTGCCAACAGAAGGTCTTGAGGATATGCTTGAATCTCGCCCTTCAGTGTGTTTTATTTCTGAACAATGTTCCGAATACCTTGTCTTCTAATTGTGTTTGAAGTTCAACAGAGATGAAGACGACGACTTCTTGCTGGTTGAGAACAATGCTACATTTGCTGCGATTCCGAAGCCTGGAACACCTGAAATGGTATCAGCACCTCTACCAGTGCTACCCTACGGCATGGGATATTTTATCAGAAGCGCCTAGTCTGCCGCGGCGAGATGGCTTAAGCTCAAGTCACATGGATGCACATTGGCCGATTTGTACGAACAAGGTATTGCAGGGTCTCCGTGTAAAGCTCATAAGCTGAGGAAGCGATGAAAACATGTCAATCATGGAGCTCCTTAAGGTGGTCGGGGATCAAGCACGAGCGCGTGATGGTTCCAAAGCGCCAAGCTCCTCGGTATTGGGATATTGCTTCCCTTACATCCTTCAGAAAAGGATGAGAACAAGAAACATAAGTGAACAAATTTTCAACGTCAGCGAAATGCGAGAGGACACTTGTGTGGTATGCCGAATACCTAAAAGAAAGCTGAAGAAAAACGAGCAGCCTCCTCCATGCTTCCCGATATCTTCTTCAATACAGGTTTTCCCATGACATTGACAACTTGATTCTTCGGGCGTTATACTCCCTTGGTCTCCTTCGAGGTGGTGTGAAGGGTGGATTGGTTTCTTGTACAGGTTATATTCAGTTATGATTTCTAAGAATGCTTCCCTGGAAAGAAATATCCAAGTATCTACAAGCATTGAATGTAATACATGGGTGATAATAGAATAAGTCTTTAGCGATAATGAACCATGGAGATCCAACTTTGGCTACTCATATTAATATGCTGTAAGCTCAACTAAGCAGCTCCCCGCCTTACTTCTCGTGGCGGCCATAGACGAAAACAGCCCTGAAGGGAGTACGAGTCCAGTTTGGAGATGATATCACCATCTGTTAGAGAATGAATACCATGCCTATATTCAGAAATCAATTAGGAAATGACACATATAAGAGCAAATTATTGCGGGGCACATACTCGTCGTAGACGTGGTGTTTAAGGCTCGCCGAATTTCCTGTTTGGGAGCAGTGGCCACAGGCCATGTTTTCGTATTCTCGGTGGGCTCGCTTGAGCGCTTCGATCTCAATCATACGAAGTCTGACAATGTTAGCTTCATGGTCGTCTAATATAACCAGGCTCATCGCTGGTCTGCTTTGGTTCCCATGCGACGTGTTAACGTGATAGGGCTACAAGAACAGCTAAGCTATAGCAATTAGCGCCGGTAAAAAATGGGCTTACCACCGTTGACCACCTCATCGTAAGCCGACCGGAATGGTCGTCATTACACGAGACACATTCCAAAATCGGGTCAGCTGCATCCATTTCAGCAACAGTCGTCTTCTTCAGATCGAGGCCACACAGTGTAACAACCTCGGTCAGCACCCTCCGGCTTGCTTCACTGAAACTGACACAGCCGTATTTATTCCACGAAGTTTTGCCTGTTATTGCACCGAGTATTTTGTGGTCGCTGTCAAATTTGTCTTCATAGGAACCCTTAAATGTGGTCGCGCATGCATGCACGAGAGCCCGTGGATATCGAATGGGATCGACCATGAGTGGTCCTTCGTGGCAGAAATCACATGAGAACGCCGTTGTTGCCAGAGCAAGTACCGTGCCACGGTCAAAGATATATTCTGGTCCGCAGGCGGCTTCAATATGTAGGAAAATTTTCTCCTCAATCTCCGACTGTATTTGACGAGCGATTTCAGGTAACTTCGAACGAATGTGGTCCAGATGGGCTGGGTCTGATATCTCAGATGCGTTGGCAATAAAATTCTCGACATCTGGATGATTGAAGAAGTCGCCCACATCGAGCGCAGCGGCATTAGGAGGGAATGCCGACCTATAAGTCTTGACAGCCTCGTATAAGAGCGGCAATCGCGCTTCAAGGAGCTGTTTACGGTCACGGAGGAGCCTTTCTTTCCTGCAATGGCCTAGGAACTCCATGAGGGCCATATCTAAGTTCTGTAGAACTGAGAGACATGAGAAGTAGCTAAGTGCAATATAGTATTCACGGACTTCGTTCTGTGAGTTCTTTCCGACTTGCCTTCGCCACCGCCGGGTGTTCCTCGAGTAGATGCCCACGAGCAATTATGTCATTGACTTCGGCTCCCCATCCCTTAGCCCGAAGACGAGTTCGAATACTAGTGAAAATATGAGATCGTTTTGCGACTGGCATAGAAGATAGAATTGCATACACGGCCAGACGACGTCGTTCCAAAGTAACTTTTTCTTCCTCCAGGGTTTGCTGATAAACTTCGAACCAGGAGGTGCAAGCATTGGCATGCTAGACAGGTATCAGTAAGGGGCATTTGACCATATTCAAACCATTTCTCACCGCGCGAATGGCCGTTTGTTCCATCACTTTCTCGCGAAGCCATTGCGTCCGGTCCTTTGCTTTCTCAAATTCTTTCATCCATTGGTTGTCCAACTCTCGATAAAAGTACTCTTTTATGTTGTCTCTCCAGCGTCGTCGAACTTCAGAAAATTTATAAGTTTAGTAAGCAATATGGATGAGTATGTATACTGACCTGTTCTTGTTGGTTTCTCTATGTAAATCTTTGGAATAAGATGGCGTAGTTGTGCCATTTCTGTTGGACCAGCGGTCAAATATCCATCAGATATCTGGAATCTATGACATATGTTGGATTAACAACTGGAATAGACAAACACAAGAGATATTAGAATAGGATACCACCTTTTCTCCATGCACTTAGAACATATTCTGAGCCGAGCGTCCCAGACGGTATGTGTCGCACTGATTCCCAAATTTCGTAAACAGACCTTCTCATGAAATGTAGTTAAGCATATGAGACGCTGTAGCAGTGAGAATGGGACATACATTGCAACCTTTACCAAAAGCCAGATTCGCATATTGTGCTTCGTTTAGGTCGGCCGCGCAGTCAGGTAGCCCAGGTATATTGGAGCGAGCAGCTTTCCATATTGATTTGTGAGCAGACTTCATCAAGAACGAGCGTGTCATTTGGCAGGTCCATGCCAGATGCAAGAGATCGATAGGGTTAAGGCACCCAAAGATCTGTAAAAACAGTTATCTAACTGCATCAACCTTGCGTCAGTCAAGAGTGACAACACACCTCGTGAAGTACATCATAGTTCATTTCAAGCAAATCCTTCAAACTCCCTCGTTTCCCTCGAGCTTTCTTTGCCGAGGGTTGGGCAACGGCTTGGACCATCCTCTTAGCCCGCTTCCGCTTTATACCTCTGTTCTTTTGACTGACTGGCTCATCCTCTTGGTCCTCTTCCGTCTTTACTGCGTCCTCAAATTCTCCATCCTCCGAAGGCGTGTCCGACAAGGCAAGGTCAATTACCGGCCCGCTGATATTTGCAAGTTTAGCTGACACGGCCGCCTGACGTGAAGAGCGACGAGACATCAGTAGTTTGAATGCTATGTTAATGGGTCTGAAGAAATTGAAAAAGTGGTTCAAGTTCCGTTTTTGAAGAACAGTACGGAGCAATACGCGATCACCGTCACGTCATTATTCGCGCTGTGTCTCATCACATGGTATGTCACAGCTCGCGATCATAACCTGACGCGTTAAAACACGGTATTTTCGAGTAAGTAAACCAGATTCATGCTATTCACTGCGTCATCTGACAAGTAGAAAAGGTCTTCCTGGCTATTGTGATCTACTGCGCCCATGTCGGACTCCAATCAGGGTTTGTTAATTTACTGTGCGTCTTGGCAGCATGTGTCATGACAGGATCCTACAGCTCGTCCGCCTCAGATCTATTCAATAAATGCCACCAGATTGATTACACCAACATTATATGTAACACCTTTACATACATCTAGCTGTCCGTATAAATGTCAATAGATACTACATCGCGAAACCTAACGTCCGGGTCGATTGCACTAAAAAATCAGAATAAGCTACCAAAACTGTCTGCAACTGTGATGGCTAAGACAGTGACTATGATAAGCGACAAAGCATTCGTATAGTCAAAGGCGAGACGAGTCTGGCCACCGGTAGGCTTGACTGCTCCTGAAGAATTATTACCAGTAGTCCCACCGTTTGCGGTGCTATTTGCATTACTTTTCGTAGGTACCGCAGCAAAGACAACCGCCATACCCGGAGCGGGGACGTTGATTGTACAACCGTTTGAGCAATCGACGTTGGCATTGGGCACCACCCAAGTCGAGTTCGCAGAGACCAAGTTGCCGTCGCCTGCCGTCGCCAGGGTCTGGCCGCCCCACCCAATATTCACCTTTTCTGTCATGCTCGCTCCCACGAGGTACTTGACTTGTACATTGCCCTCCCCCTTTGGCAAAGGTCCCTGAAGGGACGGAGAACGATTGCGAGGAACCAGCCGAAGAGGAAACATTGGCGTAGTTGAAAAATACCAGTTGTTGAACATTCTTGCTAATGGCGTCGTATACAGCATAACCACTGACTGCGACGTTTGTACTCGATTTTGAGCCGCTGATATCGAGATCGACCACGATGCTACCATTCTCAGAGCGAAGAGCCTCTGCAGTGACAAGCAGACCATAATAAGGTGGATTGGTTGTCCATGCGCCAGGGCCACCGTTCGGGCCATCGGGAGGAGTGAAGAGGTTATATGTGACGCCTCTTTCGCGAGTATGTATGTAGGCAGCTGAGTAGCCAACCGATGCCAGCTGAAGCGAATAATCTATAGTCCACAAAGACCCCACAGCGAAAGTGTCTGAGATGCCGGCAATCCCGCCACATGCAGCTGAGTTGAATTCGGACAGGATCAGAGGTTGGCTATTGGGATTGGATAGAATCTTGTTGATTCCGGAGGCCTGCCAAGCTCCGAGGGTTACAACTGAGTACATTAGGATAAAAAGTCAGTAAATAATCAGAAGCAGGAATGTTGGATATCTGACCGTTCGCATGTTGTACATAGTAGGGTAGCTGGAAATCGAATACTCCAGGGTTGCAGTTGTTCTGAGGGTAGTGCTGAAGGCTGGTAGATTAGGTTCAGTCAGCTAGGTCGGAATTCGGGCCATGCGGACGGATAGAGGGGACTGACGAGATATATTTAAGGAGGCTGCCAAAAGACGATGTATACCCATCATCCAGAAGTGCATCCAGGTTCTAAGAAGCCAAGATGAACGGTATTTATAGCATGATTAAAACAATTTGAAAGCTTACCCATGCACAACATATAGTTGGTCCAACTAATTCATGCTTATCCAGGACATTGCCATCTGATGTGTTCGTGAGGCGGTCGGCAGCCGTTTTGAATTCCTGCGACGAACAAAATTTATTTAATCGTTAAGCGCCTAGATTTGGTTATAAAATGAGGCAATTCTCACATCTATATATAAAGCAGTCGTGTAGTTTTTGATGTTGGGTCGGTAGCCGTGAGCCGTGTATAAGTCTGGCTCCTTCAAACCACGTCAGATGCTGTCAAAAGAACAGAAGGGCTGAATTCAAGCGTACATTTCCCAGCAAAAGCCCATCCAAATTATCACCCAGTTTGTCGGCAATGGCGCCTAGGCGTAACAAAAAAATGGTTAATCACCACAACTCTCAGGTTTGTCAGGTCCACATTGCATACCAGCTAAAATTGGGACATTGGTACTGTTGGGATCTCGCAGAGTCAGACCTAGAGAATCCGTTGGCCGAGTTAGAGGAAAGTTCCGAATAAAGATAGCAAGCGAAAAGGTACAACCAATCAGGTAGCTAGCCCCTCCAACATTGGAAGCGACCTTGTCCAAGACGTCCCAAAGAACTGGGCCAAAGTTAACAGGCTGATCATCCGCATGAGCACCTGGAATCGCTTGAATCATGGGAGTCGTCTGTGTTGGCACATAAACGGAGTCGTCCATGGAATTGCCCCCAATTCGCAGGCGTAGAGGTTGGTTGCCCGTCCGGGAACGCAGGGCGGTAAGGTAACTCTCAAACGTAGGGGGGATGGTGGATGTGTCATCTCCAACTATATTGCAGTAAACATCAAGCTCTCCTTCAAAGCTGTGATTCAAGAGGCTCACAATACTCGTTGACGAAGCTAAGTTCAAAGCTGATTCCAAGGAAATTTGACTGCACTGCGTGGGTCGAGGAAGGAGTAGAAGGGACTGTGACTGGGATCACATCAGCAGCGATGGCACGAAGAGGCAGTATCAAGAGGGTAAAAAGAACGACAGGATCTAGCATTGCGATTGTCAAAAACGAGTAAAAGAGAGCGTGTTGTGAAGGGAAACAAGAATGAAAACAGAGTGTGCTGTATGCGGGCCATATGTGTTTGATTAAAGCGAGGGAAACGGAGAATCCGGTGATCTGGCCCCTGGTGCAGTACGTACTCGCAGACCATTTCTGGTGTTTTCGTAATCCATTCCGACCGTATACGGCGAACTGGCGCCGTAATGAGAACATAGCCATTGAGTTTGTAGTCAAGTACAACTAAGGAGCACCATCAATCTCGACGACGGCAGAAAAACATAGGAAACCATCCAAATGGATGTATCGCATAGAGGTCATGATTGAGAGCCCTATATTCCATCTAAACCTGATGAATTACGCTAGCGTTACATAGCATTTATTATCAGACAATCGGACTCGACGTGCGTTGAAATTTGAGTCGAGTTTGAATCGAGGCTGGTTTTTTTGCCTTTTTGTCCCCATGTCCATGTTTATAGATTTCAGTGCACCAGTCCATTACAGTTCCAACGCAGAAGATAACATAGCCATTTGGATCCCATTGGTTAGAAACTGCTGGGTTTCATAGCGTCGAACTTGTTTTGACAGTGGTCTAATCTGATGCGGCGGCGTTGATGTCGGACTTGACGCGGTCGGTGGTGAAGGTTTGAAGGATCAAAAGATTCAAAATAGAGTTCACAGACCAAACGAAGCCAAGCGATGACAATTAGACATGATTGACGCATGATACCTAGTTTATTACTACTCGCCGGACCGGCGTTTAATTATAGGCAAAAATAAGAAGAGAGAGAGTGCAACAGATTCAGATTCTGTCCTTTGGGCTTTAGGGCAGAACTAGGAAACAATAAGCAATAGGAAACCGTACGAGGACAGGCACTTACATGACATTTCTTATCAAACACCAGAGCTGAATAAACGAACGCATGCTCTTGCTTGTTCAGCGACAAATGTATCAAGTCAATAGGATTGAGGCTTCCGAAAATCTGGAGCGAATATGAACCATGAAGACACTTCGTGTGATATCCGTACAAAACTATCATTCTTGCGGTAGCTCAAATATGCTGTCTAAACTCTCTCGCTGGCACTATGGCTTCTTGCCCCGATAAGCTCTCCAAACCGTCGTGTGGTGTCCTCCATGGTCGGGTTCCTTCTTGGGCAGATGGTCAGTTATTTCACTCTCTGAGTTCTTTCTCTTCTTTCCCAAACATCATTCTCAAGCATGGCTGCTTCTCTTGTCCCCTCCTGCTATTGGACCAAATGAACCTTTGCCAACCCCTTGCTGACGACGCGTTAGGTGCGGTACTTTAATGCAACTTTGGTGATGACCGCGGATACTGTCCCAACCCTACAGAGGAGCGAAGACGGAGGTATAGAGCTGGTGTATAGCAAGATTAAAGGCCGTGTATTGGGATGACAATCGACAAGCAAACAGTGAACTTTACAAGTTAAAAACCATTACACAAGTCACCATGTACATCGCTGTAACGTTTCTGCCTAAAATGGAACATGCCGGAATTGCACATGGCACAACCGTTGGACTATCTGTCCCGAGATAAGTCTGAACCAAGTCAGGCTTCGACGTTACAACTCTCAGATCGTCACACCCGTTACTCCAGTACATGTTTCCTGGGGGCGGCCATGGACTTAATATGATAGCAGGAAACCCAGACCGCTACATACCCCCATCCTGATTGAGGCATGGGTCAATCACAAACATTCTCGTTTGCCGTGGTTCGAACGCATTCGCTCTTGTTCCACCAAATGTAACGTTTCTGCCTAAAATGGAACATGCCGGAATTGCACACGGCACAACCGTTGGACTATCTGTCCCGAGATAAGTCTGAACCAAGTCAGGCTTCGACGTTACAACTCTCAGATCGTCACACCCGTTACTCCAGTACATGTTTCCTGGGGGCGGCCATGGACTTAATATGATAGCGGGAAACCCAGACCGCTACAATCGCTTCTTAACTTCTTACCTCCACCATACGCCAAATTTCCCACGGTTAATCCCAACGCAATATGAATAATAAAAACACAAGTTCGAACATAAACCCCCCTCCAAACATAAAGTCCCCACAAGGGAATAAGTTGAGCCCTTCACGAGTACAGCCGCCCCATGACAATAGGACAGAAACGCCCAAAACCGGACGATGAAAGCTCAACTCCTAAAAGTCACGGACACAAACATGGCAGGCACTCGATCTCATCCCCTCCAGGCTCACCAACACCTCTTTCTACAAGATATAGACACGTTAGCGAGGGACAACGGGTTTACAACAGACTCCGTCCAGCTATCCAGCTCAATCGACACCGACATGGAAGATGAGGAAGACTTTCAAGCGAACGATTCAACAAGGAGTTCAGTACACCACAACTCCCAAACGCTCACCAAACCGTACAGAACATCTATGAAAACCTCAAAGAAGTTACCGAATACCTCATACATCTCCATTCGATGAACGCGGCATCCCTAGTCAAACAACACACCGGCATAAGGGACAATGTTGAGTTCCTATCCACCTCCCTGATGCTTGATTCGGTGAAAGCCTTTACAGAACAACAGAAGAAAATCTTAACCTCGATAGACCACATCAACGAGACTATCTCACAAATGCAAGAAACAATAAAGTCGAACCACGAGTCTATTCTGACAAAACTCAAGTACACCGAGATGCAAGCTCCAACGACCTCAGCCCAAACACCAACCTCGGCAGAAACCTGGTCCTCGGTAGCCAAGAAATCCAAACCTACAATCAACCAACCGACAACAACGAACCCCACCACAACAACACCCTCCGACAACAAGGCTAAAGTATTGTTATCCAACCTAAACCCCAACACCTCACATCACCCGTCACGTCTTGTCATACAGTTCCACCCAGATGGCATCCTTGACAAAGACAAAGAAGAACCTGAAATCATCGTCCAACGAGTCAACCGGGTGCTTGAGGCAGACGAAAAGGCAAGCCACCTTAAAGTTGTCGCAGCTAAATACAACGCCCCAAGGCAACCTGATTATTTCAACCAGAGCCGACCAAACAGCCGCTGAACTCATCACCCACGCCAACTGCTTCGTCCCACTCATCAGCAAAGGATACCCTACAACTATCAGGGTGGACAAACGCTGGTACAAAGTCCAAATTGACGGAGTAAGCACCAGCAGGTTGATGATAGGGGGCGAGAGGATTATTCACGACTCAGAGGAAGTACATAACGAACTCGTCGCTTGTAACCCATACTACGCCGAAATCAAACATAGCCTTACTGCTCTCCCCCCGATGGATGCGAACTAAGGAAGAACTACTTACCACACCCAGATCCTCACTGGTATTCGCAGTCGATCAAGAGAGTGTAGCGCGTAAGCTACTCGAATCTCGTACCCTCGCAGCCTTTGGATGTCACTGCCCCCTCAGAGCTTACCAAGACTGACCGCCGATCCTTCAGTGCAAGAACTGCTGGGGATGGGACCACAAGACCGAGCACTGCAAGTGCAACACAAAGTGCCGTCTCTGCGGAAAGGATCACCCCACTTTGGAACACAGCGAAGAACCGTGCAACAAATGCGAATTACTCATGAACAACGGCGACACTATGGACACAAGAGAAGACAACATCTGCTACCACAACCTTCATTGCATAAACTGCAGCGCAGGAGGTAAGACTGATGTACACCATGCGGCCGACGCCAGACAGTGCCACACCAGAATAGAAAAATATGGCACCGTACGTGAGATCGAAAAGAAGTCACGCAACGCAGAAAACCCATGGACAGTGGTGAAGGGAAGTAAAACAAATCGAAAAGCAAGAGCTCCCTTAAAATCAACAAGCGACACCTCCTTCAACAAACCATCGAAGGATACCTCAACAAACAACTCAAACAACATGTTCCAAGTCCTCTCCTTTGAAATGCCGATCAGCAGCTGCAGCACTTCAACCTCTCCCGCTAACACATCTGCGCCCATCAAGAAAGTCAAGAGCACAACCCATACAATGAACACCTCAAAACCATCTGTAACATGCCCCATCAGAGTCGCACAACTTAACACCCAATGCAAAAAACATGCGATTATAAATCTACTGAACAATTTTTGTCAAGACTTCGACCTCATCTTAATACAAGAGCCAGCATGGGGTTTTATTGGAAGGATAGACGGAAAAGGAGTAACTGGACCAGTCACCGCAACGGGTTGGACCCCAATCCTACCTATAACCTACCCAACCCAAGATTGCCCACGAACTATGGCTTATTCACGGTCATGTCCCGACTTCTCAATCACACTACGAACTGACATAATAGAAGATGGTGACATACAGATACTTGACATCACACAACCTGGACATCTCACGACAACAATAATCAATATCTATAACGATACCCCAGCTAAAGAAAACTGCATTCTACAAAAAATTAAAAACATCAACATTCCAAACGACCACCCGACAATCATAACCGGCGACTTCAACCTTCATCACAATTTATGGTCAAGAGTCAACACTACCATGTCAAACGTCGAAATGACTGAAAGCATTGTGGATTGGCTATCCGAAAAAGGCTTCCTCCTGCTCAACGAGAAAGGCCAAACAACCCACCCTGCTCGTCATAGTGACGAACGAGACTCAGTCATTGACCTATCATTTATCAATGGCCTGGCCTCAGTTAACGATACATTCAAGGACTGGTGTATTGATCCTACGCTATCCCACGACTCAGACCATTTTGGAATCAAGTTCACCATCGACCATGGAAGAAAAATAATCGACAATCCATGCAGCCTAAAATACAACATCAAAAACACAAACCGCGATGAATGGACAAAGGCATTTGCAGAAGAACTAGACAAAGTCCAAAACATTCTAGAGCCCCTTAGCACTGCTGAATCACTGAACCCATCACTCCTCGACACTTTTGCTGACACCTTCACCACGGCTCTTCAACAGGGCGACATCGAGAACAAGCAAACTAATAAAACCATCTCCTCAAGCTAAACCATGGTGGGACAAAGAAATAAAGAACGCATCCGCACGGGTGGCAGAGTTACGAAATGAGCAGAAACTCACGCTTACCCATGCAGGAAACTTCAACCAAACCATTCGAATGAGAATCCGCAAGGCAAGAAACTTCTTCAAACGGCTCTGCAAATTCAAGAAGCGTGAATGGGCGACTCAGAAACTTGAAGAGGCTTCTACAAACGACATATGGAATTTCCCAAAATGGACCAAAGGAACTCGGAACTACCCAACACCTCCAATATCCAGAGGCCCACTGCGCCCCAAAGCTGTCAAACACGAAGAGAAATGTGATGCGCTACGAGAAGAACTCTATCAGCCCCCTCCACCTTTGAACCAACTTTTTGACCCAGACCTGGAGTCAAGACAAGACCACGACCTAGAATTGAAGCAATCACTGAGCTCGAAGTTGAAGAGGCCCTACTCTCCACTAATTCAGACACAGCACCCGGGTACTCACAAATTCCCTACCAAGTCATCAAATGGGCATGGGAAAACGAAGACGGCTGTAAATACATTTCAACTCTCATGCGACAATGCTTGAACAATGGCTACCACCCCAAAGCGTGGAGAAAGGCAATAGCAGTCGCATTACGGAAACCAAACAAGCCCGACTACTCAAGCCCTCGAGCATATCGCCTTATCACTCTACTGGAATGCCTTGGAAAAATACTCGAGAAAATTATAGCCCGTCGACTCTCCTATATGGCAGGAAAATATAATCTTATTTCCTCCAACCAATTCGGAGGTGTCGGAAACACGTCTACAACAGATGCAATCATGTCATTAATCAACGATATCCAATCAGCAAGGAAAAGTGGGCTAGTGACATCAACTCTGTCCTTCGACATCAAAGGTTACTTCGACTTTGTCAACCACAACTGTCTCCTCTGCGAACTCCGAAGAAAAGGAATTCCCCTTCAATATGTTCAGTGGACTGCAAGCTTTTTAAGTAGCCAAGAGGCAGCAGTCTGTGTAGATGGAGTTCGTGGCGAAATGAAACCAGTGGACAACGGGATTCCACAAGGATCCCCTGTATCCCCAATTCTTGTGGCATTTTACACCTCCCAGTTGCTCGAAACCTTCCCTTTAAATCACTTCAACACCAACCCTCAACCCAACACTATACACATCCCCTCAGCCCAAGACCGTGAACTACTAAAAGACAAACCAACTTCAATTCAGCTCTTCATGTATGTGGATGATGGCATGTTATTAGTCTCGTCCTTGAAACTCGGAAACTAATACTAGTCTGCTGAAAACCGCATATGAAAGAACAAATACGTGGCTAAAAGAAGCTGGGTTATCAGTTGATGTTTGAAAAGAGAACTGATGCACTACTCAAGACGCCCCTAAAGACAACAGCAATCCTTCAATCACATTTCTAGATAGCGACAACGTGACTCGTACAGTCACTCCAGAAGCAGCAGTACGATGGCTTGGAGTTTACTTTGACCGAAAACTCTCATTTGACCGCCACATCAAGATTCTGGCATCACGAGGGAGAAAACGCGGTTTCTTCACTCTCCTTCCTTGCCAATACAGTACGCCGGACTCAGCCCAACCCACCTTCGCCACCTATACATATCATGCGTCACGACAAAAATCTTCTATGCAAGCCCAGCCTGGTGGAAAGGCCTGAAGAAGCAAACCCGGCCCCTTGAGAAGGTCCAAAATCGGGCACTCAGGCTCATTTGCGCCGGCATTCAAAACAACTCCCACCATGGCCCTTGAGATCAAGCATCAATCCCACCAGTAAAACACCAACTAGATCACCTCACAAGACGGTATGCGATTAGGCTCAACAAACTCAATATATCAAGCCCAGTCCTTCAACGTCTTCCGGATTCTTGGAGAACACACCATCCCCCTAACGTTCCTTCATCAACCTCTCAAAAACGTCAACCACACTTACCAGAATTGCTGAACTATCTTCACCACATCACGAAAGAATTGACCCTTATCTATACCCACCTTGGCGATGTTCCCCTTATTCTTACCCAAACCGTTTAATAATTAATCCTTGCAAACCATCTATAGATAAAGAAACTCAAATTCAAGAACACCAATCTATTCTCGAAAATATCAGGAACAAAGAGGATACTCTTGTAGTCTATTCGGACGGGTCACTTGTCAAGCTCAAACTCGGATTCACTCGAACAGGGCGGAGCGGGCGGTGGGCTATCATCAAGACAGGGAGGTCTTTGCGACACGGATGGGACTAGGAGGAAATGCAGAGGTCTACGATGGCGAAATGGCCGGTCTCATGATGGCTGCAACCCAAGCAACAAACTACGCCATCAACCACCCTCATCTCTGACACATTTACCTCTTTGCGGACAACACAGCAGCCATATCCACCATCTTCGACCCTAAACCAAGGTCTGCACAAACATATGCTCACACATTTCACACCAAAATCTGCGACTTCCTCGATGCAAACCAGAACAACACTGTCCACATTGCATGGTGCCCCGGCCACGCAGGAATAACTGGTAATGAAAGGGCAGACAAGCTAGCCAAGGAGGCAACAAAACTGGCCTGCAACTCACCAATAACGGTATCACGAGCCAACGCGCTGAAAAGAGCTAAAGCCCGCAAACTCAAGATGTGGACTAGGGACTGGTCAAACACACCAAAGACGGGTGGCTTTGCACCCTCAAATCGAATCGCACCATCTCTTAAATTCCCGACACCCACATTCAAACACATCGAGAAACTCAAAAATCACGCGAACTCTTTGGCAGATTAATCCAGTGCCAAACAAACCACGGATACACGGGAAGTTTCAGACGTCAGCTTCAGACTTCAAGGCGATATCAACTGCCCTTGTGGCCTAGCAGATGTTGAAACCCGTGAGCACATCCTCTGTGAATGCCCAAGATACTCCAGCGCTCGAAAAACCCTTCGTAAAGCCTCCTCCTACCTTTTCCTTCCCGACATATTGGGTACGATTTCCGGGATCAAAGCCTTAGCAAACTTTCTGAGAATCTCAGGGGCCTTCTCGAGAACCGGTACCATACCCCAACCGCCCTCTCAGCCTTCCTTCGAGAACGAACCGGATCCAGACCCTGAGGAAGAAGAATCCGATGACGACCAATAACACCAGACGTTGGAATATGAGACCTCTAACTTCCGTTTTGTTTTTGTTAAACTTTTACATTCTTTATTATTCTTCTTATACATTCATCTTTTCTGTTTAATTTCATACGTCGCGCTTAACGTTGCCGCTCACTTTGAGCTCTTATCACCTTATCCTACACACTTCAATGGACCTATAGATATACAAAACACGTTGCCACGGAATCTCAGTAACCAGTACTTACTATAGAGTAGAACGGTGCACTTTTTAGCACCCGTGCGTCTTAGCACTTCGTTTGCTTGCTGCACGTTAATAAATAGATTCAAAAAAAAAAAAGTCACCATGTACTCATTATGGGCTAACTAAGCACGTGCCATGTGACGATGCGCGACATAACGCGCCTCATTACGACGTGACCAAGAACAAACTTTGAAAACAAACCCATAACATCCCACAACCTCTTAGATTCCTAAAAGCTTACCATAGGCTATGTCCAAGCTGATTCTGTTTGTATTCTGCTCTATTCTGCTGCTTGAGTGGGAATATCAAATATAAGCCAGATCAAACCTGCCAGACAGCACAATTTGGAAGTCCACGTTTACGGTTTTACGACGAAGCCTCAAGGTCATACAATATAGTACAATTCTACCCAGTGTTGGTACATATCGATGTCACTGCCGTACTATCCTTTCTATCCCAAAATGCTGAGGTACGCTGAACGCCCATCATACATAATTGCCGACAGGTTTCTTGTATTGCCGCGGCATAGCACCTGCACCCGTAAGCCTCTGTTCAGCTCTGCGATAATTCGCACTCCCATCCCAAGCAGCACCAGCACCTGCGCCATGCTCTGTCCCACTCATAACCGCCGACGATGCCATCGACGCCGCATAATACTCCCCCATATCAGTCGGGGGGTGCAACGACGACCCACCCGTCATAGCCGACGCCGGCGAATGCGCGCCCACCCCGACCGGCGTGCGCAGCCCCCATCCACCATCTTCGGCGACGACGTCTCCGTGATCGTCGAGAGCGTGTAGCCAGGTGTGTACCTGTTCGGCGCCCTGCTCGTATCCTGAGCGGGAATGGCGGGAGCGGGCATCCCCACGTTCGCGTACCGCGGGTTCTGGAATGTCCCCTGCCGTGTCTGTTCCATCGGGTATCCATTCCCATTTCTATTCCCATTTCCGTACTCGTTCCCATAGTAGCCTCCCCCGGAGTGACTTAAATCGTATCCCCCTTTCCCCTGGGGATGTGAAGGTGTCGGGTACACATAACGTCCTCCAGAAGCATTATCGCCGCCAGCACCGCTGTATGCCGTCCCATCGACAGTCCATTCTGAGATGGGCCGTTTCTTCCTTCTATTCCTGACGAAGAACCAGATGCCTATCACGAGGAGTAGCAAGCCCAGAATGCCGAATACAGTCCCCAGTGCAACTGGCAGGATATGCTTCGACGAGGATGAGGAAGCATTCGGAGAGGCCGTCGAAGAAGCTATAATGCGCGCTGTTGTCGAGGACTGTGCAGATGAAGACGAAGATGACGCTGGGTCCGTATTGGTATAGCTAGCCCAACAAGAATAAAATTAGTTTCCAGAAAGACATGCAGCGTGTTTATTTCCAATACGTACATGATAGCGTCCACCACTCCAAAAGGTTGGCCAGCCCCGACAGACATAGTCAACACATGGGGTACATTCTCCAGCCCCGTCGCACTCCACACCACATGAGATTGCACGGTCTCCGGACCTTGATCAGCACTCGTTCTCGTATGGTCCACCAGATCAACAAGCGTCACATTCCCAGAATCCAGCGCCACGGCTGTATTCACAGTATACGGCCACAGTGGTGAAAGGTAGTACACCGCAATGCCTATCACAAAATCAAACAAAGGACGTGGTCCATCAGCAATGAAGTTGGGCCTGCACCGGAACCTTCAGGCCACATACCTGTAAATTTGAACACAGCCGTGCCATTCGGGTTTTGCGTCAACATGTGTGCGCCCCCGGTATCCAGCGAACTGTTTGCGGACAGTGCCCAAGCTCCTGCAGGAGAATAAACAATCGAAGGGTCCTGATCGTCCACTGTGACATTCTGGTCTGCTCGAGTACCTGGAAGAGTAGCGAAAGCGCATATCAGCAAGAACAGAAGATTAAGTGGTCCCAGTGCGGAACGGGACGGGCATAGAAATAGGGCGTTGGCGTTGGTATTGCGTTTGTATTTAAGATGAAGATTAATGGCTCGTAGTGGTCGTGGAGGAGTATTACATCTCGGATTAGATGCAATGCATGATGTAGACGGACAATAGAGCGATTGGGGTGAAGACAAGCAAGGGATCCCCATGGTCGATGGCGACGTCCAGCGTTTGCGCGCAGAAAAATGACGGATGTCGACGTCGCATTTCCTCCTCCGCAGTTTTGTCCCCTGCAGCTGGGCCTGATTGTACATCTTGGGTCTTGTCTCCTCTTGTTCCGTAGTTTGTATTACAGTTCGTGTCGTTCCAATTCGTATCGTTCTGCTTCCTTTCACGTCCGCGTTCTTGTTCTTGTTATAGTCGCCGTTCCCAAGGACAGTAACGCAATAATAGCGAACCCAGAAGTCGAGGGCCCAAACACTAAGCTAAGCCCGGTAATAGTAAGAATCGAAAATCTGAAATAGAGTACAGGATCAGTTCATTTTCCGTGGATAATAGGAAGTTGCTGACATTGCCCGAAATCGAATCGCAACATCGGACGGAGGAGGCTGAGCTGCAGGGCACCTTTATGTAACAGCCCTTCAACACGAGGCGACAAGGTGCCGGCTCTTGGAGCTTCTTCGGTCGACGCTTCTGACTTCATTATTGGAGCCTTCAGACAGAAGAAATGAGAGCTGCGGCAGCTGGCGATTGTGTGTTATAAACAGTTACACAGTGAATGAAAAGGACCGCCACACGGTCTTCTTGAGGTCTTCCCCAGACTGGCTGATTTAGGAGCTGCTTTTCAACTATGTCAGGATGTGGCTGGAATTTATTCCATACCACCTGTTTCGACTCCAAGTCTGATAAGGTTTTGGAAAGCTTCGTTCGCCTTCGTTGGTGTATGTAAGGGGTTCCTGAGGAAATTGTACGGTAACAAGATAGTCCAAATCAGGCAAGCTAACATCCTCCACAATTCTACTTGTGGTGAGGGCCGAGGCTTTGCCCGGCATTAACGAGTTCTTTTATTTTTTTTACACCTGAATTTGCAATAAAATATATATCATAATAATTGTTATTATATTATTAATAATCTTGATTCACAATAACTTAATCATATGTTGGCCAGTTACTGGTTAGTTGCAGCAAATTCACGTGACATTAGCAAGATCAAATGATTTATGTGAATTGTCAAATCTGTTAGCCTTAGAATTAAACAAGACATCAAATTTATTTAAAGAGAACAAGTCAGGTGATCAACTGAGGAGTTGAACAAGGGATAGTCATAGGCACATCTGAAAATCACAATTACTTTGGTGGGATTTATGAATCTTACATCTTTACTAAGGTAAAAATTAATAAGGGAAAATTAATTTTAAAAGGAATTAACAAAAGTGATATGAATAATTGGTCAAGAGGGCACCAGGATTTCAGAAACCACCTGGGGTAGATATTTTTTCTAAGGCACTGTGGACCCCCCTCCCCCTCCTTCTATATAGGGTATGTTTTCATCCCAATTAGATATGTTCTGGTGGGAATAAAAATATACAACCAGATTTTCAACATATGAGATATATCATATGTCAGATTGGGTACTCGAGGGTCATAAACAAGTCAGGTAAACCATCCTAAGCAGTTTGCAGATGCATTCAAACAGATTTACACCATTTTTATGTCAGACAAAAGCCATGGAACTCACCACCATAATGGAGAAAATGAAATACAAATTTATTTACACCCAAAAATGACTTCTACAGTGTGTTTGTACCACTTAAATCTCAAAAGGAAGTCACCTGCTTTCCATTGGCCCAGATTTCATGCTTTACCCACTAAAAAATAAAATTTTTAAGGCCTCTGGCCTCCCCCCCTACCTCAGGTCATGGGTCATAATCCTGGTACTCCCTTGTAATTGGTATGCATAAGAGAGAAAGAGTCAAACTCCAAATCACCAAGAGAACAAAATTGAAGCACACAAAGTTTATCAGATGGGCATGCAAAAACTGTTGTGAATAATAAGGATCAAATTCTTTAGTAAGCTTAGTTTTTTCTTCTTCTTCCTCAACTGATATATCCTTGTTCTAATACTGCTTCAAATTCAAACAAATCTATATGTTTAATGTCTTCTACTGAGCAAGAGAATACTCAGCTAAAGATAAGAGTTTCATTATGCAATAATCAGATTCTATTGAATAGTAACTCATATTTTGCAGCATTGGCTGCTTTGTTGTTTCAATACACAGAGAATGTCAAACCACTTGGAACTTTGGCAGGTCAGTCAGGTTCTCTTAATGTATTCCCATCATACTCACAGACAGCTAATGCACCCTCACACACCACAAGCTCTGCTGACACCATCACCATCTCTCATCTTCCTGTGATTGTAGTCTCCATTGCCACAGCAGCTGTCAACTTACAAAAGTATCAGGCAGATTATTGATTGGATTTGTCATTGGTAGGGAACTGTACGGGTTACCCATAGATTTTCATGGGTCTTTATGTAATTATCTTGTAGAGACAAATTTTACCTTTTTTGCAATTTTTTGTGCAAATCGGTGCGGAATCAAGTGACCTACCTTCCTACCAAGTTTGAGCCAAAAGCAATGCAAACTGATGCCGTGACATCACGATTTCCGGGCTGCGATCACCTAATTTGGCGAATTTCCAAATTTGGCATACCCGCCATCAATGTTGAGTTCATTGCATGACCAGCACTGGACCTAAGTGCCCCAAACTTGCAGAGGGCATAACTTGGTGAGTTCTCAACCGATTTGCATGAAATAAATTGGATAAAATTTGTGTCTATTTTATTAATATTAAAAACCTGTCATTTACATGCAGCGTAACCCGTGCAGTTCTCTAACTACTAAACTACAGTAATGCTGAAAAGCTAAGCATATGCACTATGTAAGACTACATACCAACACAATTAACAACAAACCAAAAGAAATATCATGCAGAAAAACAAGTAAACATACCCCAAGGACAATAGGGAGGCAGCAATGATATGGAAAGGAAAGAGAAGGAAAGAAAGGGATTTTCCCACATGCATTCCTATAGCCCCATGCTGCAAAAGAAACACAGAAGTAACCGAGGGAACAAAGTGCGAATATCACGTGCAAATTATAACCAAAAGGGTGAGCCTATAATTATGATGACATGTTTTAAATTACGAATTCACGTGGCTACGTTATAAGGTCACATCACGTTGCTGAAGATCACGTTGGCGATCACAGGAGTTGTGACGCCGTTGAATCTATAATATAAGAGACGGTTTTTCTAAAAAAGGAAGGAGCAAATTACTTAAGCACATGACTAATTATTATTAAGCAGGCTGCTTTGTTTTGGGGCCCACATCGCGGGGCCTTTTGAAATAAACAATGTAAATTAAACCGGGAACTTTGAGAGCCCGTGGAGCTGAGCCTTTTAAAATAAACAACCAGTGGCTAATGGCAAACAACGAATTTGGTGCCATGAAGCAACCATGAGGTTTGCTGCAGCAACGCTGCTTTTCATCCCACACACCCTAAAAAAATCCTCTGTGTCTACAATCCTGAGAATAACACATCTATTAGCCGTCTTTGGCCAAATTGAAGCTGTTCTGAGTGGTTATTGGCTTTGGTGAGTGTTCTATGACACTTTTAGCTCTATGCAAGTTCTCAAACCCATGCAGACTGTAGTTTTCTGCTCTCTCTTCGCTTTTTTCCTTCTTTTTTGGTGAGTAAAGTCCTTATACCTTATTTCTGACTGTTCTAAATTCTACATAGTCTGTTTTCTGTGTTCCTTTGGTTAGTAATAAGTCTAATAACCATTCTGACTGTTCTTTCTCATCTTTTGCAGAACCCTGCCCCCTCTTTTTTTCTGTGTTTAGATTTGGTGGTGGTAGTGATTGTGCTGTTCAAATAAGACTTCTGAACCATGTATGTTTTCTTTAATGTTATTTGATTTAGAGGGCAAGCTGATCAGTATTTTTAAAGGCCTGAAACTCCTCCAAATACTCCAAGTCGTGTTCGTATTGCTGCACAGAGATCTGAACGTGATGCCCGTGCTCTGGAGAGCCCTCAAGCCCGTCGCACCCCACGTCATGATCAAATGCCCCATATTGAACCACTAAGATTTGAAATTCCTGATCTTTTAGCTGCACTGCCTGTTCCTGTTCCTGTTCCTGCTTTTAATCCTCCTGCCTTGCCTGTTCCTGCTGTTCCTGCTCCTGCTCCTCTTCTGCAGCCTGCTGTGTTTAATGGAGTTCAGTATAATAATTTACCTGCAAACTTAGCTCAGCTTTTAGCAGCTGTTCCACCAGCTCCTTTACCACTACAACGAGGGTAGGCGTCGTGTCTGTCCTGTACCTGCACCTGCACCTGCACCTGCACCTGCACCTGTACCTGCACCTGTACCTGCACCTGCACCTGCACCTGCACCTGTACCTGCACTTGCACTTGCACCTGTACCTGCACCTGAACTTGAATTTGAACCTGCACCTGCACCTTTTCTGCAGCCTGCTATATTTAATGGAATTCAGTATAATAATTTGCCAGAAAATTTGGCACAGCTTTTAGCTGCTGTTCCACCAGCTCCTTTGCCACTACGACAAGGTGGTCATCATGTCCATGCCCAACCCTTTCCTGTATGTGTTTTAAATCTTTGTGAGTTTGAATATGATATTGATAAAGAAATAGATACTTCTTCCTGTACTTCCTGCACCTCTGCAGCCTCAAGACCCCAATGCCCAACCTCTTTTACTTGCTGCCCGAAAGCCCTTTAGCCATGACTGGCCTGTTCATAATTTAGGAAAAATGGATATAAAATGTCGAAAGTGTGGTGCTTTACACTGGATGGCAGAGCGCATTTCACATTCATCTGATCGCTTTCCCACATTTGGAATGTGCTGCTTTAGTGGGAAAATTGTTCTTCCAAAGCTGGATTATCCTCCTCAAGAATTAGATGCATTGCTTAGGAATAATGTACCCCAATCCAAAAACTTTCTCAGTCATATCCGGCAGTACAACAATGCTTTAGCCATGACCTCATTGGGAGTCACTGTTGATCATGCAATTAACAATAGGCCTGGACCTTATGTATTCAAAGTCCAAGGAAGGTTAACACATCGAGCTGGATCTCTTCTTCCTCAGATTGGTGTTACACCTTTATATGCTCAGCTATATATTTTTGATCCTGCTGAAGCTCTCAATTTCCGCATGCAGCATCCTGCAAACTCTGGGCTGGATAGAACCACTATGAGCATTCTTCAGGATATGCTATATCGTTCCCATTCAGGTGCACGACTATACAAGCAAGCATTTGAAATAACACGTAACATGCCTATAGATCAGCAATGCACAATTGCTCTTCGCTATGAACGAGAAACTGATCGCGAGGGCGCTATAATGAACCATCAGCTGGATCCAATGAAGTGGCTATAATCCTTCCTGGAGATGGCGATGAAGTATATCCCAATGGCAGAGATATTGTCCTGAGACGAAGAGCTGGAGAAAGGCTGGAAACAATCAGTGAACTGCATCCCCTTTATCTTCCACTTCATTATGTTCTTCTTTTTCCTACTGGGCAGTTAGGCTGGCATCCTAACATTCCTTTTAATGAGGCTGCAGAAATTGATGATGATCCTCCAGCTGTTGAGCAGGCTCCTAATGAGGATCAGGATGAGGATGCTATTGAAGCTCCACAGCCAAAAAAAGCGGAAATACATCACACAAACAGAATATTTCCGTTATCGTCTTCATCCAAGAGAACCAACAAATGAATCTCAACATTTGTTTTTGGCACAAAAACTTCTTCAGGAATTCATTGTAGACTGTTGGGCAGCTTCAGAACAAAACAGATTACGGTGGGTTAGACAAAATCAGCAGAAGTTCAGAAATGATACACGTCAAGGTCTTATGGATGCCGTTGCAGCTGATCCTAATGCTGAAGGTGCCAATGTTGGCCAAAGGACTATTTTGCCCTCTTCTTTTGCTGGAAGCACACGAAACATGATTCAGAACTGCCAAGATGCTCTTGCTATCAATCGCTATTTTCATGGAGCTGATTTATTTATCACTGCTACTGCCAACCCAAGCTGGCCAGAAATCAAAGAGGCACTTCTTCCTGGACAACAGTCTTCTGATTGTCCTGATTTGGTGGTCAGAGTCTTTCATGCAAAAATGAAAGAGATGCTCAATGATATTTGTAAAAATGGCATTATGGGTAGAGCAGTTGCAAATGTGTGGACAATTGAGTTTCAAAAGCGAGGCCTGCCACATATGCATATGATTGTATTTTTGCATCCTGACCACAAGCTTCGCACACCTGAAGATGTTGACAGCCTTATTTCAGCTGAATTTCCAGATAAAGAGGAAGAGCCAGAACTCTTTGAATTGGTCAAGAAATTCATGGTCCATACTCTATGCAATGGTGACACCACTGCTCAATGTCATGTGAATGGAAAATGTTCAAAATGTTTTCCCAAGCCTTATCGTGACCAGACCACTGTCAATGAAGACTCTTATGCAAATCTCAGGAGACGTGACACTGGAAAGGAGTTTGACATTGGTGGTGGAAAAAGGTTGATAATCGCTGGGTTGTTGCTCACTGCCGTTATCTTATCTGGAAATATCGCTGTCATATCAATGTTGAATCTATTGCTTCTATCAAGGCCATCAAATATATCTACAAATATGTCTATAAAGGCCATGACCGCATTACTATGCAGTTTGGACGCTGTGAAGATGAGGTCAAGCTGTATCTTGATGCACGATATGTTTCTGCATGTGAAGGACTTTGGCGCATTTTTCACTTCCACATGCATCAAGAACATCCACCTATTGTTCGCCTTCAGATTCATTTACCTGATCAACAAATGGTTACATGGAATGAAGACCAGGCACTAAATGCTCAGGAGGTTTTGGATCGCAATGCAGGTAAAGACACCAAGCTTACTGCTTATTTCAAAGCCAATATACAATATGAAGAAGCCAGAAATACTCTTTATCAGGATTTTCCTGCCAAATTTGTCTGGAAGGGAAAGCAAGCGCCAAATGGGCTCCAAGAAAGCAACAATTTGCAATTGGGTGGATGTACTATGCTCATCCAAGTTCAGGAGAGCGCTTTTATCTCAGAACTCTGCTGACCTGTGTCAAGGGTGCTACATCTTTTGTTGATCTCTGAACAGTTGATGGTACTGTATATGAAACATTTCGTGAGGCCTGCATACATCGAGGACTTTTAGAGGATGATAATGAGTGGAAGCAGTGTCTGGAAGAGGCTGGATATATGGCAAGTGGACGACAACTTCGCAACCTTTTTGTGACTATTCTTCGAGACTGCACACCATCAAATCCTGCTGCACTCTGGGAACAATTTAGAGACAAAATTTGTGATGATCTGCAACATGCTCTTATCTCCAAACATATCCAACAAGACCCCACTGAAGCACAAGTGTTTGATTATGGCCTTTTTCTCATTGACCAACTTCTTTGCACTACCAACAAAAAACTTGAAGAGTTTGCAGGAATGCCATTGCCTCAAGAAGATTGGGCTGCTGCTATAGGAAATAGATTGATTGCAGAGCAGAGAAACTATGACAGAGACAATCAATCTGTTCTGGCTCAACAGCGAATTCCTACTCTCAATCATGGACAACGTTCAGCATTTGATACTATTGTGGCAGCAGTTGAAAGCAAGAGTGGTCAATGTTTCTTTCTTCATGGTCCAGAAGGTACAGGAAAAACCTATGTGTACAACACTCTGTGCTACTTTCTGCGTGGTGAAGGAAAAATAGTGCTTTGTGTAGCTTCATCTGGCATTGCATCTCTGCTTCTTATTGGTGGTCGGACATCACATTCCACCTTCAAAATTCCTATTAATATTCATGAGGACTCTACATGCAGTATTGGTCGCACTTCTGATTTGGCAGAGCTTATTCAACGTACTGATTTGGTGATATGGGATGAAGCGCCTATGCAGAACCGTTATATTCATGAGGCTGTGGACCGCACATTCAAGGATATTCATAACTGTGACAAGCCATTTGGAGGACTTACTGTTGTGTTTGGTGGAGACTTCAAGCAAATTCTTCCTGTTGTTGTGAAAGGATCAAGAGCACAAATTGTTGGAGCATGCATGCAGCGGTCACAACTTTGGGGACACATCAAAGTACTCAAGTTGACTGAGAATATGCGTCTGAACACTGCACATGATGAAGAACAGAAATTTGCACAATGGCAGTTGGATATTGGTCTGGGAAAACATACAGATGAATCTGACAACACAACACTTCCTGATCATTTCAAATGTGCTAATAATACTGTTGGATCTCTGATTGATACAATATATCCTGGAATCCAGCGGACCACTGGGCATGATGACAAATATTATGCTGAACGGACAATTCTGTGCAGCAGGAATGATGATGTGGATGATCTGAACAAAACTATTCTCAACAAATTTCCTGGAGAAGAAAAGGTGTTTCACAGTGCTGATAGCATTTTGAATAATCGGGGACATGGTGATGAAGGAATTCTGATGTATCCAGTGGAGTATCTGAACACAATCAACTGTTCAGGTCTTCCTTTGGCCAAGCTTATACTTAAAGTTGGCTGTCCTATTATGATTTTACGGAATTTGAATGCAAGTGAGGGAGTGTGCAATGGATCGAGAGGGATTGTGACAAGAATGGGGAACCGTGTTTTGGAAGTTCGACTATTGACAGGAGATAGAGCAGGGGAGACAGTTTTTATTCCACGGATTGGGCTGACACCGACAGACACACAAGTTCCATTTGAATTTTGCCGACGACAATTTCCTGTGCGACTGGCATTTGCTATGACGATCAATAAAGCACAAGGACAATCTGTTTTACATGTTGGACTAAACCTTATTTCTTCACCTTTTGCACATGGACAACTATATGTTGCTATTTCACAAGTAACATCTGTGCACAACATCAAGGCTATTTGGGATGAGAGTTCTGGATTAAGTATAACAAAAAATATAGTTTACCCTGAAGTTCTTTCTATTGACCATAGTGACTGATTTTTATTTAATATATAAAGTGTTTGTATTATATAAAATTAATTATTTTTTATGAGGAGTGCAGGGGGGAGATGAGCGAAGCTCATCTCCCCAAAGACATTATATAAGCAATTGGTATTATTAATATTTTTAATGAGGTGCAAAGTGCTGATAGAAGAGGGGAATGAGCGAAGCTCATTCCCCCAAAAACATTACATATATATTTTTAATGAGGTGTGAAGTATTGATAAAAGGGGGGGATGAGCAAACATTCCCCCAAGACATTATAATTGTGACTGCTATTATTTATTTTTCAATGAGGGAGGCGCGAGGGCGCCCGACAAGCGGGGGTCTGGGGGCGCAGCCCCAGCGAGCTGTTGACCCTGCCGTGAAGCACAGGGGGTGAGCGGCGAATCCCCCGACGCGTAGCGGCGGGTCATAAAGCTCGTCTATAATATAAAACACAGCTGCTTCTCATGTTCTAAAAGAGGAAGTTAATTTTACCTAAGCATGACCAAGCATTATTAAGCAGACTGCTGTGTTTTGGGGCCGGTGCTGCAGGGCCCTTTGAAACAAACAACCAGAGGCTGATGGCAAATAAAAAATTGGTGCCACACATCCCAAAAAAGACTCCATGTCTAAATAACACATCCTCAATGTGTCTATTAGCCATTTCCAGTGGTATTAAAGCATTTTTCTGCAGTTTTTGGCTTTGGTGAACAGTTGTTGTGGTTGACACTATTTACAAAAATTCAAATGCAAACCACTGAATAAATTTGCAAACAATGAATATGATTAGAATTTAGGACAGTGGACAAGTTAGTACAGAATAAGCTAAGGTTGGTGACCATGTTTTGTTTGAGTGGAACAGGGTGGAACTTTTTAATAAAGATGTAGATAGAAAAATAGCACTGGGACACAATTTTGCAACTGAAAATAGGTGGTCTCCAGTGTTGTACAGGTGATAAAATTATTTTGTTGAGAATGAAGCTCCAGTGTACCTTACTCATGTAGTGGGTAAAAATATAGACATACATAGCTAAATATTGTGCATAAGAACTAACATGTAAATTGTAATGTACTATGGGCTGTAGATTAATGTGATTAATTTGCAAGACAAATGTAGTGGGATGAGGAGACAGCTATTTTAATTGTGAAGAGTGTGAGTCATAAAATTTAGAATAGCAGAGTGTTGCAGATGCTGTAGATAGCAGGATAGTTCCAGTTTTGTATAAGATGCAAAGTAAAATTCTTTTTCTGACAATAATATACACAATAATTGTTGAAGAGTGGGCTGGGGATATATTGTGGGAATATATACTGGCATAGGCATGATGCTGAAGATGCCATGCTTTGTTGTGACATTTTCACATAATTTTCATTAGACTTAGAAAGGGTGGAGGATGAAATGTTTATATTATATATAGTATGAAAGTGTGCAGTACTAACTTAGCAAGGTGCAAGAGCACTGCACTGGCAAGCTTTATGACTGATATATAGCAATAGAGGGATTTGTGAGTGTGTAGATGCTATTTAAATAAAAGATGTGGGCAGAGAGATAACACTGGGATATGATTTCCCAAATGAAAATAGGCAGTCTACTGTTCTACAAGTGGTATTTTTGTTTTTTTTTTGAGGATAAAGCTCTCATGTGGTTTATACATGTAAAAATAAACAGACTGTTAAGTATTGTGTGTGAGAATTGGCATTTAAATTTTAATATACTATAGATTGTACATTGATGTGATTAAGTTGCAGGACTATTTTGATTGTGAAGAGGATGAGTGTAAGGTATGAAATTTAAAGTGGCTCAGTGCTGCAGGTTCTGTGCATATGAGGTGATTTGTGGGTAGTGAATGAGTAGTGCAGTATTGTATAAGATATAAAGTAGGATGATGATTGATTGGGAGTGGACATTGGCAGGTGTATGGATATTAAAACAGGCATGGTGGCAAAAATACTTTGGGTTAGTTGGAGTGGGTCTAATATAATTTGAAATTTTGGTTTCAGATTTGCAAAGCAAAGAAATATTTAATGAACACAGAATGTAGAGTTCTGTATATATATATTGGTATTTGTTCACTGTTTAGATAAGGCCAGAAATATTGACTGTTATTGACTGTGAGTATATATAATTTGACTATGTAGGTGGTGCTGTGTGTCTCCATAGTGGAGTTTAACAATTCCTGCAAGTTGTTGAACTGGCTGTGAAGGAAGGGAGGGGGTGAGTGCAGCTCATCCCCTCCCCACATGGAAGACAATTAATGTATATTTTTGAGTGAGGAGGTGAAACAAGGGGGGATGAGCGAAGCTCATTCCCCCCAAGACATTATGATTGTGATTGGTATTATTTATTTATCAATGAGGAGGCGCAGGGAGCCGACAAGCGGGGGTCTGGGGGCGCAGCCCCAGCGAGCTGTTGACCCTGCCGTGAAGCACAGGGGGTGAGCGAAGCGAATCCCCCCGACGCGTAGCAGCGGGTCATAAAGCTCGTCCTGGTTAAAGAACGAGTCTTTACTTACGTAAAGAACTCGTAAAAGGTTACGTAAGTAAGCACGATGACGCGTTGTCCGACACTGAAACGCGAATGTCATAAATAATATTGCAGCATCGATTTACTATCTATTCTGCATCAGTACTGTAAGGCATGTAGCAACAACGATGATAAGCGAGAGGCAGTGACTAGCAAAATACCAGAATTCCTGTCATAATTTTTCGTTGTTCGTAGCAGTGAGTAGTTGCAAGATGTCCGTGAAATGTAGTTTTACAATAAGTGGTCCCAGAGATTAAGATCTGTTCTAATCCGAGTAGTGTATATGAGTAGATGACAAACGACTTATGTCGTGTCTGTGTCTGTGTCTGCGTCTATCTCTCGTGACCCAATTCCGGATATCCCGCCAATTACCGACTAGAAGTGGGTTATAAGTTGCAATTCAAATAAAAACAAAGCGATTTGGGACGTACACCGAGGTTTGATATGTCAACAGGACATTTAAAATTGAATGTATTGGTTATCACAGGCGATACGGTGACGATAAGGATGCGAATGCCCAGCTGCAAGAAATAATAATATTTTAATTTAGCAACGGCGAAAAAAGGCAAGAAGTTGCCGCTCGAGGGAAGAAAAGGTGCAAACTGACCGTAATCTTATAATTAATGACAATGTTTTGTGGGGTTTTCCCGCACTTGCTTGAAAGGTCCACGAAAATGGCGCCGTTGGGGTCTGATGACGGGCTGTACATCAGATGGAAGGGGAAAGTGAAGTCGGTCTGGGATTTGGCTTTGAAGTTGATATCTTTGGTGTCGCCTCCGCCGACAGCTGTATTGTTGATTGGGTAGGTTAGCTGTAATTATAGGGTTAGCACCTCGTAAGTCGATGATGAGAGATCGAACTTACCTGTAAGTCGATTTTCTTGAGCCCCACGCTGAAATAATTGGGATTGCTGACTCTGTAAGATATCGGTTCAGACAAGATTATTAAAACGTTGGCATGAGGTGGCGTACGAGATGGCAACACCCAGATTGACTTGGAAGCCATCAGGAGTTCCTGGTTGAAGCTGACAATACCAATACGTCAAGTCGAGTTGAAAGTAAGCAAAAGGAATGAACATACCACACTGCCATTCTGCGGGAAGGCTTCAACGTCTCCAATCGTGATATTCGGTGGGCGCGCGTACTAGAACAATATTTAAAACCCATGCCCATGGCGACTGCATAGTCACTGGCACTCAATCACTCACCAGAGCCAGAGTGAGCACTATGCTGACAATCAAGAACACCGCTGTCATAAGAGAGCAGCAACAGACTCTCCCGGCACAGCGCCCTCGACCGCCCTTTTGACAGACGTCAGTCCTGGGTCCCAGCTAGGGGACCGTGCAGATAGACACACCTTCGTCCACAGGTTCCCTTGATGATCGTACCTATACTCCCGCAGAGCTCGAGGAGTGCGACTCCTTGGAATAGTAGTCAAGAAATGAGAAACTAAATTAATTTTGACGGTAGAAGAGCCACTCACTTGCGCGCAACCGCCTTGGAAGGTGCAAATTCGCCCTGGTCGAACCCACTGGCCTCCTTTCGCGCCGGCGCCAGCGAATCAGACGGCCGGTTCGACCTCAAGGTCGACCTGACGCTTCGTCCCCGCTGCTGTACCGGGGGATAACCATACCCAGGCTTCGCATTCTCCCCATAGCTGTAATCAGGCTGGTCCCCAATATACCGTTCGTCCTTATACGCCTGCGCGCTGTTATTGTTGTTGGTCAGATACGGGTTACTGGCAGGCTCGTCAGCCATGTCGTCGTAGTAAGGATAGGGGACTGGGAGTTGGAGTACTGCTGCGGCGCAGGTTCTGCATAATGGGGTTGCCGTTCGTAACGGCTACTGCCGCCCATTGCGTAATGCTCGGAATAAGGATCGCGATACGACATTGTGAATTGCCGGCGAGATGATCAAGCCCTGCTTGTGAGTGGTATGTAAAGAGAAATGGAGTGATTATAACAATGAGGGAAGAAAGAAAGAAAGGAGAACGGGGTGTCAGTGTCCAAAAATGTGTGGGACTTGGCGGCTCTCCCTTCTGGCAGCGAGGCTATGAATCTGATGACGACCACAAGTAGTCACGGACGTTGGCATTATGTTATAAATAAGTCGAGGGCTTGGAGAGACTACCCGCCAAGACTATTTTCACTGACAAGAATGTGTAAAATCCATATCTTATTGTGTTGTGTTCAGTTTGTCTCAGACTCTCGATACAGATGTATACACTGCACAAGAGTAACAAATCAGGACATAATTCAATCAGCCAAACGCGCCTCGTTGGCCTGCACCAGCAACAAACGGTGTTCTTTGCCCTGCACCGTTCGCTGAATTCGAGAGGGCGCCAGATGCCCGAGATGGCCCTCGTGAAGTTGACGCTGAGGCACCGTGTCCAATAAAAGCTGTTGGATTATTTGGACCCTCTGGGAAGAACCTTCGAGTTGTTGTCAGTGAAGGTTGCTGCCCAGGGACAGTCGAACTAGACGTTGCAATAGGCCGACGGTCCATAGAGGTCGACGGCTGTGCATGGTTATGCTGTAATTACTTCGCAATACTGATGTTCGTACCTGGCCTGAGCTGATAGAAGGCACAGATCTCCCATCACGGACATGCTGGGGTGTTGGCGGAGGACCCATGATGATCTGTTGCCGATTCGTCGAGTTTCTCGGGGTATTCATGGCCTGATTGGAGAGAGTCTGCGCTGGCTTGAATCGCGACGAAGAGGGTGGAGGTATTTGGTGTTGATGACTTGTCGCTGCTGCACCTTGATTCTGTTGAACGTTCTGTTGATTATCAGTCCTTTGAAAGAGCTTGGGGGCGGCTTGGGCGTGGGTGAGCTGGGGAGCATGAAAGGTGCTGTTGCCTTGGGGCGTGTATGCAAATTGTCTGATCTTTTCAATCAAGATCCTTCAGCCAATCTTCCGTTCCAACTCACTCTATAGGTCGACTTGAGGTCGGTCGTTGAGGTCTAATGTTTCTGTGACATGGATTTCCATCAATATATGCGAGCTTTGAATATATTTTCGACACACTCAAGTGATCGGCTTGATATAGGCCGTCGAGCCAATATCGCATCTTGCTGAGCATAGTCCTGTGTGTCGTGCATGTTAGAAGTAAAATGAGAACGACCATTATGACCCTGTTGCTTGTGAGAAGAAAGCTCGGGAACTTGTTGGCCAGGCAATAATGTCAATCGATCTGGTCCAACAGGAGTAGTAATCGAACGTGGACTTGAGTCTGTCCTGGCTCTTCGGTTTGTAAGTTCATACCTAAGAAAGGTCAGCACACGAACAAGGTGAAAGGTGATACTAGATTCTACTGTTGCATCGGTCGCTTCCCATTGGCATTTAATCCTTGGGAAGGACCTCCTTCATGATATCCCATTTGATGGCGTAGTTGCTCGTTTTGATTTTGTAAGATGTCATTTGACCTGGACCAGGTAGAAGCAAAAGGTTTAATAATAGGTTTCCAGGAGGAAATACCTCTTCAACTCTGACATATCCCGTTTAAGGCGTTCAACGATTTGGCGAAGTTGTTGGTGCCTTGATTTGTGGTATCTGACCTGCGAAGCCATTGCCTCGCTTTGAAACTGAGTGTGCACACAGTCAGTTTGGACAGGCAATGAGCACATCACGGAAGTAATTCGACCTTGGCAGTGAATGCAATAGATTCGAGCGCCGAAGGGATAGAGCGGAACCAATCAGACATAGGTGCTTCCATCTATACAAGATGAGCTTCTCAGAAACGAATAAGACAATTACTATGTGCTAACTCACCTGGCGTTGAAGAGGAGCCAACTGGATATCCTGCGCACCGCACTGGCAACAGCTCTGATCGCGATCTAAATCATACCATGTTCAATCATAGTTGGCACACAGATATACAGCTGGGCTATGTAGTTGGATGACAGACTGAGGTGATTGTTGCACACGACGTGTCCACATTCTGTCAGCCAGAAAGGTATTGTCGCCGAACCGTTTTCGAGGGAGAAGGGCATACGACATTTGGTGCAGCAAACAAACTCCCAGAAGTCGAATTCAGGTTGGTCTGCGATGCCATCGGCCGGAGCAATGTTGGACATCGTTGTTAGATTGGGTTGAGATCGGTAAATCAAGGATCAGTTCACACAGCGCCAACGGAACCAGGTTGATGTGAGTGGAGTCTTCGTCGAATTCAATTGTGCTGGGGATGTGCTTAATAGGCTTGAAGGCGATGTAGCTGGGGTTAAGTCGTATCTGGAGTCCAAGGTTATTTGACAGTGACTTGACAATGCTGTTTCATGAGAGCTCGGCTATTGCGTGTACGTACGATAAGTATGAGTTCAAAAAGTTCGACGGACCGGCTCACAGCCTCGTTCTGCAATAGTATTCACGAAAGTCAGTGGTCACGATCACATCATCTGTGATATCTCGCGAGTGTGACTCGCAGAAGTACTTAAACACTCAGACTGCAACCAGCAACGCTCATATCCAAGACTACGCAGTGATAAAGCGCGCAGAACATTGCTGATGAGAGAGTCTGGCAGTGACCGCCCGGATAATCATCACGATAATAATAGATGCTAAAATTGGCGCCCACAAAGATCACTCGGCAAAGCGGGCTACGATTTTTGTCCCATTAGCTACCTTCCCTCGTGGGTACATAGACTTTGCAGATTGTCAATACTAGTAGTCTCTCACGTCTAAGAATACGCTGCACAGACTAGATGGCGATGTAATGATGCTGGCAGTGTTATCTTCCAGTAACAAAGACAGCCACATGTCAGAGTAGACTGATTCATTTAAATGCATCTCATCTATATAGTACTCTCGCATGCCATTTTCTATCTTCTAACCACCAACCTTGAATCACTATCATGCCGACCATGGAGCAGATAAGAGCCAAGCTGATGGAAGAGAACAAATCTCGACCCGCCATATTTACACTCGCTACACTACACGAACCCTCCTCATCGACGCCGTCCTCCTCCTCCTCGAGTCCAGAACAGCGCTGCAAGACTGCTCCTGCAGCTAACTCCGAATGCCGCGATCGACAAGCATGCCCAGCGGACGCGGGTCTTGCTCTTTCCCATCACGACGATGGTGCACGTGCGGCTGATCATGAGCCTGATTTCATCAACTTGAAACTTCGGGGCGGCGCCTCTTCATTCGGGCACCCAATCAAGATGCCTCTGGCTTCGACGAAGGGGTGGTCGTTGGATTCCTTGATCGCACACGCCCCTGGCACATTTCATCACGTCGACAGGGTGTCCGCAAAGTTACCCCCTGACGAATTGGCAACGAAGATCGAGCAGTACGAACAGAGTGGTCGGCCTCTGGTGATAGAAGGCTTCCATACCCTGCCCAGTTGGCCGAAGAAGAAATTCACTCTGGATAGTTTCGTTAAAGATGCCGCGGAAGGTGAGTCTTTTGTCTGACTGAAGTGTTCAAATCCTCATTTCATTACAAGATACAATCAACGCCCGCAATGTGCACAGTTGGACCGATAGTAAATTAAAGCTATCGGATTTCATTAAAAAATCGCGCACCATGGGACCGTATGCTCAGGAGGGTGGTGCGTATATTCTATAGCTTGTAAATATACTAGCTTAATGTCTGTTTCAGAGACGGAAAGGTGGTATGGGAAGGATATGGAGTGTCCAAAATCTTGGGAAGATTGGCTCGAGAAAGGAAAGGCTGTGCCTACTGCCCTAATCAGGAACGGGCCTCAGGATATGTTTCGGTATCGACCCAAGTCAGTGAGTATGCTGTACGGTCTTGATCTTGCACAATCTTTGTTTTATTGATACCCCAGTCGTAGGCTCTTGTCCAAACGCTCATGTGTTACTTGGGCATTGGCGACACGTTCACACCGTGCCATAAGGATCTGTGCGCGTCTTCCGGTCACAACCTGATGTGCTATACGGAAGGGAATGGTTCTTCGTTCTGGTTTATGACAGAAGGCTCCGTAGCGCCCAAAGCATCTCAATATTTCCACGGGCTGGGATATGAACTCGACCACGAGAACCATATCATTACCGTGGAGGAACTCGCCAAAGCTCCCTTCCGCGTCTATATCCTGGAACAAAAGCTGGGAGATCTAGTACTTGTTCCACCGCGAAGCTGTCATCAAGTCGTGAATTCTGGGGGAATCACCGTCAAGACATCTTGGTCTCGCATGACTTTGAAGGGCCTCATAACCGCGTACCACCATGAAATCCCAATATATCGCCGGTAGGTTTCTATCTTCACATATAAGACAGGTACTTATAAAAGCTCTATTTAGCGTTTGTCGCCTTGAAACATACAAGGTTAAAAGCACCATTTTTCATTCGATGATACGCCAAGCTAGAGAATTGGAAGAGTCAATGAGCTGTCCAAAGCGTAAATTCTCTGCATCAGCTACAGTACACATCTTGAGCAAATCCACTTACAACGGCCCTGCAAGCGTGCTTGCCAATGGCCTCAAAGATCTGATCTCTGTCGCCGATTGTATTTTGGCGGAGGAATACGACAAGATCAACAAGAACATGCCCCAGATGTTTCCCGGCACAAAACGTTTTTTCGACGAAAATACAGTGATCTGCGACTTCTGTGGCGGCGACATCTTCCAGAGCTTTTTCGAATGTCGCAACTGTGTTGAGGGGGGCATATCCAGCGGCGAGCGACTGCATATATGTGCTGGGTGTTATGTTGAAGGACGGAGCTGCGAATGCTCGAATATGCAACCTATACAGTATGGAAGCTTCCAGGAACTCGTCGACGTTCGGCAGAAAGCTGTTCAGATAGTTCGCAGATACGAAGAACGCGAAGGCAGGTCGTATACAGCCGAGTTGTAAGTCCGACCATGACATTGCAGAGTGATACTTACACCACTTTACATTATAGTAAATTGGTAAATGACTCGGTTCCTGGACTATTCCGTGCTGCCTGTTGTCTGTATCAAAAGCGACTGTCGGCGACAGTAAGTTTTCAATAGATATAGTCCCTTTTCTGATCAACTAATCAAACTTGGTATAGAAAGATACAAAAGTATGCACCGTACGGAACCCTGGGAGTCACATTGTGCCGCACCACTGGGCGCTATCGTGTAAAGCCTGCCACCATGGAAAATGCTTTGAGCATCTTCTGGAATTCTCTAAGTTGCACTCAGTCGAAGCCCTCCTTTTGTATATGGCTGACAAGACCACGAATCATGAGAAGTATCACACTTACCATCTTTCGAAATCGGCAAAGTTCCACGACAGTCTAAAGGCGTTGGAAGCGAGTCAGAAGGACGGCAGCCGTCATCCGGGGTACTCGTGGTTGGTGTATAATGCCTTGTTTTATAGCCATTGTACGCCTGTACATCCGCAATACGTAAAATGGGGTTGGTATGATAACAAGGTATGTAAATTGCCCCTTCTATGCTTTTTTTGATCATATGAGTTATTAACTTTTTTTAGGACTTCGAAGACGAGTCAGCAGACGAAGGCTCTCCTCCGGCCAATGCCAATTCTTCTCTTGTAGATGCCAACCCTCCTCGGGTGAACGTCAGCCTTGAGGTGGGCCCCAATCCTCTTTCTGCGAATGCCATCCCTCTGGTAGCCCCCAAATCTCCGATAAACACTGATCTGCCTCCGGTAAACCCTGGCACTCCTTCGACAAAGCGAGCTGCCCCTGATTCTACGGTATCGTCCTCCTCGGAGAGTGCAGACATCGAGATGGTTGAGTCCGTTGTTCGAATCGCGTCGAGTGATATTTCACCAAATGATGATTCACCGGACGATGATATCATCCTCGCACGACCTCCTACCAAAAAGATAAAGCCGATGGCAATCGTTCCAAGACCTACAAAGGAAACAGTGGACAACAACGACGACATTATCATGCGGCCCCCACAAAAGGGAAGGCCTTATATATATGCTCCTCCTGCACCGTATCCCCTTCTTCGCCGACCTGTCGGTAGAGGGCTCGCTCGTCCTCGTGTTGTGGAATCATCGGATGACGAGATAGACGAAGAGGAGGAAGAGACACGTGTTGGACCTTCCACATCCTCGACTTTACGCCGAAGAAAAAGCCATGACCGACTTCCTGCCTCAACTTTAGGACAGAAGAATGTAACGTTCATCGCGAGCAAACTCACGATGACAGAGGAAAAAACACGTCGTCGGCCTTCCACGTTCTCGCCTTTAAAGCGAAGGAAAGGCAATGATCGTCTTCCTGCTTCAACTTCAGGACAAAAAGATAAACACTCCATAGCAAGGAAACCATTGACAATGACAGAGGAAGAGACACGTCCTGGGCCTTCCAAATCCTCGACTTCCAAGCAAAGAAAAAGTCATAATCGTTCTCCCGCTTCAACTTCCGTCCAGGGAGGCTACCGTGACCGTCGTGATGAGGCCTTCCACAACAATTGCTTCATCATCCGCAACGACGAAGAAGTCAACAACTTCCAAAATAATATCTAGTATATCGTCATCCCCCGCGACGGCACTGACGACGAGGCCTAAAACGGCGGAAGCAGCAGCATTGAACATGGCTTCAACGCCCACCGAGGAGATAAGGTTCAAATCTTCCACAACCTTCTCAGGGGCAACAGAATTATCTCCTGGAACAAAATCAACATCCACAACTTCTTTTGCTAGCACTTCATCGAAAGCCAGTACTTCGAACGATCGTGGAAAGATCTTTACGGCGAAATCTGGACTCGTGGCTCGCATTGGCCGGCATCGTCATGAATCAATCGTTCCTGACTCAGAGGAAGAAGATTCTCCTGCAATTGAAGATTCACCAGAGGAATCTGTTTTCGTGAAGCCGCAGGGATCTTCCACGTCGACCTCCAGGACTGCTAATGTTCCCTCGAGTAAGACGCAAAGTAAGAAACACTCTGTTCGGGGACCGCAAGCGCAGGTATCTGATTCGGACGCGACTATGAATTGTTTTGACGATGGGGTGCCATCCGAGTTCCCCTCTCTCGAACAACATCAAGAAACGTCAACAATTACGACTCATAAACCCGACCAGGATCCTTTGAGCAAGATACGATTCAAAAAACACCCCGTTCCACAATCGGCTCAGCCATCGCAGCTGAATGCAGCTCTGCAATCCGGCCCTTTTTTAGAGGCTGACGTCGATGTTGGCTATACATCGACGTCGAACCTGCCGCAGCCAAATAGTGGGGTGCTACCGCCGTCCTCTGCGATGGATGTTTCTCCTTCTGCCTCTTCGTCGGCACCCGTGCCACCTCCTGTACCACCACAGCTGCAACCACGACCACAATCACAGCCGCAACCACAACTACCACAGCCGCAACCACAACTACCACAGCCGCAACCACAACTACCACAGCCGCAACCACAACAACCACAACAACCACAACAACCACAACAACCACAACAACCACAACAACCACAACAACCACAGCCGCAACCACAACAACCACAACAACCACAACAACCACAACAACCACAACAACCACAACAACCACAACAACCACAACAACCACAACAACAACCACTGCAGCAACCACAACAACCACCACTGCAACAACCACTGCAACAACCACAGATATCACAGATACCACAACTACCACAACAGCCACAACAGCCACAGCCACAACCAACATCATCTGGGGAAATTTTGCAGCTACATCCATGGCGATACATGGAACTAACAGATTGCCAGCAGGCATACAATCCAGGCGTTGCAGACGCCTTGCTTCATCAAATTGGCTTGATGCTCCTTTCTACTGTGAGCTCTCAAAGCACCTAGATGTTGTTGTTTTATCGGTCTGACTTCTGTAATGCAGGGATCATTCAGTAATCAGCCAGCATATCCATCGCAACCGCAACCAGCGCCTGCTATGTCCTTCCCGAATGCGTATGGCCCTCAGAGCCAGATGCGGGCCTATGATAATTCACCCAGGGAACCTCCGCGAGCACCGAGAGCAGACTACATGGGCGGCCACCATCATGCGCAATGGGGTGAAAGGGGACCCGTGAACGACGATCATACAAAATACCAACACCACGATGACCGTGGGGGTCACAACGAGCAAGGTATACAAAACATTTTTATATGTTTACAATCATTCTGAAATCATTTTTGGTTCTTTGAAGGGCGGCACTCATACGCCAGTGGTTATCTTCGCCCTATTCATTATCCGCGTGGAAGGAAGTCACATCATCCATATCCGCCTCGTAATGGATACAGCTCCAGAGGTCGTGCTGGCCCTCGAACTGAATCCTATGGCAGGAATGCCGAATTCGAGGATCGGACAGGGAGGAGATTTGAGCGTCAGTCGCACCCCAGCACTCAAAACAACGAGGTAGAAGCGGCAACAGGTGTTTATGGTCCAGGCAGTCGAAACCACGAAAGGCATGGCGGAAATTCGTATCAACACACTCCCAGTCTGGCCGGTATGGATAAGGGCAAATCTCACATGCGCGAAGGCTCGCGGGTACCTGTACCAGTCAACAGGATATCTGGACGGCGAGGTGGTAATGTGCGAACTCGCTATCAGGGGCGTAGACAGAACTCTGAGGAGAGATCTCGACATCAAATGGGCACTGCAGCGGAGAAAACGACGCATAGTACTGGCGAGCGCCGCCTTGATTTATCTTCAAATACCAGAAAAGGTGACGAGAATGAGAATCATTCGGACATACACCTCTCGGAGGACGGTGCTGGAGATCGAAGGACACCTGCAGTCGGACTGCCCATGGTTACAGACGAAGATACGTTTCCGCCACCCGAATACGAATCGCCGAATGACTTGGAGAGATTACCAAAAAAGCGCGACATTGCCTATCGTAGCGAGGAGGATGAGGAGAAGGTGGACTGGGGTGATGACTATTCTCAGGTTGATGCATCGGAGTTCCCTAAAACTCCATCAACACCGGCTCACAGGCCAGTGGATTTGGGGCCTGAACATGCCGTTGTTGACTCAGCTACTCGGCTCAGACGCGACGACGAGTGCTCGGAGGGCAGCATCGACGATGGTTAGGATGGCTACCCCCACCGTGGCGGGGATCCATACCCTGCTCGGATCCTGCTTTTGACTTCGGTTTCAAAATGCAAGACGATAACCATCACTGGCCGACACGATGATTTTTACCTACTACGCCATCGACCTCCGAATATAGCTGGTGCGGTGCACAGTGGCGGAGGGCTGGGTGGCCATGGCCGCAGGGACACTGCAAAACTCAAGAGTTTGAATTGTGATGGCAGAATTCTGTGATGCGAATGTGACGCTTTCTTGTCCTTGCTTTGTTGCTTTCGTGCTTTTACCTCGTTTCTTGATAATTTCTTGACATGTGTATATTCGCAACTACTCACAGAATTGCCTACTCATACTATGTATTTTAACCGACTATTTATTACGATGGTTTGTTGATGGGAAGGTTTTATCATTTGTATATTATGTATATTGTACAACTGCTTGATACGATCTTGTCACGGGCATGTGAGAGGCTGCAGGCGCTTATTTCGAACCTATATTACTTATGTATTTAAGAAGTTATCAGACCAATGGAGCATGCTCAATAATAGTATGGAACAAGTATGGAAACTATGTAACGCCTGCATATTTGCATTGGTGTTGCAGACGTACTTAGGATCCATGGATAGGGGATCGATAAAGTCATCGGCCCGAATATGTATGGCCTTTCATTGCTCTATGTATGTTGGGCTTCCGGATAGGCTATCCGCCGGGTTTTTCCAGAGATGCGGCCACAGTATGATATTTTTGGATTCCCTCCAAAAATCACTAGTTCATCTATTCTTGGAACGGCATGTACATTTGGCGTAAAGTACATAGTTGAATGGTTGTGCGGCATCTTGAAACAATTCTAGTTGGCATTCTTTCCGTAGAAAGCGCCGTCTAATTGACGCTCTTCTACCATTATATATGTACACACAAGTTTACAAGGTCGCTTAGTTGATGCTCACTCACACCATCTGGATGCCTTGCCGTCTCTTGCCGTGGAGTCTGCGATATTCTGCCAAGGCCTTTGATGTATTTTTAAGTTTATAACAGTGTAATCGATCGAGCAAATTACGAAAGTATGATGTCTTAAGTACGATCAGTTGCCGGCGGGCGGTTGCCAAGCTGGCAGGGTCAAGGATCGCCGTCTAATTGACGTTCGGAGTCTAAAATCACTCGACCTGAAAGGTGAATCATCCATGTATTTTCCGTGATATGCGCAAGATATGTTAGGTATCTCATGATTTACGCACAAGAATAGAGTTCCATTGAGCAACTTCGTAATACAATCAGCAACACGGTATTAAAGGGCGGCCGCAGCACTGCCGAATCAACGGCAGCCCCTGATAATTTGCCTAACAAAGCTGACCCTAGGAACCTTACACGGCATCTCGGCGTGCATGAGGTCATTTGGTCATTTGGTTTTGCTGTTAAACCGGATGTCCCGGATGGATCAACCCATGCTCATTGGAAAAAAAATCGTAAGGACCAGTTGCAGCCACGTACCTTATTTTGGTGGCCATGTAGTCACACACGCATGTGAGATTCACTTGTACGTCTACATATTTCCAGTCAGTTCCCCCCTTAAAGATCGTGTCTCCTTTCCCGTTACGACCTTTACTTTTTCTTTGCTCCGATTCCGAGAGCTCTCCTTTGCCACCGAGGACTATTGAAGGACCAAGGACCTATATACCAAGAGAAAGAGAAAGAGATCGACAAGATGGCACCTGCGCAACCACGGCAGACGGATGTGAACGAAAAGGCCTCTGCGCCTGTATCTGCGGAGGGAGACCCTGTGAAGTCATCGACGAAGGCGAAGCCGGGAGCGTCATGGAAAACAGACGAGACGCACGTCTTGCCTCATAATCGACTGAGCTTAGTGCGTCCATATCTTCACTTGAATGCTCTTGACATTCCGTTCAATGGTTTAAAATATGTAGGTTTTTGCAGGCCTCATGTGTACGGTGTTTTTGGCTGCCATTGACCAGGTATGTGCTTGAATTGGGTTCTTATTTCTTTCAACGGTACGTGGGGACTGACGGGTGAATTGTGTCTGCAGACTATAGTGGCGACTGCATTGCCGACGATCGTTGAGCAGCTCGGCGGTGGAAAGCAATATAGCTGGGTCGGAACGTGCGTCATTACTAAAAACCCCATGTAATGCCGGATGTAACTGATACCCTTTCCTCTTCTAGTGCATATCTTCTAGCATCCGCTGGGTATCTACACTCTATTATCCAATATTTGGCACGTTATTCATTGACATTTTGTTTCTTTTATTTTGTCTTTTTTTCAGACTTTCACCATTATATGGAAAGCTCTCTGACCTCATCGGCAGGAAGCCCATTCTATACACCTCAATCGTCATTTTTCTGGTGCGTTTTGCGTTCTCTGCTACTTGTGAATGAGCATTTCTGATAGATCAATATATATTTAGATCGGTTCAGCACTCTGCGGTGCTGCACAGAGCATCGTAAGTCGATGATCCGCATACTTCATTCAACTCTTTGGGAAAAGAACGCTGATGATTTTATGCCTTCAATAGACGTGGTTGATTGTTTCGAGAGCCGTGCAAGGCATCGGCGGTGGTGGGATTCTCCAGTTGGTGTGTACTTTTTTTTTCTTTCAATTCAATTCATTTTTGGACAGCGTGGTTTTTCTTTTCCCGAATGCTAAATAAGTACATATAATAGGTTAATATCACTATCAGTGACATCGTTCCGCTGCAAGAGTGAGTTTTGTTCCGTTTATCGGATTTGGGAAAACGAAGCGTTTTTGCTGACGGTGATGATGATTTGGTGAATGAATAGTCGAGGAAAGTATGGTGGGCTCATTGGAGCTACTTGGGGCATAGCGAGTGTAATAGGTCCTCTGCTTGGTGGAGTGGGTTCACGCTTTGTTCTATATATTTAATTGCTGTTGACTAACTTGGGCTCGTATAGGTCTTCACAGACCATGTTTCATGGAGGTGGTATGTGCCCAACCTTTCCCTCTTCCGTCCAGTTTTGCCTTTTCTTCATCTCTTACTCATATTCATTCTGCAAATAATAGGTGTTTCTTTATCAATCTGTAAGTCAACCATTCCTTTTTCCAAGTCAACTGTCTCCCCCGCAAAGGAAACTAACTAACCCGATATATTCATTAATTAGACCCACAGGCGGCGTCGCTGCCGGCATCCTGTTCTTTTTCCTCAACCTGAACCCGCACCAGGGTCGCTCGTTCAAGGAACATGTGGCGGACTTTGACTTTTGGGGCTATTCTTGATTGTGGCTGGTATCGTGCTTGTGTTGCTTGGGTTTAATGAGAGTGAGACCTCATGTGAGTGTTTCTCTCTTTTTGAAAAAAAAAAAAAATCTTGATGGATGTCGACGTTTGCTTTTTTTCTCTATAGGGAATTCGAGGACAACTATTTCGTTCCTTACTGTAGGAGTTGTGTTGTTAATTTTGGGCGCAGTCAACGAATATTTCACGACCCGATCACCTATTGTCCCTCCGCGGTTGTTTAAAGTGCGTTCAACACCTTTTCCCAAGCCCGTTATTCATATCCTCATTGCATTTTCTTTCACAGACACGCACGACCGGGATTATTCTGATCACAACGTTCTTGCACGCACTCGGATTCTTCTCAGGTGCTTATTACCTACCGCTATACTTCCAAGTGCTCGGAGCGTCAGCTACTCGCGCAGGTGTAGAGTGAGTCTTGTTTTTCAAGCGAATCTTCATCTGTGACCCTGTGGACTTATATTTTTGGAAAGGATGCTGCCATACTCGTTGGGAAGCGCGGCGTTATCTGCGAGCTCGGGGGTGTTGGTATCGAAGACGGGCAGGTATAGGCCTGTGATGTGGGCTGCGTATGCGGTGTTCGCTACTGGGATGGGGTTGATGATTATGCTTGATGCGGAGTCTTCTAGGTGGGCGCTTTTTAATGTTCTATATTCCCTGCCTACCTGTCTTTCATGATGGGTGTATTGACGACCATCCCTCCTCCTATCTGACAGGGCTGAGAAAGTCGTTTTCCCGCTTGTCGCTGCTGTTGGATTGGGGTGCTTGTTCCAGGTATGCCAAGCTCGATGGGTGTAGCTTTATATAGGGCTGACGGCGTGGTGAATTGGTAGACTCCTCTTATTGGGCTTCAGGCGGCAATGCCGATTAAAGATATGGCGACCAGTACAGCTACATTTGGGTTCATCAGGTGCGCGCTTATCAGCTTTTTATATTACAAGAATGATGGTTGTTGAATTGATTTCCCTTGTAGAACTATCGGCGCTACTGTCGGTATCTCGATTGGACAGGCTATTTATTCGAGTGTATGCGTTCTTCTTTCTTTCTTCTTATAGGTTCTGATTAGCTTGTTGTTTTCAGACATTGAGGAAGAAACTTGAGGGCATATCTAATACGGGCATCGACACATCCCCTGCAGCGCTCAGCCAGAGTGTGCGCCATCTAAAAGATATACCGGTACGTGTTTCATTTTAGTTATTCGGGTGTGATCATCCGAATATCCGACTTCTGAGCGCTTACTGGTCCGTTTGGATCTCGATTGCGATTATATAGAATGCTGATACACGAGCTTCTGTTATTGATGCATATGCCAAGTCAATCAGCACGATCTGGTTGGTTATGACGCCTATTCTGGGCGCCAGTTTTGTCATGGGTGAGCAACAGTTCTTCTTGTTACGTTGTTTCTTGGGCGCCTGGGGCTCGAGGCCTTGAGGCGCCGCGATAAGGAATCGGCATGATCGGGGGTTGTTTGGTGATTTGAATTGAATTAAGATGGAAACGGGAGTAGACGGGCGTCGGGCATGGAGATTGTTATTATTATGACTTCATATTTCAGGGTTGTGCTGGTTTGCGTTACTCGGAATGGATGGCTGATGACTCTGGGTTAGTTTTGTTTCTTAGGAATTATACCCTTGCGCGGAATATTGTACGATCTGGAGCAAAGGAGAAGGAAAGGGAGGGTGCAGTTGCAGCGGAGGTTGATGTTGAGAAGGGTGTGGGTGCTGGTGAGAGCGGACCTTCAGAAAAGGGAGTTGTGGATGCGGATGATATTACCGTTGGGCCGACGACGAGCTCGGCTGCATCGAATAAGGAAAGCAGCAAGGATGATCCGTGAAAGCTGTCAAGTTTACATTTCTATATGGAATGGATTAATTTAGTCGGTGTGTGTAGAGGATATACGATAGATCTATGTGTGTACAAGCGCCTACTTAAAAGAGAGATGATAAAGAGTGGACTGGATTGATTTGGAATTGAGGGCACGTGCATTTGTATTTGCTGTGTGGAACTCCGTGCTCTGAGTTTGTTGTCTGTTCCCCACACCATGCCTTCAGAACAATACGCACAGCACCCGCCCGAGCACCAGCCAGACTCACAGACCAAGCTCTGCTACTCCTGCCAGTCCACCCTCGTCGACCCGGCCGCCTCTCTCTACTGCACCACATGTCGTCCGTCCGCCGCTCAGCCAAGAATCGAACATGACCCCCATATCCCCCTCCCCAGGCGCACTCAGGAGCCCATCGTCACACAGCCCCAGCAGGTCCTAGAGCAACTCCCGACTCCCTACCATTCGCCCACACCCACACCGACCACCCCTTATTTATCATCATCATCAAAGAAGCCGGCTCTGCAGTGCACCATCGCCTCCCCCGCATCCCCATCGCCGCTGCATCGGCATCCACACCACTTCTCGTCCACACCGTCTGCCTCCGAGGCTGCCCCCGCCCGCCAGCATGCGACGGCTGGCACGCATGGCTATGGCTATCTGGATCCGCTCGTAGATGTCACCCGTCAGCGCATTCGCACCCGCGCGCACCACTGTCTTTACCCCGGTGCCACATTTCAAGGCACGCAAAGAGCGGTAGGAACAGCTACGACGTCAACGTGACTATCGTGGTACGTCCCTCTCTCTTGCAATGGTGTGATTGCGACTTCCGTTAGCTGAATATTTCTCTGTGAATTTCCCCCTTGATTCCTTGAATTTATCTAGGATGTCAATTTCGCAGCGTCGACTTTATGTGGCTATCTCAGGATCCGCGGGTTGACGGATGATTGGCCAGAACTGACTACTTATTTCGATGCCGAGATTATTGGGAATCGGTATGGGTTTCTCACTCAGAACTGGGGGCGTCACAGCATGAGGACATCGTGCACTGGTCCCGCTTCCCCGCGTTCAAACACATCAGGCACGAAGCCCAGCGTCCGCATATGACTCTCGAGGACAGGGATCGCGGCGTTGTGTTTATGAGGTGGAAGGAACGGTTCTTGGTTCCGGATCATCGGGTACAGGATATCAATGGCGCGAGCTTCGCAGGTCGGTTTATTCTATTCCGTCTATCATCGCAAATTTAGAGGAATGATGGATGCTGATGCTGTGCGTTTGCGTTAGGATTCTACTATGTATGTGTCGACTTCAATCCACCTGTCACACCCGCATCACCCACGCCCACGGTGCCCTCGACGGACTCTGCTATGGACTCGGATTCTGCGATGATGGAAAACATGCAGCAGCAGCGCGAGCACGATGATGTACATATGCATCATGAGATGCCTATGACCCCTGAAAGTGAGGACGCCCTCGATATTGGCATGGACTTGGATATGGACATGGACGATCTGCCGGGGCCGTGGTCGTCTCCACCCTCGCGGGTGAAAATGCCTGGTCGGTCCCGATCACGACGAACGTCGAGTGTGCGGAGGAGAGGCCCGTCGTTGGCGCCTGTCAGCCCTGCGGTCGCTACTATGAGCGGGTTTTATTATCATCAAAACTCTGAGCCGTGAGTTTCGAGTTTCGCTCTTCTTTTACTTTCATATCATTTTTTCGCTCTTGCTCTTCTCTTCTGAACGGGCATGAGAAGGAGTTTCCTTTTAATATTTTCCTCAAAGTTTGACTCTGAATTGGTTGATTTATTAACGACGAATGCTTCCTTTTCGTGCAGATATCAACAACTGTCCTTGGCTCATGTTCCAGAGCAGACTAGCTCGAGCTTCGAGTTCCGTTGAGATTGGACCGCTCTCGCCATGCTCGTGCTCATGTCGACGACAAGGATAATATGTACTGGCTTTTACTGTTTTCTTTTTCTTTGGAGATTTGATGTGGGGTGTGTTGGGTGCTGGGTGTAACGGTTTGTTGGCTATGTGTATGGCTTTGTACTTTTCTGTTTTCTTTTTCTTTTTCTTTTATTCGTGTGTATACTTTCAACGATCAATGATCAATGTTTTCGTCTTCTTTTTCCTTCGACCTTCCTCCTAACCCCCTCCACTTATTATCACAGTATATCACCTTCGAAGTTCTCTCTTTTAACGTTTGTTTTGTGTGTTTGTTCGTTTGCTTTTATCGTGTGTTATCGAATCCTCTCGCTTTACTTACCCTTTCTGAGTCCTAGCAGTGTTGACGGTCCTAAGTTCTGACATTAGAACAGAGTCAGCAAAGTTCAGCAAGTGTGAAGAACAGAGGACAACTGGAGTAAGAGTGGGCTTGGCGATGGGCATTGTTCCTTGGCAATTTGATATTTCCCCACATTGTTGCGGAATTACCTTTTGGAGATTTTCTATGGGGATTTCGGTGGTTTCTTTTCCTTATCTTGTTCTTTGGGTTCGAGAAGTGGCTGGGGTCAGTAGGCGCCCACTGACAGCTGTTGTATTAGGGTCTAACTAAGACTTGTCCTTTTTGGCAGCGACGTGCGCCCCTCTTTTAGAGTTTCTTGCCACTGTCTCTTTTTTTCTCGACGAGGCTTTTCTTTCGGCCTTCTTCCAACCTTGGTAATTATCTCTTCGTCCTCAACTCACACAGTCGCATGCGCGTTCATGATACTGTTTTCTCGTTCATCTACATGTGATAATTAAAATTGGAGCGATAACACCCTACTTTCTCAGTACTTGTAGAAGTTCTACTCGATTGTGATGCCGTGGATAAATATTACGTTGCTCTCTGCACCCGACTCTGTCTGGGAATATCATCTGCGGTGTGCACCGCAGCCTGGTGTTTAGCTGTATTGGGACTGGTAAAATTAAATATTTCAACTGTAGTCCTGCATTCTATTAAGTCGCACTGCATCCATGTCTAACCCGTACATGCAATTCTACATAGATCATTGCTGTGCCTCAACTGAGGTGTCAGACCGGCAAAAATTATTTTATGTCACGAACACTTCGTAAAGGGCCGTGGCCCAGAAATCATATGCCATAAGATTACTATTTTTACGATTGCCCAGTGTGTCTTGAGCGGTTTTCAACTGTTTTCGTTGGTTCTTTTGACAGGGCTGGGATCGCCACCGCAGGCCCCCGCAGTGCATTGGCTGCTGGTCACCATTCAAATATTCACTTGACTTCTCAGTTGAAAACGGCATGGGGCTTGCGGGGCTTGCAAGTTGGGATGATCATTGATCTCTGATGATCTTTTCCATGGAACTTGGAAGGAGCAGTCGGCTTTTCCGCAGCGGTAACCAGCCAGGGCCGCCACTGGAAAGTTTTCGGGATATATATCTTGAAGTTCCTGAATCATGGATATTGCTGACGTGCTTGCCTTTCTCTTGACTTGAACGTTGCTTAGGGCTTGCTGGCTTGCAGATTGCTTTTTCTTGTTATTGCTTGGCCTTCAATTGCTGCGTTGCTGTTTCCTCTTCTTGGTTTAACAGTTACGATTGAAGGATTCATTCTCGTCGACTGATGGCTGCTGGAGCTAAAGCAGAAGGCGCAGGAAGAGGAACGGGGACAAAGGTCCACATGTGGTGATCGTAGGCGCTGGGTGCGTTGCATTTTAACTCTTTTGCGCGTTGCTTTTCTCTCTTCTTCGACGTCCGCGTATTCGCGCTGCCTGCGATGAACTATCTCGGAGCGTTCATAATACTACAAAGAGGTCATTGGTGTCAAGTCGACACAGCTCCTGCACATGATTGCCTCGCCCTTCAGCTTCAATGCGGTTGCTGAGCGCTGAGCGTCTCTGACAACCATATACAACCTCCGCTGCGCGTCTCTTTCGCTCCATGTGGTTTCGGGTTTCGAGGGGGTATTAATTTCATCGGTACTAATTGCTGCCATACCGCCATGGGCGCCTCATTACAGATTGGCAGGGATCGCTGCTGCTATTGGGCTTAAGACTAAACTCGGCTTCGAGAACTTCACGGTGCGTGTCACGCTCTCCTGCTCTCGAGTCAAGAGTGTCTTCCTTCCTGTCTTCCTTTTACGTATGCATTGGACTTCTAATTTATTGACTCGATCTTGGCTTCTAGATATATGAACGAGCCGACTCTGTAGGCGGGACATGGAGAGTACGTATTTGCTTAATTTTTCTTTGTGATCCGTTATGCTGATCTGATACTTAATTTCCATAGGATAATACATATCCTGTAAGTGTTCAGTTCTTTAAGTTGAAGTCGTCGTGTGATCCCTCTGTCGCTCGCTGTGTCCAATGATATACCTGCCGAACAATATCTACTGGAACCGAGACTCGTCTCGGACGGACGCGTACTCAATTCCCTTCGCCCTCATTCTCATCTTAAAACACAAAAAATCAACACTCATCATCTTTTCTCATTCCCATTTTCTAGGGCTGCGGCTCGGACGTCCCAGGCCACTGGTATTCCCTCTCCTCGGACCTCAACCCGCGCTGGCAGACATTCTACGCGACGCAGCCCGAGCTGCGCGCGTACTGGGAGAACCTGTGGCATAAACACGATTTGGCAAGGCGTACGGTGCTCAGCGCGAGCGTGCGCGGGGCGGTGTGGAGTAATGAGACGCAGCGGTATACGTTGGAGGTGGAGGATGTGTCTGGCGGGTTTGATAGTGGTGGTGACGGGGAAGACAATGGGGAGGGGACGGGAAGGATTACGAAGGTGGAGGCGGAGGTGGTGTTTTGGGCGATTGGGGGATTCCAGGCGCCGTTGTATCCCAGTGATGTGGGCGGGCGGGAGACCTTTAAAGGGGACCTCTTCCATTCGGCGCGCTGGAGGCATGATGTTGTGCTGCATAAGAAAAGGGTTGGGGTCATTGGGAATGGTTGTTCTGCGTATGTTTATTCATTCATTTTTTTATAGATTTTTGTGGACTGATGTTCTGGTTATATTATGATAGGGCCCAGTTGATACCGGAGATTTCAAAAGATCCATCGGTACAAATCGTCAATTTCTGTCGGACACCACAGTGGTTTGCTCCAAGGGTGAGTGCTACAACCTTATTTATGGCCTGGCTGTAGTGTAACTAATTGGTATTTCATGGCAGGGAAACTACCGTTATCCCAAGTGGGTGCAGTGGATTTTCGCCAATGTACCCCTTGTCTTGCGGTGGTATCGCAATTTCCTCATGGCCAGAGTAGGCTTTCCATTTCTCCATCTTTTCGCACTTCCTGCTAATGGTGAATTGCAGTCGGATATCGGATTTTTGGCTTTCCGTAAGAGCAACAAGCTACTGCTGAATATCGTGAGAAAGGTCTGCGCAGGCGCTTCATGTTATGGGATATATAACAGGTGTTGATGCTCGAACCGATCATAGGAATTTACGGCGTATATCAAGCATAAAGCACCAAAAGAAGAGGTTAACAATTTAATTCCAAATTATGGTACGTTCCGACTGTGCTTGTGATTCTTCGATGATGTTGACGATATTTTGGACTGACAGCTCCCGGATGCAAGCGAATTATCATCGATCCAGGCTATCTTTCTTCTCTGAAACAAGCCAATGTCAGCATCAAGTGGGACGCTATCGATAGTATTGTTGAGAAGGGTGTGAAGATGAAGACAGGGAAATTATTCCTTTAGATGTGATCGTGTTCGGCACTGGATATTCAACTGTGAGTCATCTCAGGGATGCTTAATTTCCGGTATTCGATGACGACGGTGACGGGAAATAGGAAGCCACGCAGCTCAAGGTCCGTGGCAGCAAGGGAACGACGATCCATGAATACTTTGAAAGCAAAGGAGGAGCTTTTGCGTATGTCGGGTCATGTGTTCCTGGATTCCCGAATCAATTTTTGTTATTGGGTAAGAGCCGAAAGAAACTATTGTTGTTTTGGCTGCGGAGAGCGCTGATTGTACTGTCTTTTTCAAGGACCGAATGTTGCGTCTGGGCATGCATCGGTTATATTCAGCGAAGAAGCACAGGTGGGTTTCTCTCACATTCGCGTGAAGAACGCAAGAGGCAGTGCTGACGGCGGGTCCTTGAATGGGGATTGAATTAGATCAACTTTGCACTGCAGCTCATCCGGCCAGTGCTCGATGGGAAAGCCAAGTCTTTTGAAATCACAGAAGAGGCCACGGTGGAGTACAACGATTGGCTGCAGAGACGCCTCCAGACATCGGTGTGGACGGACTGCGTGTCGTATTACCAAGCGGGGAGGAACAGCAAGACGCGGATTGTTGCTACCTTCCCCGGACCCGTTGCCCTATTTTGGTGGTTTTGCCGCCGCCCAAAGTGGGAGCTCTTCCGTGGAGTAGGGGCAGAAGCATGGGAGAGGGAAAGGAAGATGGACAAGATCAGGAAGTGGACTTTGTTGACTGTATTGATTTCAGGGGCTTTGGGAATAGGATTCATGGGCTGGAAGATGTAATAGGATAAGTAGTATATGATCTGTAAGAAGTATAAATGGTATATAGAAATTGTGATGTGTATATAAAAGTAGAGCTAGGCCAATTTAGGGCGGAGTTGGATTGACAGGGACCTGGCTGTTTGGATTTGGCTCTTGACTTTCAGTGCTACAAACTAATAGCAGGCCGCTCAGGCCCTATTATCACCCTTGCACACTCTCTTGAACAATGGCCTCACACTCACATCCCTCTTCTACTTCAAATCTTGTCGGCGTCCACTATCGCGTTGGCAAGAAAATAGGCGAAGGCTCCTTCGGTGTCATCTTTGAAGGTCCTTACTACTCCTCCATCTGCTTTCTCTCTGCTTTAACGGCGAACTGACATCGCTCGAACGCATAGGCACTAATTTGCTCAACTCCCAGACCGTAGCCATCAAATTTGTGCGTTGTTGCCGCTGGGTCTCCAGCCTGCCCCATGACCACACCCCACTGAAAATGCATCCCCCGATTCGCAGGAACCAAGAAAAGCTGAAGCGCCCCAGCTCCGAGACGAATGTCGCTCATATCGCATATTGGCTGGATGCAGTCAGTCCTTTCCTTCTATTCTCCCCCGCCCCCAATCCCCACTCACATACTCCTGTCTTTCTCTCTGTCTCCCTCTGCCTTTTTAACCATCATCATCATGGCGACCGACGTTCTTCTAAAACCGCATGTACAGCCGGGATACCGCAGATATACCACTTCGGACAGGAGGGCCTGCACAACATCCTCGTTATCGATTTGCTAGGGCCGAGCTTGGAGGATTTGTTCGATATGTGCGGACGCAAGTTCTCAATCAAGACCGTGTGCATGGCTGCGAAGCAGATGGTGCGTTCGCCGTTGTACTTGCCCCCGCGATCGATGTGGGCGTTTCGGGTTCTGACGTCGTTTTTTTTTTTTTTTTTTGCCATGTGTTCCAGCTTTACAGGGTACAGACGATCCACGAGAAGAACCTCATCTACAGAGACATCAAGCCCGATAACTTCCTCATCGGTCGCCCAGGGACAAAGGGGGCGAATAGTGAGTTTTATTTATTTATTATAGTTTGCTTTCCCCCCTGTTTCTTTCTAGTTTCGCGCTAATCGCGCGCGGGTTCTTACTCGTTTTACCGAATTTTCTTTACTGTTATTTAATGCTTATATAACTTTGCAGCTGTACACGTTGTGGATTTCGGCATGGCGAAGCAGTTTCGGGATCCAAAGACAAAACAGCATATTCCTTACAGGGAGAGGAAGAGTCTAAGCGGGACCGCTCGGTACATGAGCATCAACACCCATCTGGGACGAGGTGCGTGTTTTCGACGTCGAGGTCTGCGGCTGCGGCTGCGGCTGGCAGCCGCTGCAGACTATACGTTGTGCGTTTGCGATTGGAAGATCGCAGTCAGGCTGATGCAAAGCTTGCTGTTTATTATTTACTTAGAACAATCGCGGAGAGACGATCTGGAGGCGCTTGGTCATGTGTTTATGTACTTCCTACGAGGAAGCCTGCCATGGCAGGGTCTTAAAGCCGCTACCAACAAGCAGAAATATGAAAAGATCGGGGAAAAGAAGCAGACCACTCCGATCAAAGAGCTTTGCGAGGGCTTCCCAGGTAAGCCATCGAAAGCTTGTTTAAGGGAATTTCGGGATGGGATTGATTTATATGATTTACCTACTTACTCCCAATTATTTTTATTTTTATTTTTTTGCAGAGGAATTTGGTATATATCTCAATTATGTGAGGAAGTTGGGGTTCGAGGAGACGCCGGACTATGATTTCTTGAGAGAGCTTTTTACAAAGGTGCTGAGGAGCAGTGGCGATGTGGACGATGGGGTGTTTGACTGGAACCTTCTTAATGGTGTGTTTGTCGTTTAGCTCGTTCCTCGATCAAGGGGGGATTGTGACTGATTCTTGTCCTTTTCTTTTTTTTCTGTTGGTGATCTAGATGGGAAAGGATGGGAAGCATCTGTGGTTCGTACCTCTCAACTCTCGCAATTTCAAATTCATTTACGAAATAATCTATTCTCGTGATTTCTTCTCATCATTCAGAACCAGAGTCAGATGCTCGCACGGGTGCAGAACGAGAACGCACACCACGCAGACAGGCGCAGAGAGCGGGACGACCGGCGGCGCTCGCAGGCGCAACAGCAGCAGCCTGGTGGTCCGGGCGGAGGAGTCGTCATCCCGCCATCGCCTGCGCTCGTGCGCCATGGCTCGCGGCAGCAGCGCAAAGTGCCTGGGGTGCTCACACCGGGGCAGCTCACGCCACACTCGGCGCAGGCGCAGGCACATATTCCTATTGGAAATACGCTCCAGCCACAGCGGAACTCTGGACTGCAGCAGCAGCAGCAGCAGCAGGGGCATCCGTATGCGGGTGGGGGTATAGGTGCGGGGTATGAGTACGCGCAGCAGCAGGAGCTGTATAAGGCCCAGCAGCAGCAGCAGCAGCAGCAGCAGGGGTATGGGCGGACATCGCCGATGGTGTCGAGTCTGGGTGGGGTCGGTGCGGGTGCGCCTGTTGCTGCTGTGAGCCATGTACGGGCGATGGGTGGGGATGTGGGTGTTGCGCAGGATTATCAGGGCCAGATGCATGAGGATGATGTGCAGCACAAGCCGTCGTTCTTGAAGATTCTGACGTGTCGGTGTTAGAAGCTGAAGGCCTGAGTGAGAATGGATGGATGGGATGGGATGGTGGTCGTCTGTCCGCATCGAAGATTGTCTCTTTTTTCTGCTCAGCTTTTCCTTTCTGTCTTTTATTGGTTTCTGGTTCTTTTATTTTTGAATTGTGTTATTCAACAACGTTCACACCTATCATACATACGTCCTTACGCACTACAACCCCTCACGCTCTCTTGCAACTCTCAGATAATCTCTCGTCTCTTCCGTCTTTCCCCTCTTCCTCTTCCTCCTCTTCCGCATCCTCTGTCTCTAGGTATCATTTTCCAACACCTGGGGTTCAGTGATGTCTTGTCTTGCCTTTTCTTTTTTTAACATTTTTTATACCCGCAAATCAACCCTTCCATTATTGTGCTCTTTTCTTTTTCAAAATTTCCCTAATACTGCCACTCCTTTTTTTTTTTTACCTTTTCCTCGATTCAAGTTCCATCTCTCTCTCTTTCTTTTGCTCGCCTACATACATGTCACGTCTGTATATGATTTTTGGAACGATTATTATATACCATGCCAATTACTGCAATCATTTTTGGGATGTTGGGTTGGTGCTTGTGCTTACTGAGACCTTGGGATTGACAATAGTTTATTTGGGTTTGCACTGATCTCTTGAACACCGTGAGTCGCTGAACCAGAAGCAAGCGTAGCGACAGTAGATTGGACAGATTAGACGGTAGATGGTCATGGTCCTGTAGCCATTGACATGGAACAGCATAATTACATCGATAAATGGAAGTGCAGAGTACGCATAGACGCGAAGAGGATCGGGCAACGACGAACTGCTGCACGATGAAAGCCATAATATAATTGATGCTGCTCTCATATGATAGCCCGACAGTGACACGCTGACAGGAATGGGATAGAATGCTTAAGACAATGCGATGTGGGTAAGATGGGACTTTTTTCAGTCAAAGTCATTGCTAGGATGATGCGCAATGGTAGTCACGAAATCTCGTTGCAGAGATGATCGAGATTGAAGGAGTGGCAGGGCAAGAGTCAGAAATCGGATAAAAGAGTCATCGTGAGTGAAAAGTGAGGAAACGGGTCCGTTTTTGTTTCCTTTTCAGGATATGTAGAACTTTGGGCCCAAACCTTATCTGGGTGTAGATTTTCTTTGAACGAGACTCTCATCTTGACCACTTACCTCTCCCAACTCCATTTACCATGTCTGAACAAACCATCCCCACCTTCAAGCTCGTCCTCGGTGCGTTCCAAGGAGCCCTTTTTTCTTCTTTTTGCCAGCTTTCTAACGCGCCAACTGCCTCTCTTTCTTGATCGATGTTCAAATCGTCTTCATCGCTATCACCCTTCTCTCTCGCAACCGACTCTCTGCCGTCTCTTCTCTCATATAACACATCCTCCGCAAATATAGTCGGCGATGGAGGAACCGGCAAAACCACTTTCGTCAAGGTACGCCATGCACCCCATCCTTGTCCCTTTGTCTCGCAAAAGATCGCGTGCTGATCTCCCCCATCTCGCAGCGCCATTTGACCGGTGAATTCGAAAAGAAATACATCGGTGCGCAATGCTCTTTCTCTGCCAGAAATCGCGTTCGGAATCGCGCCCTGTGCCCGTGTTTCGAACACGCGAGTCAACAAGGCTTTGTCCTGACCTCGTTCGTTTTTCTTTTGTACAGCTACTCTCGGTGTCGAGGTCCACCCTCTCCAGTTCTCCACCAACTTTGGCACGATCTGCTTCAACGTGTGGGATACCGCTGGACAGGAGAAGTTTGGTGGGCTCAGAGATGGGTACTACATCCAGGGCCAGTGCGGCATCATCATGTTCGATGTCACCTCGCGCATCACCTACAAAAACGTCCCCAACTGGCATCGTGACCTCGAGCGCGTCTGCGAGAACATCCCCATCGTGCTTTGCGGAAACAAGGTCGACATCAAGGTCGGTACAGTTCGCCTGTGTTTTCCTTGCGTGCTTTATCTGATCGCGTTTATGGGTTTGGTTGACATCGTGATTTAGGAGCGTAAAGTGAAGACCGGCGCTGTCACTTTCCACAGAAAGAAGAACCTCCAGTACTTTGAGATTTCAGCAAAGTCCAACTACAACTTTGAGAAGCCCTTCCTGTGGCTGGCAAGGAAACTCGTCGGGTGAGTAATCATTTCACATTTCATTTCGATTTCTCCGTGACTATCTCCAATCCATGAACTCATCACACTCGCACTCCACTCAGAAACCCCACTTTGGAGTTCGTCGCTGCCCCCGCGCTTGCCCCCGCTGAGGTCTCCGTTGACCAGAACCTGATGGCCCAATACGCTGAGGGAGTTGAAGCGGGTGAGTAACACCCTTTATATTATTATGCGATCCTGTTAGCTCATTCATCATGATCATTATCATAGGCCGAGGCTGTCCCTCTCCCCGAGGACGACGAAGACCTCTAGTCGTAATGACGAACAGACGAACTGTGCCATTCCGCTCCCCCATCCTCATACGCTAGCACTTCTTTATGTTATGTTTTAACGTTTCCCTCGCTCGCTCGCTCTCTCACTTTACTTTTTCATCTTCTTTGTTTCTTACTCTCTTTTTTTTTACTCTGACATGTGCGAATAAACAACTCAACTTCAATATTATCTCGGCACTCCATACGGTACTTGATACTCGATAACTCGATAACTCGATCGTTGTTCAGTTCTTGATTCATGATCTCCGCCATCGATATCACATCTGGGCGGCGCTCCTCGTGCACATGATCCGTCGTCGCTTCTGGAAGACTCCCGTTAGAATATACATATTGCATGCACAATACACACCACCTTTTTTTCACTTTTTTTGCACTTTTTCAAGCTGAAACCTTTTTTGATTTTTTTTTGGCAACATCGTCATTCAATCTTTGCTGTCGTGTTTTCATTGGTCAAAAGCTGCTTTGAATTTGATGTCGATTCTAATTGGCCCACGATTTACTTATATGTGTGTCAGCGGGTGTAAGTAGCTTAACTGGTTAGAACTTGAACGCTTACGGCTAAGTTTGAGGTTTCATGATCACAGATAACAGGCTCACGGGTATGAGACTACATACTGGATATAAATACAATCAATGGCGATTTCTATGTACAATGAGTGAATGGGTGAGGGATATCTACAAAATAATAGCATGTATAAGTAACAGAGCACCAAATATAAGTAATGTACAGAGCAAGAGAAAAGAAACGAAATGAAAGTCGACGAGTGTACGAGAAGAAAAGAGAGGAACAAGAACACTGGCCCGAACTTCGCCTGAGTATCCAGGCTCCTAGTTTACTACAGTATCTATTACACGCAGCGCACGCACATACAGATGGACACAGAATCATTCACTCAAAATGACACACCCCGTCATCGACGTCAAACGCGATCCCAAGCAAGAACTTTTGAAAGTCGCCGAGTCTGCTTAATGCGGGTGAGGCCAAGACTTGTGTCTTATCTGTCAGCGACCCCGACTCTCCTATTTGCGAGGACGAAAGCTCGCATGAGGTAGCACCAGCAGCACCAGCAGCACCAGCATCAGGAGAGGAGGAGGAGGAAGGAGAAGAGGAAGAGGAAGAAGACATCATCCTGCGAAACGCAGCGAACTCCCACTCGGAGCACACGCCCATGTACACGAGCACGGGGATGAGCTCGCTCAGGTTCTGTGCGTGCATGTACGCCTTGAGCGCGGGGCATGCGAGGTTGGTCTGGATCGGGGGATGCCGGTGGGGCGAAGAACGTGACGGCGTCGAAGACGATGAAGACAAAGACAAGGAGGAGGAAGACAGTGGCGGAGAAAGCACCGAGAGAGGGCACGGAAGTTGTTCGATCGCGGGCGTCACCCTCAGCGGGGGCGGCGGAGGGCGCTTCGTCTTTTGGTGTCGACTTGAAGGGAGGATATTCCACGCGGGACCGCAGAATTGCGTCCTCTTCAACTGTTAATGGAAAATAGATGTTGTTAGCTTCCAGGTCATTACCAGCCTACGCATAACCCTGCTCGATCCTTGTTCTGAATCCTGATTTCCCCAATAACCATTGATTTGGATTCTTCTTGAATACCCCGGACACCGATTCTGGAGAGTAAAGAAAGAAAGAAAAGCATGAATGCACAACTTACGAATACGCTGGCAAATATTTCTGCTTCTTCCTCTTCTTTGTACAGGGGGCGGATGCGCGGGACGAGATGTTTGAGCCTTTGCAGACATATCCTGATGGGCCAGTAGTTACTGCATCGTTCGAACTGGTCTGGTTGGGCCGTGCATATCTTGTGTTGTAAAGTAGGACGTGAGTCGAAGGAAGCAAGAGGGGAGAACCGTTGGCGTTACCCTTTCGATGACATCTTGAAGAAGAGTCGCGCTTGGTGTGGACGAACACGAGTATATACCAAGGTTAAACTCAATCGTGTCCTGAATCAGAAGAAAAAAGAAAGGAGATAATCGAAGCAGTCAGGAATTGATACGTAAGATTGGTGAAAAGGAAAAGAAAGGCAAGCACACACCAGGAGTGCCCGAAATGTTGCGTCATCGTCGTCCAACTGCATTGCGGTCTGCAAATCGTCTCTGAATGCCGGATAAGGAGTGTACACCATCGCAATTTCAACGTCGAGTAATGGAGCCGGGATGTGCACCAAATCTTTAATTTCTTCATCGACATCTGTACTAGTGCACATATATTTGCCCAAATTCGTATCCGTCATACGAGCTGTGGTAACAGCAGACTTCCCTTTGGAAAACAGTAACAACAGACGTCGCTTCATGTGCGTGGTTATCCTTCCCAAGGGGACATAATCAAAAAGAACATTTTGAGTGTAGCGCGCTTCATGCGCAGTAAGAGGTCGAGGTGCTGGTCGAAGCGCACGCCGATAGCCGCCAACGCGCCGAGCAGCTTTCCGTCGTCCTTGACGAATGCACGTAGGCGGGCGCTGTACAGAGGATCGGCAACTGCGGACGCGTCGCATCTGATGCAGGATACAGTTACGGGGATTGATATGTCAGGCCAGATCGCGGTCGCGAGTGCTTGGTCGGGTTTCTGCGCTGCTTTGCGAATAGGGAAGGAGGCAGGCCTTGAAGCGGGTTGAAGTTGTGTCGGCGCTATGTTTTCTTTGGAGAAAGGGGCAATGTATCTTGACCTGGGGGTTCTGATTCGACATAAGCCGGTCGGTAGTGAGAGTCGGTTGCGTTACTTTGAGCCGGAGAAACGCTGGAACATTGTGAGGTAGAACGATTTATAGCTCAGTCAAAGAAACGTACTTCGAAAAGGCCGAGGACGAGGCTCTGAAAGGTTTCTGAGCAGGGTTGGACCTTCAACATTATGGTCAGGAAAAGCGAGCCTCACTGTAAATCAGTGTTACATCCGACTTACTGCTTTGTGACGGCTTCCACAATTTCAATATCGCTGCTCTCAGATAGTCGGCATGTGTTTTGGTTCCGGAAGAGGACCCATTCGACTTCTTCGAACGGGTGATTGGACTTAGAAGTTAAAATAATAAGGCGGCGGCCTATGAATGCAGCTTAAATGCATTTTGTATCGCTTACTGATTCGTGATAACTTCCAGAATTTCAACATCGCTACTGTCTTCGCGTGCCCTTGAGGCCTGTTTTGCTGCTCTGGCTTTCAACTTGTTCCTTGCATTCCTTGCATGACAGCTGTGGGTCTTGTAATACACCGTCAAGGGCCAGTGGTCTTCATATCTTTCGAGTAAAGGTTCTACATCGAGCATCTAACATATAGTACAGACAATAAGTCTCGAGGACCATGCAAAATAGATTATGAACGAACAGGACTTACATTGTGAACGAATTCCACCCATTTTGTGTGGTTTTGACTATCAATTGGTTTCGTAACATCGAGTACTTTGGCGTAGACACGGACGTTTTTCTGTAGTTGAATCGAATTGCCGTGTTCTTATCAGGAATATGATAAGCGAGATGGTTGTAGTCTGAACATACTTTGAAAGTTTCGAAAGATTTTGCGCTCGCGTGGGTCTTCCCCATCGCATCGCGCAGTTTATCCAAAGTTTGAACAGTCGTTCCTTTCCAAGGCTTCTTGATTTTATTTCTTGTAGTTGACATGAGGCAACGAGTGGAAGGGCACAGGTCAAAATCGGGGCGAGGTTGTGCTGACTGTGGATGCGGGTCATTAATCTATTATACTCGCATCAGCGGTTCAATAAACATGATGAAATAAACTTCGTCGTATCTTCAATTAGCTTTATTCAAGATATAGTCCGAAAGCCGACATTATTAGGTTGCGATGTTTATTTGGCAGATTAGTATTGTAATGTAATCCTTCGAACTAATAAAATCGGTATCTGGATGCAGTTAGACAGGAGACGGCTACGTGATCAAAATTGTCGACATACCTCGCTACATTAAATGATTATCGTAGCTCCGAAGACCAATTCAACTTTCCACAAATGCATGATAGATGTCTCATAAATGCGTCGAAATAGTGGGTCATGTTCTGTATAACCATCTCGCAAATTTGGTAGATCATGCTGCATGCATCGCAGTCGGCAGAGCATTAGGGGAGAATTCGATAAATTGGCTCTGACAGCGAGAGTGAATGATAGCAAGTAGAAAGAGAGAACCCGAGGGTCGATCAAAAGTCAAATAAGCGCCGGAAATAACCGCGCACCATCATATGCACACTAACTATTTCATAGACGTCGGAGGTGCTCGAAGTAATAAATTGCAGCTGTCTAAAATCCTACTTATCTATCCTATTCCCTGGATATCGGGCGAAGACGTCCACATATATGTTTGCTTCCTCTTCCTCTGTGTATTTGGGGCGAATAACGGGGATATTTGTTTGAAGCCATCGAAGATACACCCTGATAGGCCAATAGTTTGTGTATCTCTCAAACTGGCCTGGATTCGTAGCACTTATCTGTGTATAGTGTTGTAGTTTCACATAGTGGTAGCAAGGAGGAAGAAACAAGAGCAAGAATAGAGAAATAAATTGGTATCCAGTGATGTTAAACTATTGTTTACTCACCACCTCAATGACTTTTCGAAGAAGGGCTTCGTCTGGAGCAGGCTCGCGAAAGTACCGGAAAGACTGCTCGACCATTGCATCCTGAATCAACAGACAGGTGTCAGAGAAAAAATCCTGTAGGCAGAAAAAACCTGCATACGTACTAGGAGACCTCCAAATAAGTCATCATCAAAATCATCATCTAACTGCATTGCATACTGCAGACTTGTTCTGAAGTCCAAGTAAGAGTATTTTGACATCGCGACTTCATCTTCCAGAGCTGGAGGTGGGATATGTAACAGCTCTTCGAATTCTTCTTCATCTCCAACAGGGGTGTGCTCATTCAAGTTGGTGTCCATCTCCGACGGAAAGCCTGAGCCAGCAGCGGGGGGAGTGGCGGTCGTGGAGGTGGTATCATTACCGGACTTGTAGAGTGCTTGAAAAAGAAATCTAGTGGTCCGAGACTTTTAAAATAGTTCAGTCGTCATCCAGCAAGATACGCGCTATGGGTTGTTATACTTACTGATTTGTGGCGACTTCGAGTCGTGGCCTCGAGATCCGATTTGATACGCATCTTTTTTCTCTATTTCTTTTCTTGGCGCTGTACCTGTCAAAATAATATTGAATTGGCCAATGATCCTCGTAACGGTTGAGAGCGGGATTTGAAGTGATCATCTATGCATAGAATACAGACAGAAATGTTATGTAAAGCATAGACTAGACGAAAAAGACCCACCTTTCGAACAAGATTTGCCCATTTTGCAGGATCTTGTTTATCCTTTGGTTTGAGGGTATCGAGGCCTCGAGCGTGTCGTCTAACGTCAGCCTGAAATCAGACAACTGAGTAAGTTGATTTACAAATGTAGTGAATGTGAGTACTTTGAATTGCATAAAAGATTTTGCACTTGGGTGGGTCTCAGTCATTGCATCCTGCAACTGACCCACCGTTTTGCAATGCCCTGCTTTCCAAGGTTTCTGAATTTTGGTCACGGCCATTAGAAACAGGGTTGAAGATAAGTGGCAGAATTGGGGCGAGAGTGGAAGGGCCATGGAACCGAATCATCGAGCCTTTATTATAAGAGAATCCAGCTCCTTGTAACAGCAATCAACAAACGTGATAAACTTTGTTGTGCATCTTTATTAAGCTTTTAGCTTTACTCAGCATCGTGCTGGGTACGTCAAGTTCAATAAAATTATTACATGCCAGGAACTGGTTCTGAGAACTGAAAAAGGATTATTTGAAGCATACATTGTTACATCCTACGAATCAGCAAAATCGGTCGCTGTAATGGACTCAGCGAGGGGACAACTGCTTGATTTTCATTATCGGCATACCTTTTAATTTCGCGCGACGGTCAAGCATTGCCTCTGCCAGACGGCCTTCCTTGCGAGCTTGCTTGAGCTAGATGCCTTGGATGAGCATCCAATTCTTCGAATAAATGACATGTGTGTACCTCCTTCTTATCCTCTCCAGAAACCACAGAGCGTCCGGCACCCCAGGCTTGAAATTGACGACTATTGATGTAAAAGGGACATGAGTTATGCAGCAAGAATATTGAGTGGCAAACTTACTTGGTGCTTGACTCATCAACACTGACGGGTGCAGTCTGCCCGTCCTTTCTCTTCTTCTCCTCTTCGTGAGCCTCCTTTTTGTACTTATACTGCACCTTGACCCAGAAACGTTCAGCGAAGCCAACTTGTTCGCTATCACCGCGTAGCTGAAGTATACCCCCACGGTCTCATCAACGCTCAGGTACTTCTCGTAAACATTCATGAAGGCGACCATTCCATCTGGTAAGACTACTGGTGTCCATTCCTCTTGTGGTCCACGAGCGTCGCGGTCGGCAGAGACAAGACCATGAGCATCGCACGAAAGAAATTTCCCTTCCCCCGTCCCGGTACGCAAGTTGATGGTTGCTGAACCGGCTATACGAGTAATTACCCAGACCTGTGATACATCTGTTGGCGTCCGGTCAAGAAGCTTGACGGATTCTGCTGTTTCTTCTGATTTGTCTCTGTCAAGCGATTGAAGGGAAATTCGATTCGTTGTGGAATTATAATTAATAGATATTGGGGAAGGATCGGATGGATGAACAATAAATGTAGGCCCGCGCAACTCGTTCACTGATTCTGGTAAGACCCAAGTTTCGGGATCCTTGTCGTCAGCCTTCCGTTTGGAGCTTCCAACCCTCTCATCACCATCTTCGCGCTTTCGTTTCTTCTTAGTTTTCTCTCCCTTGAATTTGAGTTTGGTGGAACGAATAGGTTGGTCTGGCATTGAGATGTGGGAGTAAATGAAGGACTGGGGAGCTGAACGAGGCTGAACGCGGCCAAGTGGAAAGTGTCACATGATTAGAGTGGATGGACCGTGGGAATGATCTCCCCAAGCAGCCTCACCAAAGTCCTCCCTCATCGTCCCCGCCGACCTCAAGACACCCCTCCGACAAAATGAAGTTCAACGCCGGTGCGTATCGTCTGCTATCCGTCTAGGGAGAACCCATGGCCAATCTCTGGGTGACTTGAGACATTCCCGACAAGATTTGGGCTGGATGGGATTTTGGACTTTTGGATGACGGTTTTGGATCTTGCAACGCCATTCTTACGATGCCTTACAGACGTCTCCTCCTCGCGGCGCAAATCGCGCAAGGCCCACTTCGCGGCCCCTTCCTCCATCCGCCGCAAGATCATGTCCTCGGCCCTCTCCAAGGAGCTCCGCGCCAAACACAACGTGAGCTTTGCCGCTCAAATGGAACTTTGAATATGCTCAAATTTAATTGTCCAGGCCCGCTCGCTCCCAGTCCGCAAAGATGACGAAGTTCGCATTGTTCGAGGCAAATACAAAGGACGTGAGGGCAAGGTTACACAGGTGTACCGCAAGAAGTGGGTCATCCATGTCGACCGTGTGCAACGCGACAAGTCGAACGGAGCCACTGCCCCCATCGGAATCCACCCCAGCAACGTTGTCATCACCACTATCAAGCTCGACAACGACCGGTACGTTTCTGCATACTCGGGCAGCTTACAAGTCAGGGTTCTTACATGTTCTGTGGTTTCAGACGGGCTATCTTGGAGAGGAAGAGCAGCGGCAAGGCTGCCATTGCGTCTGCTGACGTCGAGATGGTCGAGGTGCGTCGCAGTATTTCACAATGCACAAGATCCGTCTAACATATTTATTATCTAGTAAATCGACACATCTATTTTTGCGTTGGGTGATTTTGTCTTCATATCATAAAATGACAACCTGTGCATATGCCTACATTTTTTGCAATGCTACATGTCCATGCTTTCCACTGCCATATGCTGTAAGCAATTAATTTATGTGACATTAGGAAATGCGAAACCGGGGAAACATGTTGTAACATAAGAGACCGCCAAAATCCATTGCGTTTGAGAACCTCCCAAAATCATAATACAAGTGTTCGAGTGAATCAAAAGATAACGTCAGCGTCTTTTCCACTAAGTAGATCAGTGCTTTCTTCATCATCAATCCCTATCGATGACTCCACTGCCGCTGTCGAGTTATCACCCGCCTCTTCAAGGGCTAATTGATCTTGAAGTGCTTCTCGAGCTGCAGCATCTCGTTTCTTCTTGCCCTGGACTTTTTCAATCTGGGATGATCCATGTTAGCCCTTTGGTGGGGAAATTAGGCTGTAGGAGCGCACCTGAAGAACTCCTCTCTGTCCATTTCATCCAACTCGCTCATGATATACCTAATGGTATTTTCCAGTCGAGGTATAATGACATGCTCAATTGCGTTTACCCTACGATTTGTTGCCCGAATGACTTCGTCTAAGATGGTGAAGGCAGTTTGCAGCGAAGCGAGCTCAACCAGAGTCTCGATAGCTTTCGCGTACACTTCTTTGGCCTTCATGATTTGCTGACCTCCTCGTCCCAAGCCAGTAAGGTTGAAATCTATGAAATGACGTCGGTTTTGAGTGTGAGCAATAGATCCCAAGCAGTCCCATTATGCGAATGACGCACCTGAGCCAGCAACACGATCCACCTCGAACGCGGGCAGGATCACACCGGACACATTGTCCTGCTTCGCCTTCACCCGGAAGGTCGCCAGTTTGGCTTGCTCCTGGACAAGGTACGAGACATCTCCGGTAGCATATGTCACTTCGGCCATCGAGAATGAGGCCAATTGCATCACTTTGCCCATCTTCCTCTTTGCCTAATGCTGAACTCATCAACAAGGAGCAGGACGCGACCCGCGGAAAGAACGAAGATGTACCTCATCGACCTTCTTCAAGATGGCTCGGAATCGTGTCGTCAGTGCGTCTCGCTTCTTGGCGAGGAGCGAATGGCCGGTTTGCGCTCCTTTTAGACGCAGCTTGGTGTTGGTGAGGGCCATACGCGTTGCAAAGACATTCTCGCGGGCTCCTGCGCCAGACATGGTTGTTGCAGATGTAGATGCAAACTGTGTGATAGGGAGCCGACGAATGGAGCCGAAAGGGATAACAGTGGGAGGTAATTCGAAATACAGTAACAACAAAATAAGGCCTTCTAACAGGGGGCATAGCTCAGTTGGGAGAGCAGTAGACTGAAGTTCTAAAGGTCCCGCGTTCGATCCGCGGTGCCCCCAACTTTTTGTAGGTCTGTCCATTGCATCTAATTTTATGTGACAAAGTCTACGATGCATATGCCCTTCTTATGTAGTCTCTTAAAACAATGTCTACAAGAGGGATGCGATGTCTTTCGAAATGGTCATTATATGTAAACAAGTGTGTCTACGCTATGGAATATTTTCCGTAGTTTTTCTCCGGATCGAAGACCTAGATTTCGAGTGTTAACATAGTAAACACGTCAGCAAAACAAATGGAGCCGCACCTCCCAGCGCGATGCAGGAAATATGTGCTTGTTTCTTTGGTAATAGCTTCGTTCGACGACTTTCCCTGCATGAGACTCGTCCTTCTCTTTGGTTGCGTCAGCCAGTAATCGCACATCGTCATGGACGTCGAAGTTGAACAGAGGTCCAGACTTTCCGCGCGCTTTGTTGACAATGAAGTCGTAGAATGTGTAGTGCTGTAGAAGGTACCTGGTTAGAAGGATATGGAACAGGCGAAATAGTCAAAAGGACTAACGTGTGGTATAATCAGATCCTCCTGTTGCTTGTCAGAATGTATGTCTTTGTTCAGAAACAAATCCATGCTTTACCTTGACATACATGAGATTGTCGACGCTTACACCGCGCAGTTCGGGAAACTGGACACGACATTTCTCAAGGAAGGAAGCGATATCATCTCCCTTCTTGCACTACCAATGCAGCAATAACCATTCCGTTTCAGAAAATATTCCTGATTATAAAATGGCGACAACTTACTTGGACACTTTTTCTATGCCCACTTCCATCCCAATATGAATATACAATTTCGATTTCCTCCTTTTTGGTAAGCTCTTGTTTCGCGAGCCATTCCAGACGGAGTCGTTCTCTTTCTTTACGTTCGGCTTCCTCGCGTTCTCTGTCTGGTAGGAAGGAGGTATCCACGTTAGGGTTCTTTTTCAGTCTGCTTCGTTTGGGTGCAGGATAATCGGCCCCATCGTCTTGTACTGTAGCAGAATCTCCGTTTATATCGACAGCGCCGTTATCGTCGCCTTCGTCGTCCATGGCAAAGGAAAGTGTGGCTTTCGCAATTTTCTTGCGCTTCTTTGCTTTCTTTGCGTCGTCTCTAAACAGATTCTCCACATCCTATAAGCCATCTAGCCTTGGTAACCGAGTGTATGAACAAAGAAACATACTTGAGGTCGTTGGACTTGGCTGCCTCCCTGGCTTTAGCTTCCTCGAGTTCTTTCCGCATTTGCTGGAAGTCCTCGAGGCGGACTAGACCGACGGTACTGTTCTTCAATGTCTCTTCCATGGAATCATTCTGGCCAACGAAACGATTCGCGGAAGGACGAGCTTTCTCCGTCTCGTTTATGAGCGTCTGTTTTTGGCGTTCGAACTCTTCGCGCATTTGGTTTCTTTGCTTTGCCAAAGCATCTTCGCGTCGACCTTCGCCTTTGTTAGTGGACATGTTAGTAAGTTATACGGCTGCTAGAGTTAGAAACAAGGTCATGCGGCGGCGGCTGCACTGGGCAGCGTACAACTTTGAACTCGCCCACGCTGAGTTTTGTCGGACATTTAATTCCCGACCTAGCATTCCCGTGATCCCGTTTCTTTCGAAATAATTTACACCCCTCCACCGTTGACTGAGCGCCTATTGTGCAATGGTGCATATATTGGGCATCAATCTTCCGGATAACCAATTGGCCAGGGTCTGTACTTGCAAAGTCTCACCATTAGACAGCTTTTTCTAACCTAACCCGACCCGAATTTAGTTCGCCTTGACGTCGATATATGGCATAGGCCACCATACCGCGCATCGCGTCTGCGCCCGGCTGCAGGTGCACGATAAATGCAAAGTCAGGGACCTTTCGCCGTTCCAAGTGACCTCGCTGGCGTCGTTCCTCTCGTCACCCGCGACCGCGCCTCCCTTGCCCCGATACCCTCTTGCCCGACCAGATTATACTCCTCCGCCAGCCAGCGTGCCGACCCAAGAGCTCCAGGCCAAATTTATGGCGATTCATAAAGCGAAGAATGCCAAGAACACGGACCCGTTGAAGAACCTCCGCATTGAGTCAGAGCTGAGGAGAGAGATTAGGAGAACATTGCGCATCAGCGCATGATTGGAAGCTATGTGGGCAGACGACACGCTATGCATCTTCCTGTCAGAGGACAGAACACACAAAACAACGCGAAGACCGCGAAGAAGCTCAACAGATTGGACCGGCATTAGACCATGTAGAGTCTGGGGTCGTTCTCGTTGTATTTTCAGATAGAAGGCGGTTGACTGTGTGCCATACCACAGGACTACGTGCACCTAATACATATCCTATTAATTTCCCAAAGACCCACTCAGACTATATGCTGAAACGGAGAATACAAAGAGAAATAAAACATTATGACTATGAACCAGAATCAGGAAATGAGAGGGTCGTGACATCACGCGTCTGTAGAATAACTTGATTGCAACCACGACCGAGGAAACACGGCTGGAAAACTAGAATCTAATGGCGACCAAGCAATACAAGAACATTGGAGAAGAGCTATGGAAGGGCCGTTCAGAGAAAATTGTACGTTCCCCGCCATTCTCCTCGACAATCGTTAACGTGCGCAGAATGCAGAGCTATTCGCCCTGACATACGGCGCCCTCGTCGTCCAGCTCATCCAAGACTACGAGGACTATGAAGAAGTCAACAAGCAGCTTGAGAAGATGGGATACAACATTGGAACTAGACTGATAGAAGACTTCTTGGCAAAATCGAATATGGGGAGATGCTCTGATTTCAAAGAAGTCGGCGAGGTGGTGGCGAAGGTCATTCCGTTTTATAGCGGCGCAAAAGCATACTTCCTAACCCGGCCCCTCTGAGATTTAGGTTGGATTCAAATCGTTTCTCAATATCAGCCCCACTGTGACACACAGTACTTCCCAACCGCCTTCGTCGCCCAGTCGGCCGACAAGCAACGCATCCATATCGCAGGCCACCGCAGGCTCGTACTTCACGTTGACTTTCGACGAAAATCCTCTCGCGGAATTTGTTGAGCTCCCGGAAGAAGTGCTTGAAGGTGGTTTATGGTACAGCAATGTACTGTGTGGGGTGCTGCGCGGAGCGCTGGAGATGGTATGTCCTGAATCAGATGTTTGCAAAGCATATCTGATCATGACGGTTGAATTATCACAGGTTCAGCTGCAGGTACAGGCCGAATTCGTCTCAGACGTGTTGCGCGGCGACGAAAGCACTGAGATTCGTGTCAAACTTGTGAAATACCTGGAAGAAGAAGTGCCGATCGGGGACGATTGAATGGACCATCAAGTGTAATATTATTTTATCTTTCCCCTTCATAGTCTGCGCAATTGTATTTGTTACACACTTTGACTGCGTATAGAGGTTTTTGTGCCCTATTCCGAAGTCGATTCAAGAGCCTTATACTAGTAACTGTGCCCATTGAAGATCATAAAGCAGCAGTGCGATCAAACTTGATCGGCCTAAATTAGATCAATTATTACTTTTCTATCCCATCTCCCACTACTATCACCGCCTCAAACTAAAAGTCTTGTACACCTCTCCCAATCCACCATGTCAAGACCAGAGCTCCAAGCGCCTCCAGAAATTGTACGAGGAAATCCTGTCTGCGTATAGAGATCCATGCTCATTCCCTACAAAGTACTACGGCGATGTGGAAGCGAAAAAATACACCCAGAAGTCAGTTTGTGGCGAGGATACTTTTGCTTTTTCGTGAGATCGAGCGAGCTAATGGGATCGAATTTTTGAATGGGCAGTACGAGGAATCAGCAGATCCAGGCGGATATGACTTATAGAGCGCTGGAGCTGCTCAGCATGCCGCCCGACCAGTCTGCGTACCTCCTCGACATCGGCTGCGGCTCAGGGCTCTCTGGGGAGATTTTAGATGAGGAAGGGTATATCTGGGCAGGCGTCGATGTTGCGCCAAGTATGCTAGGTGCGTTGTACTGGGTGGCTTTTTGACTACATGAGCTTTCTTTTAAGATGTTTTTTTTTGTGTTTAGAGGTTGCCCTTGAGCGAGAGGTCGAAGGAGATCTTTTTCTGCAGGATATCGGACAGGGCTTTGGGTTCCGCCCAGGAAGCTTCGACGGTGCAATAAGGTCCGTCTGCCTGAAATCACTTGCACTATCTATCTACATTTTCCCCGAAAAATTATAACATTCTCATTCTGCAGCATCTCCGTGATTCAGTGGCTGCTGAACGCCGAAACATCGCACCCGACGTCGTCGCCGCCGCACCGCCTGCACCGCTTCTTCACCACGCTGCACTCGGCGATGCGGAACCCCTCGCGCGCGGTGCTGCAGTTCTACCCGTCGTCGGACGACCAGATCCAGCTGATCACGGCGATCGCGCAGAAGGCGGGCTTCGGCGGCGGCGTCGTCGTCGACTACCCGAACTCGAAGAAGGCGAAGAAGATATTCTTGTGCCTGTTCGTGGGCGGCGGGGGTGGGCAGCAGGTGCCGCAGGGGCTGGAGGGCGAGGAGGAGGATGACAGCAAGGTTAGATTTGAGCGGAGAAGGGACCGCGAGAGGGCCAAGACGAAAGGCGGCAAACGGAAAGCTGTCAAGGACAGAGATTGGATCTTGAAGAAGAAAGAGGTGTGTCTAATGTGTGATTTTCTCTCTTTCCTTGAACATTGACTGAACCGTGCATGTGTAGCTCTATCGGAGACGTGGTAAAGAAGGTGTTCCCAACGACTCCAAGTTCACTGGTCGCAAAAGAAAAACCTTCTTTTGAAGGGTCCTGCCAGTCCATTTATGTACGAGTATAGATTCAATATATATATATTATAGCTGTCCACGATTAACGAAATGAAAACCTGCAGGTTGCCTGTCTCTACCTACCCTACACCCTACACACATACCATCATGTCCGTTTAGGCATAAATAGATCGTGGCATTTCGCTACCGCATCCTGGGCATCGTTGCGGATGAAGAACCCTTGCAAAGCAGCCATGCTAACCCTCCTCCCTTTCCCCATTTCCTCTCCTACGATATCTCCTAGAATCGTGGACAGCTTCGTCACGTCCTCGGTTTTCAGGCTCTCTGGTGTGTCACTTTTTCCGCCTCCTCCGTAGAAGCGATCAAAGAGGATGCGTGCCTGTGCGGGTGTTGCGTCGTCGATGAGTTCACTGAGATCGACTCTGCCGGGTCGAATTAAGGCAGGGTCTAGTTTCGCGACGTGATTGGTAGTCATGAATATAACGCGTTCTTCCCCGGACGCAACGCCATCCAGAGCATTTAAGAACCCAGAGAATGTCACAGAAGATTGATACCTTGAAGTGAAATGAATGAATGAATACGAATGAGAAAGGGGCTGTGTGATGGGAGTGGGCTTTTTAGTGAACAGTGATCACTTACCCGTCTTCACTGGTCTGTACGCGTTTGTTGAACGCTGCGTCGATGTCTTCGATCAGAACGAAACTGCGCTCTGGGGCATTTGAGAGGAGGTGGAATAGTTTATCGTCTGCGAGTCCGCGTTCTGATAGATTGAGCACGCATATGTCGTAGGATAGGGCACCGGCGAGTGCCTGAATGAATGATGTTTTGCCAGACCCTGGTGGACCGTGTAATAAATAACCTCGACGATAAGGGATACCTTGGACAAAGGTAAGCCATTCCGGCTAGGAGTTATAATAAAAAATTAAACGAGCAAACCTCTATCGGCATACCACTGGCGTCTGTCTAAGAAAGATTTGATGTCGCTTTCGATGTTTTCTGCTACTCCTGGAGCGAGCACGACGCTTTTAAGCGGTCTTTTTAGCCGTGGTTGGCCGAATGGCCGCCATTCGAGTGCCCCAGGCGGTGTGTATGACTAGCTTTCCCTCTTGCCCGCGCATTGCCAGGTCTCTCGCTTCGCTGAGTAGCTGAGGGAAGAATTTTCTGTCGCGAGATAGAGTAGTTAGAGTGACGGTCTCCCAAGGGGTGCCTGACATCAACTGCATAGATCTTGTTTCGCGTTCGCGTTTCACCTGAATGAATGGTGGTCAGTTAGAATCAGCATCAGCCGCGGGGATTTTACAACACACCTGCATCCATGCACCTTTGTATTGGACATAATGTGTCCCGGGGCCGGCAACTAGTTTGAAGAGAGCGGACGAGCTGCCGTTCTTGCGCTGCTCGACGGTCGTCTCGACGCTGAGCTGGTGGCTGCGGGTCCAGGGCGCGAATCTGCTCTTCTGTTGCGCCTGCACGGCGCTTTGGTGGGACATCCAGGCGAGGAACCACTCGTAGGCTCTGTCTTTGTTGTTGATCTCCAGAGTGACCAGCATGCGCCGTCGAAGGGCGGTCGTTCCGACCACAAGGCCTTTGCGCAAGACGGTGAGGCCTACGCCCACGCCCTAAATGAGTACAGATAGCTTGAGTTAAGTCGACGGTGAATTTGGGTGGAACTGACCATGAGGCCGAATCCTGCCTGGAAGTAGGGACTGCACTTGATGAAAACTCAGGTGATTTGTGTGCTGAACACATAAGCAATAGTACGCACTTGTCATTGAGGAAGGATTGCAGGAAAGAGGGAGCAGCAACAGGACCAGAGACGGGATCCGGCAATTGCACGGGAATGGCCTGAGAGTCTATGACTGCGTTGCCCACCGTTGTCACATTTGGCGCGGTTGTGTCGGGTAATGGCATGAGTCTGACCACGGCGTCGTGACTTGTGCAAGCGCGACGCGTTGAAAGAGACTTTCGCGTCAAACTTGTCTCAAGGAAGAAAAGACCTGCTGAAAATGGTTAAAAATGCGCGATCTTGACATTTTTACATTGACGCCTCATTAGGTAAACGCGTCAGGGAACTGCCTGCTGTTTTCCGCTCAACCCATCAAAGAACCTCTCTGTCTTTTATACCGCCAAGTATGAGGCGCAGTGCCAACTCTCTTGGTGTCGACGATGCGCTCTCTATCCTTGGTCTTGAGGTAACTATGCGGCTCCTTGTCTTCGAAAATTTGTCTCATTTGCACAGAAGGGGGTTGCTTTGGAAGCCGAGGTGGTGAAAACCGCCTACAAGCAGGTCAGCTTTTTTTCTGCATAAAGGAAAATGCGTGGACCCACATACGAGACTGCCAGATGTCCTTGCGCACCCACCCGGACAAGAACCCAGACAACCCAGAGGCGACTGCAGAGTTTCAGCGTGTTGGCGAGGCCTACCGCGTCCTCGTGGAACACCTCGACGGTTCTTCCGACACGTCAATTCCAAGAGGTGGTCCGTTCTTCAACTTCAACCCGTTCCACCATCATCATCACCATGCATACGATCATGGTTATGAAATGTCTGATGATGAGGGCGATTTATACGACTATTACGACGATGACTATTTTGACGATGAAGAAGAAGACCTCACGCAATTTTATATGTAAAACCTTTAAACATCTGTCGTAAAATACGCTATTCTAAAACTTTGCAGGCATGTCTTTGAAAATATAATGGCTGATAGGATGTATCAATTTGGGCGTCGGGAGTCCCATCGAACTCGTCAGTCTTTATAACTCTTTTATTTCAATGCATGTGTACAAATGTTTTATTAGGCATTCAGAAACAGGAAAATACCAGTCTCCAGAGGAATATCAGGAGCACCTGCGTCGTTCTAGAGAACAACAGGTTGCCGCCGAACAACGCAGGAAGCAACAAGCGATTGCCCGCAAGGAAAGAGCAGCGAGGGAGAGAGAGCAAGGTTGGTTTGCTTTGAAAATACTCAAAGCCATGTTTTCTGGAATGTTTTTCACAGAACGTCTGGAAGCGGAGGAGCGTCAGAAGAAGAAAGTAGAAGCAAAGAAAGCCCAGTTGGAGGCCAATCGCAAATCATCAGAAGAGCGAACCAAGGAGATCCTGCGAAGCGCCCAAAATATCAGATCATCTGTTTTCTCCGCAGCTCGCAAGGGAAAATCTGACCTAGTCAAAAAGGCGTATGGGAAGATGGCATCGATGCAGCTGGCGGAGAGATTAAACCTGGATGTTCTACGTTTGTCAAATCTACGCCGTCGGACCTCCAAGAGACACTTCTTCATATTGCCACTAAAAGTGGCGATCTTGGATTGGTCAAGTGGCTTGATTCCCATAGTAAGCCATGTCTTATCGTGACAGTTGTCGATCATACACGTATTAACTTCACCCTTAGGTGCTGACCCAGAAGAGAGGAATACAGAAGGCCTGACAGCCTTCCATCTGGCTCTGAAACACGGACAGCTCGCTATCGTGAAATATTTTTGGAGACTTACCCACCCAAGGAAGAAGACTCTGAGCGCATCTACGATTGCGAGCAGTGCTCCTTCTCTAGCTTGCTCGCGCTGTCTTTGGAATCTCGCGAGCCAGAGCTCGTCTGGATAATTCTGGATAAGAAGATGGCATCTGCGTCCGAGATCAGTCAATCTCTGGCCTGGGCAACGTCAGATGAGGGCTTCCGGAAACTCAAGGGCACTGGCCCAACGCAATCAGAGAAGTGTGGAGATATCGTTAAGCTCTTAGAGCGGTATTCTCCAAAACCGTCTGTGCCTCCACGCGTTCCTAAGAAAGAGTCGTCCTTGCCAAACGGAACCAGGGAGAATGTGAATGTGAAACCCCACACAACCCTGGGTCGTCTCAACCGCAAAACCAGGCCCAAAATAATGCACCGCCAAAACAGAATTACTACAGAGGTAGAGGTCGTGGTAGAGGTCGTGGTCGAGGCTCGCACCACACACGCCCGGTTCATTAGTCCCCGCGCTTTGTCTTTTCATCCTTTTTTCCTGTTGTCACCCACATACATATGCAATCCCCAATTTTTTTGTCCCAAAATCATTTTTTCAACTGTCCCATATCCACACATTCGAATCTTCAAGAGACATCCCTTGGTTCTTTTCATCAAATACATATTTTTACCTACACTAGTCTTTCCATATAATCATTTCCATAGTCATTACTTTCATATGTTTTCCTTTGTCCTTTTTGCACATAGTCAATTCGTCATCACCTCATTCACTGTACATAATTGCCTGTTATTCTCTCCGTGTTTAATTATAGCGTACCAGCTAGTAGTTTGATGTCGTAAAGTTTGTAACATATAAAGCACTTGATGAGTCTTATAATTTTCTCTTTCTTGTGAAGTTAATTAAATTCACTTCTTGAGCCTTTCTCTTATCTGAACATGTTCTCAACGCGACGAAGGGTCCAAAACTTAATTTATCCCTCCTTGGTTCGCTCCCCATGGGTCCAGACTCCAGGCAGGTGAGTGTGCGTCTCTTAAGTCAAACTAGTACCTCCGGACCGCTCGGCTGTATTCCATTTTAGGAAGGCTGAGGTTTCGAAAGCAACACAAACAAATAAATGTTGTCCTCCACCAATTAACGGTTAACCAGTGACCACCTTTCAAGTTTCCGTTAACGAGCGCTATTATTCAAAATGGGCCGGTTAGCAGAGATGCAGCGCAAGCTCTTGGAGGTACGCAAATGATTTCCACAGTAAAGTTACCTTCTAATATTCTAGAGCAGCAAATGATGGGCCCTGAAGCTATGGGAGTTGCCAACGCCAATCTTGTCTGGTCCGATGAAAAGGTCTGCAGGAACTTCTTGTGCGGAACGTGTCCACATGCTCTGTTCACGAACACGGTGAGTTATGCTCTAGACAATGTGCTGCTCTGAATGATGTGTGCTGATACTTGCGGGTAGAAAATGGACTTGGGTGCTTGTCCCAAGTCACACACGGAGCGTCTGAAAACCGAATATATTGCGGCGAAAGAAGCGAACCCCAGCGACCCTATTTTCAACCGGTTCCAGATGGAATATGAAGCCAACATCTTTGCGTTCGTGGACGAGTGTGATCGAAGGATTCGAGCTGCGCACCGCCGGTTGGAGAAGACGCCCGAAGAGAACGCGAAAACGACGAATTTGGTGTGTAGTGTTTCATTCATTCATCCATTGTATGAAGAGGTTACTTAATGAGCATGGTGGCTGTTTCTATTGCTCTTAGATGAGGGAAATCGCGGAAATTGAACTTGCTATTCAAGGAGGAACGGAGAAAATTGAGAGTCTTGGTAAGAATGGTTGCTAGCTGTATGTGCAGGGTGGTTTGCTTACGGGTTCTTCTTAGGTGAGCAAGGAAAGGTGGACGAGTCGATGCGCGAAATGGCGGCTATCGAGGCTTTGAAGAGTGAAAAGGCTGACAAGGAGGTGCGTCTGTCTGGAGCTTGTTTGTTATGATGACGACTGTCTTGACGCAAAACTCTCTTTCATTTAGCGCGAGTTGCAACAACTCACCGATACCTCAGGCGCTTCAGGTCACCAGAAACTACGCGTCTGTGACGTTTGCGGTGCCTACCTTTCCGTTCTCGACTCTGACCGCCGTCTCGCGGATCATTTTGGCGGTAAAGTGCGTTACAAAGCCCAAGCTTCTCCGCTCCCACGCGCAAAAGCCTTATGCTTTGTATTTGAAATTGACGCGACGTTTCCTTTTCCCTTTAGATGCATCTGGGATACCACGAGCTGAGGAACATGCTTCAAAAATTTAAAGAGGAGCGCGAGAAACGAAAGATGAATCCTCCAAGCTCTATCCCATCTGGGGGATCTGGCGCTGCGCCGCCGTCAGGGCCTCCTCGTCCCGGGGTGGTGATTACCGCTCATCGCGCGGGGGTGACGACTACAGGGACAGGGGCGATCGAGAACGGGGAGGAGGGTATGACCGACCGTCTTCACGCTACGAGTAAGCATTTTCACTGCGTGTTGGCCTCATTTCTTGTTCATTCTTGTGCTGATCCGTGGCGCAGCGACAGACGCAGGGACAGAGAGCGCTCGAGAAGCCCGAGACGGAGGTTCTGATCACGCTGTCAGAGGCCGCGAAGTTGATTCAGATTCAGGAGTCTATCGCGTTATGTTTCCCGGCAAAGGGGATTTAAGATTTAAGATGTTTCCCCCATCCGTGTTTATTAGGCTGGATCGGATCAGGGTCAGAGCGAAGCGGCCGTGTTTATGTTTTTGTTATTGATCTTGTGTCTGTAATAGTTAAGTATTGAAAAGTCAGGTGCGCCAGTGGGCAGGATCATCGATGTGAAATTGATGAATCGATACTAGTCATGGGCAAGCGTGTGACATATGTGACGACATTTAACTAACGGAGCTTCAAGTTGATCTGCAAATCTGGCCTTTACATTGCCACCATAGTCCCGTTAATCTGAGCCACTACTTCTACCACAACCACAACCTCCTTCACTGGGGGTCTGAGCACTGAGCACACACGCACCCGTACACACTGGGCTGCATTTCGATATTTAGGTCCTTGCCAGCCTGAAAGGCTGCCAGTGTTGCGTCTGGCATGGACATGATCGTCCACTACGACCAGGAAACAACGCTAGCCCCAAGTCTCGGCGAAATGGATACCACCCCCATCCTGCGGCTGCTCAACGACGAGATCCTGCAGCCTCCATTCATGCCCCCTGTGCACCCCGAGCTCGTCCACCCAGCAGCCTTGCCCATGCTCTTGCCATCCCAAGAACAGAATCTGTCTTTTTTGTCTAACCAGCCAGAGCTTGCTGTTAATGGATTTAGTCCATCAATGCATTTATCCATTTCTGACCTTCCTATGCCAGTTTTTATGAATGCCGCCATGGAGTCGTCCCTGGATCCTCTGTCCACAACGCCGTTTGATATGGGCCTGGTGACAGACCCGTTTGCCATGGTGTCCTCGTCTGAAGTTCTGGATGTGTCGCCGTCGGACGTGCGCACGCTGTCCGCGTCGCCGCCTCAGTCCCAAGTCCCGTCCCCTTCAGTACACGGCACGTCCTCGTCTTATGGCGCTGGTGTTACGTCCTCGCTTGAATCTGCTCTGGACCCCGTACCTACCCACGGGGGCCGAAGCAGGGCGAACACGTCCCTGTCGCCACCTTCGTCCTTCCCCCTCGTTGTCGCCTCCGAGCTTACACAACGGCGCAACCGAGTACCCGACTTCTATCAGTTCAGGCAGCAGCACTAGCGCTCTAGAGGAGTCCATTTCCCACCAGCAACCACAGACGCTGATTGGAAAGCTGTTGAAAGAGTAAGCTATCTTTTCCTCTTTTGGCATATCTTTGTTACTTGAATAACATGTGATATTTAGTATTGCAATTACTGCAATCGATGCCGGGGATGCATTTGAACATTGTCATGGTCCCGAACAGACGACGAAAGTCGGCGAGCTCAAAGATCGCATTGAACAGGTCATGCAAATGCTCAAGACTATGACTGTTAATGGGTCAGAACCTCATTCGTATGCTATAGCTACTCCTGTGCCAACCGTGCATCCTCAGCCAACGATACCTCTTTTTGCACCTCCCTTCCCTCCATCCGATAATGCTGTTGAGTCAAACCATCTGGCGGTATCGGATCAATCTCGCAAACGGTGTGCCTCTGAGCTTGAGGAGCATCGGTCCGTGAAAGCGTTGAAAAGGGAGCCTCAAGACGACACCCCACTCATACTAACTATGCAAGACGCAGCTACTCCTCCTGCAGCATCATTAGCGTTCCCTCCTTCCACTACCTATCCAGTAGTTCCTGCCGTGCCAGTCGTTCCAAAGTCACGCCCACCGTCACGGCCTCCGACACCTCCATCCGCATTTGTGGCGAATAACTCCTTTGGCACTATCAAACAACAACCGCCTGGCCCTGCCGCAACTCCCGCATTTATTCCAGGAACGCCTACTGCCGCGTCCTTGCCCTTGAACACTGCGATCTCGCCGCCAGCTTTCCATAACACCTGGTCTGATCCCATCGTCCCTACCAGACACCACCATTCTCTCTCTGCAGGCTCGGTGCCTGGCCCTCTCACTAATCTGGGTGCTTTAGCCACTGTTCCATCCAGTAGTCCATTTGCTCCCATTGGTCTGCAAGCCCCTGTCGCCCAACCTCTCACGAACCAGCAAAATGGCGGCACTCCAGCGATCGGCAGAATGTCGCGCTCGGGCTCGATAAGTGGCACGAATTTTAGGAACTTGTACAACACGTTCTCATACAGCGAGCAACCTTATTCGGATGCAGCGACGTCCGCTTATCATGGTCAGAAAGTTCCCAGCTCCTCTTCGCGCGGCGGCGGAAGCCAGTCAAACTGGCGTATGGGCTCTGAAGCAGCGGGCACCAGTTCGTCTACTATCGCCACGAAAAGGACTGCATCCTTTTCGATAAACGCTCCTTCACATTCGCACAATTCTCCGAGTGATGACGAAGACGACGAAGACGATTCTGATTCTGATGAGAGCACTTCTGGGAAGACAGTATCTCATCATGTGAGAGAGATTCTCTTCTCTTTCTGACGTTTTTTTTTGCCTCTAAAAATACGTTTTTGTTACGTCGATAACTGACGTGTTATGACTCTTTTTAGGGCCCGGGTGATCGACAGTCAGCATCAGCTGCTTCGGAACTACCGGCGGAATATCTATTCGATGTTGACAGGATTTTCTTTGAATTTTTGAACAAGTTGTGTTCCAATTGTAAGGCTTTCTATACTCCATTTCTCCCATGATGATGGTTCGATCTGATGGTTTGCTTCGCTCTTCAGTGGACGCGACCGATGCAAAAGGCGAACAAATCCATCAAACACTTATGGCGAAGAAGATGCAGCGCCTTGACGAATCGCCAGACTTTCGTCCTTTCAAGTTCCGGATACAAGCATTCACCAACTCATTCATGGACGAAGTTGGTGTTCACTTTTTGCCTGCTCTTCGCTTGTAATCTTAAGATCGCTCTTAGCTTGTTCTTAATGGATATAACGGGGATAAAATACCCATGAAAAAGGTGAGTTTTCTCTAAACGGATTATGCATTTGAGAGCTGATCGCGATTTGATCCTAAGGCTCGGAATTATCTCTGGAGACAGAAATATATTCTCCGATTTAATGAGGATGGGAAGAAAGCCAAATCCAAAGGCAATCACATATGGAACGTCGAAGCGAAGAAAACTGGAGAAGGTCAATGGGAGTTTAGACCTTTCCAGCGGAAATTGGCAGGTAACCCTCCCAATGTTGCATATTGTGGATTACGCTGGTCGTGGAAGCCTCATATTTGGCACCCTCAATGCTCTTTTAAAAGATACCGGTCACGTACAGCTCGCCGAATCTACCTTCCTGGCTGACGTGGAAAGGCGGAGAGTTGTCTGGTACTCCTCCTCCTGATGCAGCAGATTGTCAGATCACCGCCATCGCTAAGGTCGGGTTCTTTTTCATGTCTTTGCAGGGAATCCGTGACTCATAGCTTCATTCATTCATTTCTTCAGTTCGCTCTTGATAACAAGGAGGACCAGGTTTCCATGACCTTTAACATATCTATAGCGCCTGTTTCTGCCCTTGACTCGGTGACATATTCACGTTCCCGGCGCCCCTCGTTTGCTGGCGAACCACCACCCCCAAAAAGAAGCACAAGTGACTCGGCCCTCTTCCAAATCCCTCAAAGGTACATCGTCTTTCCCCAGATTGCCCACTCCCAGTAATTCACATGCCAGTTTTTGCTTCCAGGGCTGACTCACGAATAACTCGTATGGATGACACACGTGTTATCCGGGTTTTGCAAAATGTTGCCCTACGCGTTACCACTGAAGCAGAGTCGCAATTCGTCTCGCAGTCTCCTCCTAAAGAAGGCAAGCTTCAAGACCTCGTCAAACAAAAACACGTCCTGGAGCAGACGGTGCATGCGTACGATAAGGCAATTTCGGGCAAGGGGCATATGGACTCGCGCCGACTGGCTGTCGCAGCGCAGCATGTCGTGCTGCAGGCTGCGCAGACTGTCATCGCGGACCGCACCGTCGCCAGCGGTGGTGTCCCCGTCCCGCAGACAGAAACGGTGGCCATCCAGAGCGTGTCTGTCAACGAGCTGACGGACAAAACCCAGGATGCCATCGCTCAGGCTGTGAAAATAAACGGCACGGGGTCGAACGAGGTTGACATAATTGTCAAAGCGACGTCGATTTTGAAGGCGCAGACGCCGGTTCTTGATACGGCTGCCGCTGCTGCTGCTGCTGCCCTGCCCCCTCCGCCACGGGGGCCGCCATCGGCCGTCGCGCCGTCCAGGATCGCATCTACATTTCCTCTATCCAATCTATCGCCTCTACCTGAATATACGTAGCGGAATATCAAAGCTCGTATTTCGATATATTGGAAGGTTTCTATTTGACTTTTTTGACTCACCAACTAAACTACCAAATTGCCACATTTAAACTCCTTCCTCCATTCTTGTTATTTGGGCTCAATTGGGACATTGCTCTCTTATGATATTAGAGAGAAGCTCGTTTTTCTTTTCTTTTTTCTTTTTCTTTTCCTCTTTTCCTCTTTTTCTTTTTTTGGTCTTTGTCGTACACTAGAAGGTTAGGATTTTCTCTGAAGGGTCTGATTCTCGCTTTTTGTATTCCTTTTTCTCTTCTTTTTTGGGTTATCGATAGGTCTCACTTACTAGGTTAGTTAAGTACTACTACTCACAAAAAGGCTCTGATTTTTGTACTAATACCATTTTTTGTGAGAAGCGTTTAACGGACCCAGCAGCGCCGGGGTTGCTTCCCCCGATTCCCGAGGAGGATTGCTCATTTAAATTAGTAAGGTTGCGCCAACAAACATTGATGCAATTACTAAATACCCGGACTGGCGTTTTCTGACCTTTAACCTTTCTATTGAATCGTATTGATCGAAGGTGGGTCTTGATGATGGAGAGTTGCACGCCTTGATACCGAGATCGACCTCTGTTTTTATCGTGCATGTCATTGGCTCCTTCCACGAAATGCCTTTCAGAACGTCTCAACGATGTCTAACGATAGCTGCGCATACCCGAGTTACTTGCTCTGCCTGTCTCACAATCCGGTAATGGCGATTTTTTCCTTGAAGAGGTCAGGCGTACCACCTGGAGAGACTCGGCGTTGGACAAGGGATGTCAATGCCAACGTCATTTCGAAAGGCATGTTTTCGTGTCGGCAAAAGAGACAGTTCCTGATGATCGAGCAGTTAAGGTGGCATGCGTCCATTCTTGAACTAAGGCACAGGATCCGCATTAAGATGGTTAAGGTCTTACTAGCATGGCTAGATTAAAGTAATCTAACATTTCTGCATCATGCGCCTGGGTATGTAGATGCTTACCATGACTTCATGAGAGCGTATCTGTACATATGCTTGTCGAGTTTTCCGGTTTCATTGACTCTGTCGGCTTTACGTCCGGACCATGGTATTAACAACGTCTGTGCATTGGGCCAGGAATTACTATGTAGTATTACATAGATGCCTCATAAACTCGATAAGCGTTACGGCCCAAGGGGGGAATTCCGTGATCTATTTATAGCCCGTATGCTAAGACGTCGGCCAAATAGGCGCCCAGCTCCTGATTAGGTACAATTAAGTAGAACGAACGGTCAGTGTGGAGCGAGATTATGCCTGAGGCCTATGCACGCGAGTACACTATTTTCAGTAGAAAAAATACACAGTCAAGCCGAGACATGACGGGCAGATGACCTAATCCATTGGCAGGCCGGACAAGTCTCCCCAAATAAACACGCTACAAAAATATCTTGATTAATATTTTCTCAGGTTTTTGTTAGGCAGAGCTAGCCACTAGGACATGGGGTAATAGAATCTCATAGAAAGATTTGTTGGGAAACCTGTGATTTGGGTCAATGGTAAGAGACGTTATTCGCGTAGGGTTGAGGATCCCATCGTAAATCATATAAAAGGGCTCAAGTTCAGTCAGATTTTCAGCAGTACCAATTGTACTACTACTCAAGGTTTAAAAACAGCTTTCGAAATGAAGTTCAGCTTCTCGTCGTCTATCCTTGCTATAGTGCCTTTGGCATCGTTTGCGGTCGGGGCAACCCTCCCTGTACGTACCGGTTCATCCTTAACGGTATCCAATTGGCATCATAACTTACCGCCTTCTTGATAGCTGGAGTCCCGCCAAACGTGCTCTCTGACCTGTGGAAATGTGCAAGACTCCCTGCCATTTATCCAGTCATTCTCTCAGTCAGGAACAGATCACTTTTACACTACCAGCACCACCGAGAACGCTCAGTTCGCTGCGAAGGGGTACGCTGCTCAGGGTGTTGCCGGACGCATTTTCCCCACGCAAGAGCCCGGGACTGTCCCATTCTTCCGCCTCTTCAACGCCGGGTGGGTCGATCACACTTACACAGCAAACCAGCAGCTACGCTCTGCAGAAATCAACATTACCAAGCCGCCATACGCCGATGATATCATTGCAGGATATGTCTACCTGGACGGATCATGCCCAGGAACAATACCTCTCTTCTGGGCATTCAGCACATCGATCACTGATTCTTTCTTCACAACCGACTTAGCAGAGTATGATTCTGCGATCAGCAGCGGAGTATACAATGGTCAGGGTGTCGCAGCATGGATCTACCCAGCAGCCTAACTTCGTTGAATGGTAGTAATACTAATATGTAGAGCTATCCTACTTTTTATGTTTAACTTTAAATTTTGCGCGTCGAAATTGGAGTTTGAAATTGACTTGAGGAAGACTGTTGAACGTCAGACTCTTCCTGAATGATACAGACAGCCAATCTGTGTCCCAAAGAAATCAAACATAGCAAACAGTGTTCATTCTGCAGGCATTATGATACAAGAGATCGTGAGCACAGCGACAATAAAAATTCGTAGGATGTCTTATAGAATATACAACAGCTAGGATTGTATAATACGAGGAATATTAACATATCGCCAGAATGTCGGAATGAAGCAGTGTCCATGAAGGAAACAAGTCAAAGTGCCACAGTATCCAGGTAGTGAAAGAGAGACCGAAGCGAAGATCAATTTGAGAAAGCTGTACCGTCACCGCCAGATGGAAAGCATACAGTGGCGGCTTGATATGGTCATAAGCTCTTCATTGTTTGTGGTACAGTCTGTTTTATGAGAACGGCGTATCGCACATCTCACAGGACAGTGCATCAGGATCGTTCGAGAAAGTGCATACAAGGCAAGGTTTTTCGTCGGCCAGATTGTTAATGATCGGTCCCGGCGTACGTTCAGGCGAGCTGGACTCGACAGAGCCTAACAGCGTGCCTCCAAACCCAGGACCTTCACGTCGTCTTTTTGTGGGGGCTCATCGGAATCGGAGACAATTTCGAGAATTTCAGTCTGTTCTCTCAGATCGATGATGTCGTTGGCTGAAATCTGAAGGCTAGCTACCGTCTCGGCGTTGTCTTCCAGCTCGTGGCCTTGATAGAAAAGGCGCTGACAAATTGTAGGGATGGAAAATTCCTCATTCGCCTGTAAAGATAAGTAGGTATTTCTTTAAAAAGATGACAGCTAGATGGCGTACCATGATTTTGAGGTCTTTGACTGTTGTGAACTTTGACACCGATATTCTTCTCCGTTCGCCGTGTTCTTTGATTTGGCGCAAGCGTTTAGACTGTCTTGCTCCATTGATTCGAACGTACTTGACGACCGGTTTCGTTTTCATTTTCGGTGGCGATTCTTGATCTACCTTCGAAGATTTGGGCTCCTCAGGACCAGGTATTCGAATAAAAATGTCGGCGGTTTCCCATTCCATCTTTCTAAAGATGCCGAAATAAAATGGAGAAAGAAAGGAGGTTTAAATCACTCTTACCTTTTGAGACGACATTCTTGGCACACTGGAATAGAGTGTTCATACTTTACCCTATTTCCTTCCGAGTTTTTGTTAAAGCGATCAAAGGTCCTCCTGGGTATCTGGTTTATGGTTATTGTCAAATTAGACCAGATAGTTGAGAAATAGTATGAAGACTTACATTGATTGTAGTTCGTCCCATTGATCTCTTTCGATGATGATAATGGTCGAATCCAAGTCGTTGTTACAATTGGGGTCGAAGATGAGATGATCATGTGAGCAAAGAAAGGTTTTGTTGTCTACTTCCTCTGGTCTCGGATGATCACTAGGGTTATTGACCCAGCGTCTCCAGCTTTTAATGAATTGAGAAGGAATGATGGCACAAGAAACCTTGTCAGAACCATTAGTCCATACATCTAGAGAGGATTGCTGGATGAATTTTAGTCGAGACTGTTAAATGATAAGACCGAATGGGTATGTGAAGAAAGCACGCGACAAGAGTTGAAAAAATTCACCTTTTCCTCTTCGGCTCGTCTTCGAACTTCCTTTTATCTTCTTTTGAAATGTGGACTTCAGCATCGCATATTGCGCAAGTCTCCGTGTTGCTTGCTGGAGGTTTCCAGACTGGGAATAGCTCACGTAGCAGTTGCATTGCCTAAACTACCATTCAACGACACGTTACTACTCAATCGGTGTCGAATGAACGCACCTCAATGGATATTTTCCGTCGATTTGTCGTATTAAGTGATAAACCTCCGTGTTCACAAAAGACGTGACTATAAAATTCTGCAGAATCAGGTGCTGGGTCCTCCTTAGATACAACGTGCATTTTTGGTTTGATCAACTTCCAGTCTACAAAAGAAATGATCGAACGAAATCAGGGGGGAAAGAATAGAAAGGCTCCAAAGCGAATACCTTTGCACCATTTCTTTGATATCCAGTATCCCATTTCATCCTCCGGCACAAAGGAGATCTCATCGAATTGTTTAATGTATTTGGGATGTTGGAGTTCGTACAACTTCTCTGTAGCGAAGTGTAAATGAAGATTCTTAATCAAAGAGTCAGGGGCATTACCTTTGAACAATGTTGACACGCAGGTAGAGCAAGCATCACTCGGCTGCAGTACAGGATCGAAGGTACAATTGGTCGTTTTGGCGATTTCGTTGAATACTCTCTAGAAAAAAGGATCAGTATTACTTTCGAAGGAGGTTGCCCAGAACAGAGTACAAACCCGGTATATGCGTTTCATGTCCTTGGATTTCTGAGGATCGAGTAGCCCATGTTCGCATGTGATATCAGATACAGAGATAGGAAAGGGCAGCAAAATATCTTTGGCTGAGTTCGGCGACAATGATCTCTCGTGGCTCTGTCTCTCCAGCGCTGAACTTATTGCGCCCTCTTTAAGCACAGCAGTAACGCAATGCTCGGATAGCCACGACTCCAAAGCTTGCCTACTTACAACAACTGTTTCTTCCTACATCAGAAGAGCCTGAGGTCAATATCGAAAGTCAGTGTAGCAGATAATTGACCTACACTGTCATTCCTTATCGCCCAGTTCTGGTAGATATTGCGAACTTTGAGACACAGATCCTGGAACCTGGATTTAATCTCCTTCTCCCTAGCGATGATGATGATGATAATGATAAAAGAGGATGATATGAGACATACAGCGCAAGAGAAATGCTTACTTTTCCGTAAACACTTTGCAAGCAGTGTCATGCTCAGTATTCAAATTTCGTATGATTGACATGGCCCGGGGTGGAGGTTTCGGCGCCAACGAAGTACTCATCTCAGCACTAGCTTCCTTGCCCGCTGAATTTAATTTCTTTGAATATATCAACATATATGCGTCCTTTGATGTGATTAGACTAATTTAGAATCAGTTGCTGTTTAGGATAGATAAAAGAGGGTATACCTTGGTTTGTCGATAGGTATTGGCAACGGTGAGGACGAGACTTTGCTTTTCACTCTAAGGGCAAGGAAGTTAGACAAGCGAGCTCGAGGAACTGACCTGTAATAGCTGGGTAATGGCGTACTCAATAATATCATCGTCGCTGTCGTCGATTCTTTTCGTTTTCTAGCATTCATTCGGTTCTTGCGAACCTGAATCGAGTCTGGCCTTAACAAAAGTTAGATGATGATTTCAACGTCAAAAGAATTGGGTACTTTTCGTCAACATCCTCTAAATTTCGGGAAGGAACCTTATCGCCCAAAGATGTTATCTGTGTCACAGTTTCATCGTTGAACTGGAACCATGACTTATATCTGCACAAAGATAAGTAAACTAAAAATAGATGCAACAGAAGGACTTACTCTGCATCGTAAACCTGTGCTTCGTAGTGTCCGTGATATGCACTTGCTCCCTTGTGGAGAAGGATCCCTCGGAGCTCATAGAGGCTGTCATCTTTGTCAGCTGGAGCGGTATTTTCTCGAGCATTCTTCGAGCCAAGATATTTGTGCATGTCGAGCATGAGCGGAAATGTTATAGAATACTTAGACTTTTTGCGCTCCATGGTGGACACATCGTATACAAAACGCAGCAAGGAGAAATGAAGCACAGGTGGAAGTTGCCGAAGCTCCGTGTAACGTGTCGCGTCTTGCAAAGCTTCGCAACGAGAACAGAAATACCTTGTAAAATTGGTTGGAACAGACTAGTTTAAGAAGACAGATTGCATACTTGTTATCTCCAGATAGAGTTTCTGGTAGCAGTGACGCGGCGATGCGGTCCTCCAACGTAGAGTTACTCTAACAGACCAAAGAGGTTAACTTTTATTCTCATAAGAAGAAAGAGATCGAGTCATACATCAAAGCTTATCTCGACTTCGAGGAAATCTGAAGGCCTTTCAGACCGATTTTTACACTCGTGGCATATGGTACCATACGCTTGACTTCCTTGAAACTAATAAAATAGTAGAAGAATCTTCAGTCATGTTTGATGTGCATGATCCTTCCGATAAAGGCTTACTTGTTCGGTAATGAGGGATTTGACAGGGGACGATTGTTTCTTGAATTCAGCATCCAGATGAGACATGAAAAGTTTCGAGAATCTATACAAAGATGTAAGAAAAGTCGATCCACGTGTAGACGATAGTCAGACTCACTCTTGAGCATCCTGCTGTTCAGACGTCCGCAGTTGCAGGCTTTCCACAAGTTTCTGAGGGTTGAAAGAGATTTGGTTTCCTTCTTGAAGGGCTGCAAATGTGACCTGAAGTTGGAATATAGGCGATTCCTAGAGCGAGATTTGGTATGAAGGTTGCCAAATCATTGAAGCCTGTGGGGCGAGTCATACCTGGTATTTTTCCTCCTGTATACCATCTGGAGGCTCGCAACTGAATACACCAGATCGAAATGCCAGATCCCGATACCACACCTGAAAGGATGATTTAGTCTCGGAGATACAGGCTTGTGGTGTATGATCGTTTACCTGAAGTGAGGCATTCGCATAACATGTAGCACCGAGGTTCTTGAAGGAAAGAACTATGTTAAGATATATTAATTGGACATCGACCAATACGGGACAAACCTTCAGTCCCACTGGCAGATCTACTTCGCGGTTATTTTGAGAGGGATCTCTTCCTAACTTTGCAAACTTGAACAACTTTTCTTCTGCAGCATCTTCAAGAATGCTCGTCAATGACAAATCAAGAAAACATCTAAACTTTGTCCAACGTACCTTCATCCTCCCAGGATTCTTGGCCCAGATAATTTAGACAGTTCGGATTTGCCTTACAGTCTTTCTTGGAGCAAGACAAAGCCTCGTCGTCAGAAATTACTATTATATCGTCCAAAAGTTCTCCAGTTGTGACTGAGGTTGAAGACGTCTGCTCGGGTAATTTACTGTCTTCATGAGAGTATTTGTTGGGACAGAACGCGTTATTATTCCTGGGAGATAAATTGCAAGCCGATAATCGATGTTCTGAGGTTATCTGTTCAGGTTCGACGACCTCAGAGCCGACCCAGCCCCAAGGAGAGGAAGTAGAAGCCCCTGGGATAGCACTGCGCTTCAATTTTTCGCCTGGTAGAAGTCCTTTTGAGGCGAAGACGTGTTTCTTTTACGTTTTGGTGGCATTCAAACAGATGCGGTCGAGAAAATAGACGTGGATGAATAAAAAGAGAGGCAAGATGCGGCTCTGGTCTACAATCCACAATGGCCCGCCCAACTTTGGATGCATTCAGCGGCGATCATGATCGACTCAATTCGGCTATATTCAACGGCACTTGAGCACTTACATCCATTACACCGACAGCCTAGTGGCTATAACCTACGCGAGGACACTTCAAGGTTCAACCTCTGGCAACCCTTGCTTTCATTAACCAAGCGCCCAGCTCAGGGCCAACCCCTTAGACCATCACCTCATCGTCATCACAGTCAATGGACAACACCAATGTCGAGACCGTGCCAAAGTTAAAGCGCGTACTTCAAATGTTCCAGAAGATATTCCGTTCGGATGCAAACATTCACGAGAAGCGCATGCAGAGGCGTCTGAAGCTTATACAGAGGCAGCTGAAGCTTGTGAACCTGATAACACGTCGATTGAAGGCCATCAAGTGCGTACCAGCGTGGTGTTTTATGACCATGCTCTGAATTGTTCACTAGAATCATCTTATTTGTCGTGGGTTATCTATGGATGGTCTTAATACCCTTTCCTCACTTGGGTAGAGGAACATACATCGACGAAAACGCCCTGCAACCGGGTCAGGTATGGCCAAACGCAGTCTTTATCTGTTATTTCTCTGTATAATATTGCCATCCGCAGGTCAACACACAGTGGAACTGGGGGATGTACACGTTGCTGATCGATACCTTGAACAACTGGAACACGTTCGCGATGCGAATTACACGAGTGAGCAGTGAGAGCACCGACCATTTATTTACGCTGGCTTAAACTGATTGGCACCACAGACGAGCCACATGGTTGCGCGAAGAATTCGGCAAGCTCGGGCTATCGGCTTCTACTCAGAGCTATGGTTTCTCGACAAGCACATCTGTGCGTACGGCTGCTTTCATTTTCCTTATCCATCAACTCACATCATGTACAGAATTCAACAGGAACGAATGCATACGCCATTATCGCATCTCCTCGACATTCCGGGGCTGAAGCAATCGTAATCAGCGCATCGTGGTTAAGCAGGATCGACGAGGGGAAGGGAACTATCAATATACGAGGGGTATCCACTATCTTAGCTTTAGCAGGCTTCCTCAAACGTCAGTATTTTCACCTCTCATTTCTCACTATCCACTAAAGACGTTGCAGGCTACTCGTATTGGGGTAAAGACATAATACTGGTAATAAGCGACGACTATCTAGAAGGGATGCAAGCTTGGCTCGGCGAATATCATGGTGTATCACAATCTGGCAAGTCTGTTCGTTCTACTCAAGAACCGAAAGCTGACTTGACTACAGGGCTGAATGCAGAGCCCCTGAAATTGGCTTCTGGCGTGATTTGGACCGCCTTGAATATTGATTACCCTGGCCATTCATTCTCCCATCTTGGTGTTTTCTTCGGTCAGTGATCTAGTCATGGACAAGTTCATGTTCTCAATTGTTCTAATGGCCATATAGAGGGCCTTAACGGACGTTTACCCAACCAAGACCTTATAAACTCGGTAGAACGAATCGCTCGATGGAGTGCTCGGGTACCAGTGATCTTGTACGACCATTTAGACCCCAGGGAAGATCCACCAGCAGATGCGGTATTCTCTTGGATGCCCAAGACGCTGTATGAAATCGCCGATGTCAAGTCATATCTGCATCAAGCCAGAAATGTTATACGGAATGTGGGATATCAATACAATGGCCGCGGAAGTGGTGTTCACGGACTTTTCCATCAGTAGGTTGGGTGTATGTATGACATTTACGGAAACTTACTAAGTTCATCCAGGTTCAGGATAGATGCTATTACTCTTTTTGCAGTACCTGCTACAGGTCCGCACGGTTTTCATGCCATAGGAAGGTAAAGGATGATGTCTTTCGTGCTTTTTATGAGTCACTTACGTACCTTCTAGTCTGATCGAGTCGACTCTTCGCACAATGAACAACTTGCTCGAACGTCTACATGCTTCCTTCTTTTTCTATATCCTCACAGGACCCCAACGATTCCTTAAAATTGGCCTCTTCCTACCAAGCGCCATCCTCATCAGCGTTGCAATCATGTTCCATGGATTGAGCACATGGGTCGACGCTGCATGGGTTCAAGAGGATACGGACAACGAGGTTTCTGAAAAGGCGGCTTCTACCACCAATAAATCAACTAAATGGAGGCAGCGCCCCAGGCCTGTTATCAAGGTGTTGTGCATCATGGCGGTGACGCATATCTTCGGACTCGTTCTTTTTACTGTGATATCAAGACCGCTGTTTATCAGTAATTATCAGGTACTTTGCAACCATGGTCATCTTCCTGAATAACAGCTCATGCATCTCAATCAGGTTCTCTCACCTATAACCTTTGTAGTATTCTCCGGCATCCCACTTGTAATTCGACTAATACCACAACCCCCCCTCCCACCGGTGCAGCACCAGCATCTTCAGTCTTAAAAGCTCTAAACCTCTGCTTTGCCTCTACAGTCATATCTATAATCACCGTGCTCAACTTCTCCCTTGCTGCATCTCTAACTATACCGCTCGGGGTTCCCCTCGTGGCCTCATCGACATCTTCTTCAATACCCCTCCGCTTACTCAAGTATACTGTATATGCCCTGTTAGGCCTTGGCTGGCTAATCTTCGCCCAGGACGAGATGGTCAAGTCCATTTGGTACTGGGAAAGTTTGAGGGTGTGGTTCGCGCCGTTTATATGCATTGTTTATGTACCACTGTTATTACAGGCCGGCATATCGTGCATTCTATGAATATACTTTATCAGTAAAATTGTAATTGTGGATTCTTTTTGCTCTGTGTGTTCATTAACAAAGATACATATCAAGACACAACATAAAAAATCAGGATAAGCAAAGTATAAAGGTTATGATGTACATACCGACGATTCAAAGCGCACTAGTTCATGTCCATTTCTGAATCATCTCCAAACAAACCGTCTCCATCATCCCCACCGCCGTCTGGACCGTGTCCAGCATTATCAGGATCTGTGTCCTCAACTGCTTCTATGGGAATACCTTCCTTCTTCATTCTCTGCCGTTCCTTCAACTCGTCACGCTGCGCGGACTTCATTTCAAGGTCAACAGTAAGCTTCTTAAGAGCGTCCTCAAATCGTTTCTATTCGTGTTCGCGTTAGAGCTGAGACATAAACAAAAGCGAATGGCAACATGGAGCATACCCTGATAAGAGGATTGGCCGAGCTAGCGATCTCATTCCGCTTCTTCGACACAGCAGCCTCCAGATCTCGAATTTCCTCACTCAGCAATTTCCTCGCCTGATTCTCCTCGTCATCATCGTCCTCACTTTCATCGTCTTCACTCTCATCATCGTCTTCCTCATCCTCGTCATCGCCGTCGTCCTCGTTCTCAAGCGCCAGGTTCAACTCGGCAGCCAAGTCCTCGTCGATGTCTCCCTCAGCCTCTTCTTCATCGCCGTCCACGCTCCCGGCTTCACCGTCGTCTTCTTCATCGCCCTCTCCTAGATCACCGGGTGTTTGACCGTCGCCCAGGTCTGATACCGCTGGCGTTGGCGCGTCGAGTGGTGCTTCTTGCTCAATTAGTTCCGAGTCTGACAAGTCAGGATTGACGTTTTCGAGAACATCTGATGTATAATAAGCGTAAGCATCTGCAGCCAAGATTTACGGATAACTTGCCATATTTCACTTCCGTAGCTAACGAGTCTTCATCTAGAAGTCTCTCTACCTCCTGTTCCACACTTTCTATTGTCTATGAAAGGTTAGGTAGAAATTATAGAGGGTGGTTTCCTAACTCACTCTTCTGTTAACACGTTTCCTGAATCTCCGTTTCCTAACATGACGTAAAGGAGGTGTAAGTCCGTGTGGCCATATAAATTCGTCGATATTGAAGCCCTTGTCTTTTTGTAGTTGGTCTTCACTTGGAATCTTCTTGTCCACGACGAGCATCTGTAGAAGTAATATTTGTTGAGATCATGAATATGCTCAGAAGGCGATAGTTCGACCTGACATATGTCTGCGACTTTGAACATCTGCTTGTTGTCTAACGTCTTTTGCGATTCGATGACACATGGAAGATCAACAAGCTTCGCAGAATACGAATTATTTCCTATATGAAATACAGCACGTCGAGAGTCTAAACAGTAATGAGTATACGTATATGGAGTGAGGATATAACAAAGAGACTCACCTTTAAATTTGAACCATATATCGTTCCCTACTTCGCGCGAAGCAACAGCTTTCTTAAGCTTCTCACAATCTTCGCCAGGAGGCATCCGCAGAATAAACTGCTCCTCAAAAGCAAGGTCGTCGTCATCAGAATCCAGCTCCCTATCGTACTGCCCCAGGAACGACATCCCAGGGGCCTGCGACGCCGCCTTGTCGCTCAATTTTAGTTTGAGCTTCGGCTGTGGCTTCGACCTCAGCGTCGAAGACCTCATGGAGCGCTCATTCGCATCCGTTGAGACATTACTGGAGCTTCGCAGGCGAGAGGAGCCACTGGGACCACCGCTACCACCGTCGGCGCCGTTGATATTTCGTTCAGCGACGGTCCTTGGTCTGATCCGAGTCGGAGCGTAGGCTGCATCGTTCTGTGTTGAAGGACCTGCATCGTTGTCAAAATCGTCCACAACAATCACATCGTCGTCCATTGAGTATGAGTGGAAAGAAAGATCGAGGGTATTTGAGGGAGTGAACGCGTAGAGCGCGTCTTGGCTGTAAAGCGTAAAGCGTAAAGTACAAGTGGAATTGAGCGGACCGGTAGACGCTTTTAGCGGAGATTAAAATCCCACTGTCCAATACTGAAGGAAAACCCGAGACACTTCTATGTTCTCCGGTCTTTGCTTTATAGATCTCTGAAGAAATTATATCTACATATCAGCCACATGTAATACTTTTATTTTATCAATATTCAACTACTTGACCCATTATCTTCCTTCTCCTTGTCTTCGCCCTCCTCTTCCTCCTCCAGTTCCTCTTCTTCATCTAAACCCTCATTGTGCTCTCTCCGCAGGGCGCCAAGTGATTTCAATTTGAGTGGCCATAAGCGCAACATACACCGCCAGAGACCCCAGGGCAGCTCCCAAGAATCCCCAACGCATTCTTCTGTAGTACAGATCTTCCGGGCTCGGCGGCGACTTCTTCGATGACGAAGGGGAAGGGGAGGCTTTCGAAATGAAGGGAAGATAGCCCACAGCGAGGAAGATGGAGCCTCATACGAAAGACTCGGGCTGTTGCCTCCTAGGGCTAGGGCGTGCACTTTCCGTGCGTGAGCGACCAGCAATGGATATGATTCAGTTAGTAGGTCTTTGAGGACTGTGTCGGAGAAAGGTGGGTACAGGAGGAGCAAGATATGAGCAGCCACTAGAATATCCACAGAGGTGGGTCTGTGAGAAGGGTCTCGGTTAGGAGGGAGCTCTGGACACAAGTGAACCATACGAACTTGTCTTGAAACACAAAATTTTTGCGGTCCAGAAGATCGTTGTAAACATCCAGCTCAGAGCGAGCTTTCGCTAGAACCTGTACAACAATTACTTCTCGGACGCTAGAGTACAATCTGACACAATACCTTCTCCTGATCAAAAGCTTGCGACAAGGCCGTGTTGGTGCTGAGCTTTTCCTTCTCCGCCGGCTTCACGTCTCTTGGAAATTTTGGCTGGGGAGGTTTCTCTTCCACAGCCTGCTTCCACAATCCAGCAGCTACTAGTCTCGGATAATAACTGTCTCTCATCCTGCGCGGCACATAATACTTCTGTGGTACGGGGAACATGGCAGCCAGCGCCGGGTTCGTCACATTCACCCAGTTCCCTGGGTTCGCGTACAAAGTATGGTACTATCCGTAATGCTAGTCAATAAAACATAACCATCGAAGAAAGTGAAAGCCGAATAAACGTACCACCAAATCACCCAAGTGAGACTCGGCATGGGCAAACCACGCAGTTTTCTGCGACTTTTCCAAAGTCGTGAGATGTACATCCAGATTCGCATTCGGATACGTTGCATGGTCCGCGCTCCTCAGCCCCGACACGTATTTAACGATGCCCCCAAACGATGCCACCCTATACTGCCCGTGTACAAGGAAAGGCAGCTGTCCTGGCCAGATATATAATCAATAATATCCCAACACAGAGGAAAGGCACATTAGTGCATACCGGTCGGCGACGAATCGGGGTTCGAGCATTCGATGAGGTTGAACTTGCCTGGGACGGCGAGTTGCAGGAAGAGGACCGTCGCGAGACAGAGTGGATCGAAAGTGGGAAGATCCCATTGACCTGGCCATATATGCACGACTATCCCAGATGTTGGCAATGTCTCTGAGTCCATTGTGGTGAATGAGGGGCTGGACTTTTGAAGCGGAGCAAGCGTTAGTTGAGGGTTAGCGTACGTCAAGAACGCAACGAGCCGAAAAGGCTTGGAAAAGACGCGCTATTTGCAATTATTTCCCAGCAGCGCTAGCATGCCGAATCCGACGACGCGATGCGCTCGCCGCGTTTTATTCCTTCATTTACTATAGCTCGAACCGACAAAAATTATGCTTCCCTTCATTGCAAAGTTTGATTAGTGGTGTACAGTAAAACGATATATTTATTCAAAATGTATGTACTACTTTGTATCTACTAAGTATGGAATCCTGACAGTAACTTGAAGAGCAAGTAGTATGATTGAACATGACCTGCAGTAAAACAAAGAAAGAAAGCAAAACATAGCAAGGAAAGGAAAGGATTGGAAAAGCAACGAAAACGAAATGACGTTAACGGTGCTTTGTTACGATAATGTTATTTGACAAAGCAAAGGGGAAAACCTTGATAGCATACTGGAAAATGAAACCGGAGATAACAAAACAAAGAGAAAAGCATAGATGAGAAAAACATGATGAAAAGGCACACTGTGAAGATATATATGCTTGGAAATCATTTAGAAAGCGTGAAAGAGTCGTCAGGGTCGGTCGTCGGTGATTCGGGATTTGATTCGGTGCTGTTGGAGGAAGAGGAGCCTTGCGAATATTGGTTCTGTTGGTGGGAGGTCTTGGACTTCGACACAACCCTCCTTCCAATGTGCTGAACAGGAGGTCCGATCATGTCTTGAAATTCAGAAAGGTGCGGAAGGCCCACTCGCGCCGCCAAGTCCCGATTAAGACGAGGTAAGAAGAATTGGCCATCTCCACGGTAAACCCCATCCTTACTCGGGACTGGCACCGTCGTGGTCCAGCTTGCTGCTCTGCGTAGTTCAGCAGAGGGGCGTCGCGAGTCAGTGGGAAACGGAAGCTGAACACGCGGACATCAGGAAATGAGATCAACGAACGTGGTAGAGAGAAGTGTAAGCTACGTACAGTGCGCTCGGGGAATAGTGATTCGGGCGCTGGGAACAGTGCTTCGAGGGACGTTTCGAGCTTCGGTTTCTTCATTGGTGAACCAAGTTCGCTTTCCGAATCGCTGAGCTCTGCTGACGATTCTTCTGATTCCTCTGCCATTGTAGGCCGGACAACAGGAGGAAGGCTGGTTGAAATCCGTCGAGAGGCGACCCTACTTCTAGGTGTAGCAGGCACACTTATGTTAGGCGTCACAGGCGGTCTCGGCTCGTCGACGACGATGCCTTGGGATTCCAAGAACTCTGCAATCACAAATGAGTGTTTAAGCGAAACATTACGTGGACAGTAGTGATCTCAGCTCACCCGTTGACCGATAGCGAAATACAAAGCTGACGTATGTGCTTGGTTTGTTGAGTTCCGGATTGTCGTAGTTCAATACTCTGTAGGTGGTATCCTCCTGTTCGAGTGCTCTAACCTCCTCTCCAAATCTAGTGTGTAGGATCACACTAAGAGAACAGCAAATAGCCGAAGGGTAGCAGTAACATACCCTATACACAAATCACCCGGTTTCCGTTTGCCTAGTATAGTTTTGGGAGCAGGTTCAATTCTATTCGCCGGTTTATCTTTTGCCATGCGTCTGACTCTTTTTATCTTAAGAATAATCATTCCTGCTTCTTTAGATATTGAGGTGGTGGGAGATGAATTTTTACTGGAGGCTACAGACGCGATTAGACGCGTTTCAGTGTTCATGAGTACCATGACATACCATTCTCTTCAACTCTCTGAAAAATAAAAGGACGCTCCGTCGACAAGGAGGTCCTCACGCCACCCTTAGAAGTAACCCCATTACCAAACAAAAATTGCCCTGGTACGACCAATCCATCAAGTGTGATGAACGCGCACGTATCAATCGTCCCTCCTTCATCTTGCCAGTATATGGTAAAGGCCTAGATAGAGTTACCCAAAAGAGCCACTAAGCCACAGAACTTGCCCAGACCAAATAAACAGACAGACCTGGCCCTCTTGCCCAGCGATCCAACAGGACACCCGATGCGTGTGCTCGTCGACTGCTACGAGGTACTCAGGAAGGACCTTCCCTTCTACTTGAATCCACGCGGTAAAGCCACGATGGGTGAGCATGGTGGCGCTCAGAGGCAGAAAACGATTAGGAAAAGCGCCAAAGAAGGGCGGACTTGACGGGCCCTTGAGCCCTCCAGGATTGCAGAGAGATATAAACTATCAAAACGAGGTTACGATCAGCAAGCAACGAACGGCCAGAGCGAGCAAAGAAAGGGGTTGCCTACTAACAACTGTGACAAAGAAAGAGAAGGACGCAATTCCGGCTTGCTTCAATTGGAGTTGAAAGATCAAAAATGCACACACACCGTGTTGGTTCAACTTTTTCGGTGTTATCAATTGCTAAATGCGGATATCCCGATCGTGTTGTCATATCACGTGAACGGACCCTATGTTTACCATGGTCATTGGTCGCGGACTATGCCTTGAAGTAAGGGCCATACATATTACAAATGCAGCTTAGTTTTGTACCGTTTGGTTTCTTAGTACGTCTCGCTGCTACACGTTCTCTTACACGGCCAAACCGCGTCTGCCAACTCGACGCTCTCACTCTAACTCCCCGAAAACCATTCTCTCAGTACCCAATGGCTCCACAAGTCGCGCGTACCTCCTCAAAGCGTAAAGTTGACAATGATTCTGATGAGTCAAATCGCGACGAAGAGCCCTCTCAGACATCTCAGTCCTCAAAAAAGCACGAAAAGAAGACCCCCACCAAACACTCTACCTACCAATAAAGCTCTCCCCGTGAAAATTGTCCTTCCACCGAAACAAAGTGGCATCTTGCGCATAGCATCATGGAACGTGTCTGGTCTTGCCGCCAGTGAGAAGAAGGTACGCGTGGACTGTCCAAGTACAATGGAATAGACGTGTCATTTCCATTTCAAGGGCTTCAAATTTTATGTGGAAGCCGAGGATCCAGATATTCTCATTTTGACAGAAACAAAAGTGAGCACAACCTTTCAACACGATTGTTTAACATCATCACCAAACCTATCGCTCTGTTTCTCAGCTCAACAAAGCCTCAGATGACGCTGCACTCAAAGCGAGGTATCCCCATCAATACTGGTCGATATCCGCAAAGAAAGGTTACGGTACGCTATTTCACGCTCATCTATGAGTCCCACCTGTCCTCAGCTTCATGATCGCCCTCGACAGCTGGGACAGCCGTGCTGTCCAAGCAAAAACCGTTGAATGTAGACCAGACGATCCCTGGTCATCCAGATCCCGAGTCGGTGAAAGGACGCATCGTTACCCTCGAGTTCGAAACATTCTACCTTGTCGGCACATATGTCGTTAACGCAGGACAAGGTCTGAAGGTGTGTTCTAGCGCAAGTAATAACTACTGACAACAGCTCTCATTATATATCCTCTTCTCAGACTCTGGAGGAGAAAAAAGTCTGGAACAAGCACTTTTTCGCCTACATGAACGAGCTAGACAAAAGAAACCCATCATCTGGGCAGGCGACCTCAATGTCGCGCCAACTGCACTAGGTTAGTTATCATGTTATGATTAAAGTACCCCAATTTATCCAGACGACGAACCCCCTGTTCGCATGCAGATCTAGCAAACCCTAAAACAAACTGGAATAAAACAGCAGGCTACACTGAAGCCGAGACTTCAGCATTCAAGAACTTCCTCGAAGCCTCCCAAACGCCTGATGGCAACAAGTTCCTCGATATCTGGAGGACCCTCCATCCCGAACAACGCGCTTACACGTACTTCTCCTACCGGTTTAACTGCAGGGCTAAAGGTCTCGGATGGAGAATCGACGGGTGTACGTGCATATTCATTCGATGCTGCTTTTCATGATACGATGTCGTACTGATGATATGATTCACCTTGTCTGAATTTCAACAGTTGTCCTCAGCGAACGTTTCAAGAATCGGGTCTCAACAGTGAGTCTGCTCTTTCACCTGTTGTCGACTTGTTATTGGAATTGACGCGTTTTCTGTTTGCAGTGCGACATCCGCGACGAGATATATGGCGCCTCGGACCATGTCCCTGTGGTACTAGAAGTGACCGGGTCTCTCTGAAACGGCCTATGCATTATTCGACGCTTTACCATGGCGTATTATACTGCTGACACAGTCGTATAGTACCGTGTACGGATGTTCGCAGTCTGCAGAGCGTGTTTGTTGGCCCTACGTTCTACAGCATTGTCTTTTTCTTGTATATATTAATCTTTTCTCACTAGGCATTGATTCATTTCTGGGCCCACTCCTACATCATAAAACCTTTCTTGATCATCAATCAGTCCTTAGATGTCCGACACCGCTGTCCAACGTCAAACCAGGCTCTCGAAATACGGTAGAACACATTTATAATCCTTTTATCGGGGGGCATAGCTCAGTTGGGAGAGCAGTAGACTGAAGTTCTAAAGGTCCCGCGTTCGATCCGCGGTGCCCCCATTTTTGCATCTTTTTTCGATGCGAACCTAGTCCATGCAGGCAAAGCAACGTCCTGCGTCGCCTGCCAGTGCGTTAAGAATTTATTAACCCACTCAGTTCCTAGATTAGCTATGGATGAGAAAAGTGGGTCTTTATCAGGGGGCATAGCTCAGCTGGGAGAGCAGTAGACTGAAGTTCTAAAGGTCCTGCGTTCGATCCGCGGTGCCCCCATCTTTTTGTGCTTATTTTGTCTTGTATCTGTTATTAACAACTCGCGTCGTTCAGATTACCTACATTTTTTGCTCATGGTAAATATATTTAGGTCCCCTTGCTAAATGCTTCCTTGATTGCATGCTGTACCAATAAAAATAGGTATAAGGGCCGTCCTCCTGGTTCTTCGAGGAAATAATGAAATCTGATAAAAGGGCCAGGCAATCTTTCTGCCCATGGTATTTGATCACGCGTATATTCCGGTTCCCATGCTAGATTCTTCCTCGACTGCAAGCTCAATCAGATCGATATCCTTAGTACTTATTTCTAGCAGTTCTTGGAGCATGTGATATTAAGGAATATACTCAGAAAGAAAGACGATATCAAAATTGTCAAGCCGTCGATAAGTGGTCGCGAATTATCAGGTGATTTATTGGTTTATACAGCAGAGAATGGTACAATTTACAGGCCAATTAGGCACAGAGCAATGTAAAATTTACAACTGGGAGAGAACAGAATTTAAGCATTGTTGTTGTTGCCCATACCGACGGCGTTCTTGGCCTTGTTGAGGAGGGAGTCCTGGTTCTCGTTGGAGTTGCCGCTGACGGTGTCTCCGACCCTTTGGCTGCCAGACTTCTGGCTCTGTGGAAGGGGTGAGTAATGATGTGAGGTGGATGAAAGCGAGGAGGTACTGACGTTGGGCTGCATGGTCGAGGCAGCAGAGTCAGACTTGCCCTTGACGAAATCACCAGCTTGCTCCATGGTGCTCTTCTGGGAGTCGGGCTGTTGATGATAGTGAGCAAGTGGCATTGGCTGATAAACAACAGGAGGCATTTACCTTCAAAGCAGAACCGGCTTTGTCGGTGAAAGATTGGCGACCGGCGTCAGACATGTTGAGTTATAAAAATTTGGTGGACTAGACAGACAGGTCAGCGACTAGTAGAACTGTGCAGCTGCAGATAGACTGACTTGGTTGTGGTTTAAAAGTTGTTGTGAGAGTTGGATAATGAAGAATGAGGATGTGCAGACCGTATTTATAGTATTTTGAGAAGGTTGGAGTGACGTAAGTAAATGAGATAATAGCTGGGGCATGACCATTTGGAGCTGGGGTAATTAACTCGTTGACGGATCTTACACTTCGATCTAAGGTAGCTGCGCTTCAATGCGCTCATCAACGCGTTCATATTTAGTCATTCTGTATATGGAAGTGCGCCACGGTGGGCTTGGCGGCCAAATACGGCATAATAGATGACGACGATTGCGCTCCTCTGTTGCGATCATCCATCATCTATGGCCCCTGTACGCCTCCGCCATCCCAAGGGTGTGTCTACCATAGAGCTCCCCTTCGACGCAGACTTCACCGTCCAGGACCTCCAGCAAGAAATTTACGCTGCAACAGATATCCTCCCTTCGCGCCAGATTCGTTAGTTTTCCCATCTCAATCTCGTTCTCATCATTTTTGATTCTCAAAAGTTTTCTCGTACGCCAGTCAAGTCCGGATACCCGCCCCGTGCGCTTACCATAGTCCCGGAACTTCCTCTTCAGTCTTTGGGCTTGCAGAGGGGAGACCAGATTATTGTCAGTGAAGCCCCTGTCGAACAGGCTGCGCCAGCCCGTCCTCAGCCGTCTTCGCCACCAGCGAGGGCACCACTCGCTCCAGCATCGACCCAAGCACGGGCTGCTGCAGCTCCTACACCGCGATCTGCCCCAGTGCAGACATCGCCTCCAGTTCAAACGACAGGACCAGATAGCGTCGAAGTCGATGGCAGCTTTCTCATCCACAGAGTCTGTCTACACCATCATCTGCGGCCCGCTGATCACTGATCACTTCGAAAACGCAGGTCGTGCCCGATGACAATTCGTGCCTTTTCTCATCCGTGGCACTCGTTTTCGAGCAGAGTATAACCAACGCTCCCCAAATGCGCAAAAGTACGCCCTATATCCACGCATATATTGACATCACGCCATTCACCGAGTCTTTCGTCCAGTTGTCGCAGACGGCATCCGCAATAATCCAGAAACCTACAACGAGGCTATTCTAGGGTAATCGTCTTTCCTTTCCCGTCCCATTCTTAGCACACGGGACATTATCCTGTACGCGCGTACGCACACGACACTGACATCGTATCCCGTACTCTCCTTCCCAAATAGAATGCCACCCTCCCAATATATCACCACTATCACCAAACCCTCCTCTTGGGGAGGCGCCATCGAGCTCAGTATCATTGCTGCGCATTATTCGGCCGAGATAGCAAGTATCGACGTCGAGACGGGGAGGATAGATCACTTTTCGCCTGGCGAGCACGGTGCGGCCTCGGGTATGCGTGCGATCCTCGTCTACTCGGGCATACACTACGACGCAGCGTCTCTCGCTCCCATGGCTGATGCACCTGACGAATGGCATCAGACGCTATTCCCTATCGTAAGCCTCAGATCTTACTGACGGATGGTAATTGTAACCTAATCAGCACCTTGTTGTCTCCTTTTGAGCGTTCAACTGATGTCAACTCGGATCCTATCCTCGTCGCAGCGAAGAAATTGGCTGATATTCTGCGCTCTAAAAAGGCATTCACTAATACGGCGACGTTCGATCTCAAATGCGAGGTACGGTTATGACCTTGTCTCTTCCCATTTTAATTTGGTATCGCGTCAATCCTCTCCTTGTGAATTCGAGAAGCTGCGATTCTCGCGCGACCCAGATTCCTTTTCCCCTATTAATTAACTTCTAAACGATTGTCTGTCAACGAAAATCCCTGCTAATCACCTTTCTTTTTCTTCTGTAGCAATGTGGACAGGGGCTCAAAGGCGAGAAGGGTGCTCGAGCGCATGCGGAGCAGACGGGACATGTGCGCTTTGGAGAGTATTAATATCAAACCTATCAGCTGGGTACGGATTTACTCAGCGTTGTTGAACGTCGAATAGAAGTTAGTGGTGGATCGTTGAATAGTGGTTTTAGTAGATGACACTGTACTTACTTAGGTGCCGTTCGCTGACATTGAAATGGTACGTGTTCCAAGCCAAATGGAAGGCCTTGCAGTGAACAGAAATATCAGCGCCTGCATACATTACCGAAAAAATATGCATGAGACAAAACAACAAAACCACAACAATATACAAATAAAAGGATCCAATTTTCCCATTTCAAATATGTAAAGTAGAAGTACCTCAGACTTGACTGGTAAGCGGATCTAGTACCCAGTGCTCGTCAATTGAACAAAAATGAAACCCGGGTACCCATCTGTGGAACAAGTGCAATGACACTACTTGAAACTGTACAACAATGACAGAACAAAAGAGAAAGAAAAGAAAGAAGTACAAAAGGATGGGGGCACCGCGGATCGAACGCAGGACCTTTAGAACTTCAGTCTACTGCTCTCCCAGCTGAGCTATGCCCCCTGATAAGTGTGGGCGCTGCGGTGCCTCCCCGGCCTGCAGGTCGATTTGGACATATATTTGCAAGGTGCCTACGGTATGCTCTACTTGCATTGTGAACTTTCAGAAGAATAACTTCTTTTAAAGAATGTTCAGGAATGTTTTCGTAAGTAAGGGATAGTTGATGGCTAATTGATGAGGAATGCAATCCTGGCAAAGGCGGGGAATAGTGAATGACCGTCTGGTTGGTCTGTGGCGGGGGCTTGTATCACCTCGAGATAGAGATAGTTACATAGGTTCGAATAGACCGTTGCCTCTGCTAGAGGAACTATGACGAATAAGGTCACATTATCTGATCCTAGTGATAATACCCCGTCAACGGAAGTGGCCAGCGAAAACCACTGATTCGTACGATTTTCTCTCTCGACTGTTTGACTTTCTTCGTAGTAGCCCACGCACGTGTTACTACAGTGCTATTATGTGATCGCATATGTTACAGGCCGCACGGCCGCAATACTATAAAAATGAACAATCTCGTGAGTCGTATATCACAACACACTGAAAGCAATTCTTCTCGATTATGTGAGTAAATGGCCACTGAGGAGATTTCAATGGCACTGTTGGCGTTAACAATTCGGAAGACAAACAGCGATTTATAGCTACTTTCAAAGGGACTTTTAAAAAAATTCTACAAGGAGACACCCAAGCATGCGTATAGTATGTACAATGGCTGTTGTTGTTATGTAAGCGCTGAGCGCTAAAAGGTTGAGAGAAACTTAGGGGCTGTCACTGGACGCGTCGGCTAAGTGTGACTAGACGTGTAAATTGTGTGACACGGAGTGCATATGAACGCAAATGGCGCCGATATTACCACGCTCGTAAATTGGACTCGTCGCTTAGTGCCACATAGTTGTGACCATACTAGTCCTTCATAAATACGAAATTTGAACTATCTTCTGAACCTCCATCATCTTTCTCCATGTCTCGTCGCTCAGAGCGTCAGGTCGTATCCAAAACAGCAGCCACCACAAGTGGTGGGTCAGCCCTGATTGACCTTACCTTCTCCGATGATGTGCCACCTTCGGATGATGAAGAGTTCCAAGGCACTGTGAACGAGGAAGAGGACCCGGAAGATGGGACGAGCAAAAAGAAGTCTGCCGGTACCAAGAGGAAGCGGACTGAACGTAAAACTGTTCAGGCCAGCCCTCGAACAAGAAAGTTCGAGGAAAACGAGGAAGCTTGAAAGACTTGCTTGAAATGAACATCGATGTGTTGTATGAGGTGTGCTCACTATAATCGCTCCATGAGATCTCGGGGAAGGTATATAACAGTTATTGCTACAGATTTTCGGACGCCTTAACCCAATAGACCTTCTGCATTTGGCATGGGCTTGCGATATGACACGCACTTTCTTGATGACCAAAAGTTCCAAGTCGCTCTGGAAAGCCGCACGGTCGAATATTCCCGGATTGCCTGAGTGCCCCGAGGACCTCAGTGAGCCGCAGTATGCGAACCTGGCGTTCGGAAAGGGTTGTCATGTACGTCTCATATTGCCACCAAATCATTGTGCATGTACTTATGCTGGTGTTTGCGTAGTTCTGCCTCCGCAACGTGAGCAATGTCCATATTGTTTGGACTGCTCGATTTAGAATATGTGCTAAATGCATGGAAAACAGGTACGTAATTTCATTTACTTTGTCCAGATATCTTTTGTCATTAAAAAATACTCTGTAGGTTCTCTCCGATGCGTCATCGTTCGCACTATGGCCCACCGCATGTGTTGAATTTGCGCACTCTCATTCCTAAGATCATGGTCACTAGATCAGGTATGTCTGTTTCTGTAATCTACCTATGTCTCTCGCTAATATCCACAAAGGGCGTCGGGCACGGCAGGAGGAATTCTATTACTATGATATGGATAGACAGTGGGAGAGGGACTATGCAGCGGCACAGAACAAAACAGAATGGGTACAAACACAAGTAGTAAAGCAACAAGCAATCATAGCGGTAAGAACATTTCTCAAATACTTTTGCGCATTTTCGTTGACGGTAGTATACCAGCATTCTGATACCTGTGTCGTCTGGTACAACAGATACCAAGCCCAACTTGAAGAAGAGAAAGCCTCCTTAGTTCAGAGTCGTGTAAATATGTACGTATTTGGATACCTACTCTCGCGTGCCAATGGCTCAGTCCCCTCAGCATTGCAGATCGTCTTCGTTCAATCGGATGGGAAGCTGAGATTGACGATATGCACACCTCTGACCGGCGTTCGAACGGCACACTCGATAGTTATCCGATACTGCTAAAGGCTTGTCAGAAAGATCTCACCGAGCGGGGTATGTTTCTCACTACGCGACTATATATCGTCTCTTACATTGCTTTAGTCATACAGAACTTACTTCCAACGCTTGATGGGTTCATGAAGAAATACAGGAAGGAAAGACTAATCCGCGACCGTGAAAAACTTCTTCAAACGCGGATTCCGATGTTAAACGATGTCGTCAAGACCTACAGATCGACGATACGCCCCGACGCTGTTGCGCTAGATATCGGCGACATCTTCGGTCATCCAGAAGTTATGGATCTCATGATCAACTCACCTGACGTATTAGAGCCAGTGCACCTTGATCCCATCCGTTCCAAATTGCCTGAAATTGCTCTTCAGTTGCAATTGGACATCGAAAACTCGACTGATTAAGCTTGTTGAAGCCACCTGTGGACGTGACCATGGCGTTGACCGTAACACGCTTCTCAATCTGGCGACAACGAGTTTCTCTTGCAACTTCTGCAATCCCGGAACAATTATTCTCGACTCCATTCGATATCCGCGGGTCCTTGTCCACGATTGCGCGATCAAACCTGGCTGGAATATTGATGGCGAAAAAGATTCCGAGTATAAAGTGCTCGCCAAGGTCACGGGCAGGACTCCATGGAACAAACAAGGGCGAATCTCATTCAGTGAGGAAGCACACAAGATTTTGTGCGAGGTGGTCACTCTGTGTGGTTTCGACCCTGCGACGACCACTGCCGCTCGAATGGATGAGGCAGATCCGATCTTGGAATGTCTCCCATGTAACGACCAACATACAGGACGATTCACGATGCGGTGGACTGCGGTGGTAAAATCCATTCATTTATTTACCGACTCTTGTGACTCACCATCCTTTCTAGCATCACCATATGCAGACTGTGCACAGATACAGCAATAAGCAGATGGAACTTGACCTTCTGCCCGACGAAGAGGCTGGGCTGATTAGAATCCGAATGGACGAAGACAACGCTCGCAAGCGAGCAAAGCAGTCATACTCGGACCTTGTCTGTGCTTACTGTCGTCAGACAGGGAACTCTGTCAGTCTTCGGCGGCATATTAAAAACGAGTACGTGTTCCCACTTCTCGTGTCAGCATGGAAATCTTGCTGAGTGACGCTCTCGGGTGTAGACATGGCATTGCCAAACCATCGGAGGGTGCTGGTGATATTATACTCAAGCTTGACGCATGTTCTTTACTGAGCAGTTACCGCGCTTGGCCCCCACGGGAAGAAGACGAGGGACCTGTGGTGGCGCCCACTTAGCAGGTTGACGGCAAATAAACCGCCGCGCCATTTGCCTACATATTAGGCGTTCCGACGCCTTGTCCTAAGCTGTCTTGATCAAATAAACTACGGATTGTATCATATGCTTTTCAGTATTACTTATACCGTATGTCGAACTTCAATGAATTGGATAGTCAAAACATACTTGGAAAGAAGTTGAAGCAGAAAGATGAAAGAAGAGCAAAAAGCTGGGGGCACCGCGGATCGAACGCAGGACCTTTAGAACTTCAGTCTACTGCTCTCCCAGCTGAGCTATGCCCCCTTTCTTAGAGGTAAGGTGCCGTCACTCGCCGTCGCCATCTTACAATGGGACATCTAGATGCTGCCGGCTTAAAAGTACGATTGGCTCTGTACATCACATTCGATTCGGACTGCCACCTATTGCCCCATAAGAGAATGATGAGAAGGATCACAGCTGCACTTCGGCCAGCAAGAGAGCAATTAGGCCAGAAAGGATTGTATCGAAGATATCCATGGAAACCCTCTGGGATGGGCATCGACTGGTATGAGTAGTAAATACTTTGTTGGCATGTCCTCATGGCAAAGAGCATGTACTCCGAGTACATACCCCAAAAATGATTGTGAATAATATGTGCAGGCATTAGCAGCTACATACCAGATCAGGGATGCGTCTAACTTGCGTGAACCTTCTCGTCCAGACTCCAGATCTGACTCTGGGCGCGCCGTGTACTCTGACAGTTTTCTCGTAAAGGTTGTATGATACAAATGGTACGACAACGTGATATAGTCAGACCTTGACGTAAAGATCGATCGGTCTGCTAAATCCTAAGAGAACAAGAAAGTATCAGCGGCTTTGTGCCGATAAAATGAGTCGAAAATGCGCACCTCCTTCGCCAATGGTGCCAAAATGCTTTGCAGGCCCGAAACCCACCCCCTTCAAGATCATCTCAAAGTCTGACGGCCGTATCATCAGTTCTTTGCCGTTTTCTTTCAATTTCTGTCAGATCCAACGTGATTAGTGAGCTAATATATTCAGAATATATAATGAAGAAAAAAAGAAACTCGAACCTGATTCATTCTTTTTGCCTTTGCATACGATTCCCAAGGTTGGGGCTCGAGAACAAAACTACCACCCGGCATGAGCACAGCGTGCACGCGTCGAAAGAAACGTTTAAGCCCTTCATCTCCTTCATTTAAATGTATCCATTTTGATATCGAAAACCTAAAAACTTCATGACAATTCTCTCCGAAAAATTCGAGCTATAAACATACGCAACGACGACGTTGTATCCGTCGGAGTCCTCTGGGATATCAGACTTCATCCAGTCTGCAGCTCGAAAAGAGAGATTATGAGGGAAAATAGTCTTCCCTCTGTTAGAGGAAGGTGGGATGGGCAGAGAGCCAAACTCATGTTCACAAGATGCAGGAAAGTAATGACGTATAGGTCGAGTTTCATTAAGCTGCGCAGACTCGACGTCTTGTAACTTTCGTTTTTTCCTTGGTCTTGACACTTTTGAGGACGTGTTTTCGCCTTCGTTAGATGCCTTTGGATGTGTGGGAGCCTGGGCGGACCAGACAGCGCGTCTTCTTCGCCATGCGCCTGTAATAAGGCTGTCGTCAATGTCAACACCGACGACAAACCGTGCACCATAGAATTGAGCTAGTTGACTACTTAAATCAACCGGCCAGATCGCGAAATAGACAGTAACCCACCGATTTCACACGTCACCCAGCCTTCGTTACATCCAACGTCCAAAACTCGTGCCTCTTTAAATAATTCAGACGGAAGAGAAAGCAAGCGTTCGTCGTTGAGAAATGGTCGTTTCGTATAATATCTTGGTAATTGAAGTTGGTTCAGGATATATATGAGTCTAGTGATATCCCAATAGTGGTTAAGCAGTGGTTACCCGTGGTAGTTCCCGTGGGTTGGGACACTTGATAAAGTGGACATGATGGTGGTGTAAGTTTGAGTTTTCGCGTTTAGTCTACGTTCCGCACCTCGAATGCAGGGTTCGGCAGAACCGGCATACCACAACTCTGTTCTCGCGCTCAGTAAAAGTTAATGAATCAAGATACTATAATTTAGTATAAACAAAAAGATTAAAAATGGGGGCACCGCGGATCGAACGCGGGACCTTTAGAACTTCAGTCTACTGCTCTCCCAACTGAGCTATGCCCCCATTGCGATACAATGCCAACTAAATTCTTCCAACTATGTAAGCCAGTGGACTGCACTCAAAGAGACAACGGGGTCGAGGGTTCGGTGTTTCTTGAATCTTCCGCGTCAATACCGATCACAAAATGAAGCGGATACCAATCTTCGACCTTGTCATTCAAGATAAATGTGCCGCATCTCTCATCAGCTCTCATCTCTCTCGTGCACGCACATAATATCCTTGTCAAATAGGTCCACTGTCATTTTGCACTGAGTTTTGCACTGAGCCGTCCTTATTATACTACAGGAATTGTGGCGGCTATGAAGATCGCCGTGGTTGGCAGCGGTACCGCGGGGTGTGAATGTGCCTCCTTGCTAGCTAAAACGTACAAAAGCCAAACCGCGGCAGGAGCAAGTGTCCCAAAGGTTTTGCTGATTGAAAAGGGCGAGGTTCTTGGTGGTCAAGCGACAAGCAGTAATCTAGACGCTGAAAAGTACAACGCATCATTTCTTAATGACGGCGTTTAGGGCGGCTCTCCGGCTTTCAAACATTTCGCCAGTTTCACGCGCTCGGGCTTGACGAGGAGGTCGACTTGAAAATAGTCTTTGGACACGGCCGTGGTGGATTCTGGACCAGTTTATTTGAAACCTCGGTGACGCAAACGCTCAAAAGGGACATTAAAAGGTTTGGGACTCTTCTGAAGTGGATGAAATTTGTCGAACCTTTTCTCGCCACTCTTCCAATCTGGATGGTGATGAATCTATTTGGGTTCTCCAAAGAGTTTGGAGCCCGGATGGTTTATCCACTTATGGCGCTTTTTCTCAGAATAGGTCACCTACCTTTTGGACCATCCTTGTTCTCGCTAGCGGTGATGTATCATGCCGACCACGGGTTGTCTCATAGACAACCAAACCGAACATGTTCCATCTTCTGTTCTTTGTCGCCTCTTCACCTACCCACTCATGAAACTATGGGACAATAACCCAGAATATCTTTGGCGAGCGTGCCCAAAATGTATGTTTTTCCTGAATTGAGGGAATTCTACCGTCGATGGGGGGACGGCCTCGCTAGGGACAACGTTTAGATTTATGCCAACACCTCCGTCAAAGCATTACGCTCAGAAGAATGATCAAATTGAGGTCAACTATATTGACCAAAATAATGACCAACAGACAACTGTCACCGTTGACAGGCTTGTCTTCGCCTGCCGAACTCTCTGCTATCATGGAAATCTTGAGTATTCAAGCTTCTTGGATGCAAAAGAAGGTGAACTACTGACCCTCTCTCGACATCCAGCTTCTCCCTTCGGCAGCGCTATTGAATAACAGCTTATCTTAATCTTTTCTTTTTTAGATTTTGGGCAAATCCTATACCACCATAACATCTCTGTCACTCCGACCTCGAGTATATGCGTAAATATTACCATATTGATGCTGACAGCGTTCGGGACATTATTGCTGAGGAGCAACCGCCCGTTGGAGTTTGACTCCATGTACTTCATCCATCCATTAATGTACACTCCGGCAATGTCGAAATGAGCTTTGATTGGACGCGCTACCAGCCACGATTTGACTCATGCACCCATGGACCGTCACATCTTTTTCTCAACAAGGACGAGCAAGAGGTGTGAACCAAAGACGAGATGAATAAAGATAAGATCATCTACGAGAAGGTAAACTCCATTCTTCATCCTTCATTAACCTTAAATCCTATGTCCAGTAATGGTGGTAGTAGTGGCAATTAGGCCGCCGTTGGTCTCATTACTTGAGGACAGTTCCGTTAGTAGCCCCAATCGACGGCAAGCAAAACATCCATGCTGGATCTTGGACCCTTGTCAATATGTATGAGATGGCTATCATTTCAGGTGAAATATCTCCAGAATTGTGTATTGTGTTAAGTCCTGATTTTTATTATTACGTTCCACGAAAAGGTATGGCTTGTGTATTACGTTTCGGTGCCAAATGCCCTCTAGATCTCAAAGAAAATCCAGCTGCGTACAAGTTGTTGCGTCTGTACATGCTGGAAATGGAAATGACCCTTTCCATGATCACTAGTCTGGGTATCTTTACGCGTTTCTCGATAGACATTTCAACCTCGTCGCGTGTTTCCGAAATTTATTGCATCCAATATGATTGAAAACCCCGTTAAGCTCCCCTACGGACGGTTTTCCGCGTCCGAATAAGTTCTGAGCTTCTCCCTTCCACTCTGAAAGCCTTTGTCACCGGGACTAAGACTCCAAGTCAAAGAGTCTCTTTTTCAATTTCTCGCAGGAGTCGAACTGAATCACAGGTGACTATATTTAATGCAAGTTGCGTCTCCGCAGCGACTTAGCAAGGGCTTTCTTGACACTGACTTTTTCCTGCCAGTTAACGCTTCATTGATACGATCAACCTCCCCAGAAAAGGGTGTTTGTTTCCGTGTGTGGTGGTGTTGTCGGACAATTTTAAAGTTAGGCCCCTTATAGGTATGGCGCCGATGTTTAGCGCCCAGAGCCGTCAAGTTTGAATCGATCCATTCGAAGATACTAGCATATATATATTTGATATTTGATACCCCGCCTTGAGTTATATGAACTCTATATACTTAAATACAAACCACTTCAGATTCTACAATGATACGGTCTGCGAAGATGACGTCGATGAGTATGGTTCAATATTCTCCGCAGTCGCGAATCAGGGCTTCTGCCTTTGCCCTCGCGGTTTGATATCGCATCTGAATGGGATAGGGAATCTTGAGGGGTAATATTTATGAGCATAGTCGACATTATGCAGATATTACCTATAACTCACGAAACTATGCCAGTGGTTACTCCCGGTTTGAGGTCCACCGGATTTCCGTCATCATCGAGGACTGGTTTGATGTCAAATGCAGCCAAGACAGACGACACAACAGCATAGAGCGCGTTGTCGCTGAGGTGTCTACCTGGGCATATACTATAGAAGTATCAAACTGTCAGCCATACCCGCCTAAATATCTATTTCTCTGAATGACCCACCGGCGTCCGAACCCAAATGCCGCGCACTTCGGGTCTCGTGCGTTAGGGTCGAGTTGACCATTCTCCAACAAGTATCTCTCAGGCTGAAATTCTAGAGGATCGGAAAAAACTGCCGGATCATGTAAGATTGACCTTTACGAAGCTCCAACAATGGCCAAGACGACGGTAGAGAACATAAGTAGAAGCTTACCATGAGTTTCCGATCACTATCGTTCCTTGGGGGATAAAGTACCCGTCGTATTCATCGTCTTGCGAGCTTGAGTGACCGAGACCTACGCGAATTTAGAGTCGACATATCAGAGAAATTAACAGGACGAAGAGGGACACACCAAGTGGAGTAACAAGCTGCCATCGCATAGTCTCTTTGACGACAGCCATAACATATGGCAAGGAAGATTGGTCACTGAACTCCGGGAGACGATCCCGGCCAACTACTCTGTCCAGCTCCTCCTGAGCCTTTTTCTGCACTTCCGGGTACAAAGCCATCGCCATGAAAAAAAGATTGCGTAGCAGAGACGGTCTATCATACAAGATAGGGATCTTGAAATCTTTCGAATATTTGTCTGTAATGTCACCTACCGTGTCTGCACCCCTAATTTAATCCAAACATGTAAAAAAGGGAATGGTATTTGGAACCAGTGAAACGCAATATACCAATATATGCGACAGCGGCTACGTTTTGCGCAGTCGCCCTTTCCTCGGCGTACCGGAGATCATTCTCATCGGGTAGCCGGTCAATTAGATAGGTGGCCATAGAGGGCGTCGCCTTCCCTTCTTTCTGTGGAAGTATTAGTGTTGGTCAGAAGAATACAAAATTGTTGTAGTAGAACGGTACCAAATTTTCCTCAACGCGAATGAAAGGAACCTGCACGACGTCAGTGTTAATTCCGCTCCATCGTGCTGCTTTGCGCTTGAATCCTGCGCCCGGAAACCAGGATGGGGCATATTTCAAAATTGGAATTATGTCCACTAAGAAAGCGCCCGGAACCCCGGCTTCAGCAAGACCCGCAAGCGCTTCTTCGATTTTCAAAACATGAGAATCGGTTGATGAATCTTCAATTCTAGCGCCATAGGCAATATTCATAATAGTGGCGGCAAATGATGAAGGTTGGTGCCTGCAAGTTGATAGCACAGCCAAATTGGCGACAAAACAAAGATCCTCAAGATGGAAGACCAAGAACTTTTCAGGGCTAGCAAACTTGAACTTACTGCCATCCGCGGCTCAAAATAAATCTAATGTGTAAGATATGGAAACCAATTTTCCTTCGATTTAGCACAGATACAGGATAATGAGTTGAAGTTAAGCAGCTTCAGGACCCACTTCAATGCACTGGTCTCGAATCAGTGCTTCTGCTAGAGGGCCCCGAGGCTTGACAGTACATTTAAATGGAAGAGGGAGCCTTCATGCCATGACTCAGTGGAGCAATTAATAAGTAGTAGTTGGAATAACACTCACGAAACCAACCCGTTGCCAAATTCTGCTTTGACTTCTATTGGGTTCCCAAGGTTGTCCAGTGGAAGCGTAATATCATATACAGCGAGGACAGAGGAAATGACGGAATACAGCGAGTTGTTGCTCAAATGTCGACCAGGACAGATACTAATGAACCAGTTCGACTTCAATGCCATTCTACCAACCACCAGGTGTTTACTCACCGACGTCCAAACCCAAAAGCTGCGCAGTCTGGATTTCTTACATTTGGATCCAGTTTACCGTCCTTCAAAAATCTTTCTGGCTGAAATACCGAAGGATCAGAAAAGACAGCTGGATCATGTAAAATAGCCCTTCAAATGCCGGATGAGTTTTATAAGCAATGGAGACCAGTAGTCCACTTACCATGCGTGCCCCAGTACGATGGTCCCTCGAGGAATAAAAAACCATCGTATTCGTCGTCTTGGGAAGACATGTGGGCAAGACCTTTACTACAATCAGAGCCTTTATCTTTGCGAAGGAATTAATAATACCTAGCGGAGCGACAGGGTGCCAGCGCATCGTTTCTTTAGCAATAGCATTGATGTATGGCAAGGAATCGTAATCGTTGAAGTCTGGGAGTCGTTTTGGCCCAACTACACGGTCCAGCTCTGCCTGCGCTTTTCTTTGTACGTCGGGGTGCAGTACCATCGCCAAGAAGAAGGTGTGGACTGCAGCAAGAGTCTAGACCACAAATTTATCAAGCAAAGGTTCCAGAAGATGCTTCGTTAACTTACCGTATCTGCACCGGCAAGGTAGGCAAGAGACGTAGTATTCATGCCAATTGCTTTCTCTTCAGCATACAGAGGATCATTGGGGTCGGGCAGTCGCTCGATCAGCTCGACCGCCATGGACGGAGTCGCGTTTCCTTTTCTCTTCAAGGTTGATTAGCTGCAGACCCGAGGGATAAATGGATCCTAACACATACTAGCTCGTTTTCAACGTGTTTGAAAGGTTTTTCAAGAACGACAGGAATGTACTTCTTCCAATGCGTAGCTTTCTTTTGAAATCCAGCGCCAGGAACCCAGGATGGAACATACTTGAGTATGGGAAGTACGTCCACAAGAAACGCACCAGGAATCCCTGAAGCTGTTACACCTTCAAGTAGCACTTCGGCGGCTGAGATATACGGATCCGCGGAATCTTTGACTGTTATACCGTACACCACTTTCATGATGGTAGCAGCAAACATACTATTATACAGAAAAAAGCGGTACCCACCTTTAAACAGATTTCGTTTCTGTAAGAAACATAAAAAAACTCACTGATGTGTTAATTCCATAAAATCCTCTGGGGCATTCAGCAACCGACGAAGAAGGACGCGAACTTCACGCTGTTGAACTGGTTTATATTTCCAAACAACATTTGGATGAAAATGGTTGTGGACAGTCTTTCTGTGTCGACGCCACCACTGTCCATATGGCATAAATGCCATACTAAAAGCCCAATCCATTCTGTGAGACAGAAGGTGAACGAAAGATCGTAGAAAAGATGGCATTGTCGAGCGATATCAGAAAGTTTAGAACACAGGTTGAACTCACAGCTCAACGAGCATTGGCAATCGCGGTCTGTCAGAGTAGTTGGAGGATCGCCTATCAAAAAGGTCCCGTGTTCTTTCGAGTGAGCCTAGAATAAGAAATGGCTGGCCCAAAACTTCGAAGTAAACCATGTCCCCTTATGTAGCCTATCAATATTTTCAGTCAAGGAGATGGAGCCACGCAGTAACGCACCGTAGATCTTGCACCAATCATCGTAAACAAGCCACGATTTTTCTCGAGGCATATCAAATACACTTCCGAGTACTGGAAGACCTTTGGGGCCTGGAGGTAAAGGAAGTTGTTTTGGGTTCCTTCGGCGAGCTCTCATTCTGTTGTCGTAGGCAAAAGCAAGAATCCCCAAGATAATCCAGCGGAAGGGATAGATACCAATCGAAGCAACCACATTCGCAAGTATAGTCATAGTGAGAAGTGTCGATACTGGTTCTGAAATATACGCACTACCAAGTAATATATATATTGGCTGCAAGCCCTTCGGTACAGGGTAACCTGTACGCAAAAATACAAAAATAGATCAGTTGGCAATGTCCTTTTAATTTTTCTTCAGGTCGGAAGTTCAAGACGCCGGAGCAGAGAAAGAAGAAAAGAAGGCAGGAAACCATTTTCGCTGTCGTGGTACAGTGAAATGTACCGATAATGTACGCGTCGGTTTTCCAAAGTTTCCGAGCCATTCCCGCAAAACTGGCGTTTGGAAGGTTTGCAAGTGAAGTCAGGAATGGAATCGGTTTGTTGTGGCTTTGCCGACTGGCTCGCAGACGATTATCCAGAGACGAAATGTCGGAGAAGAGTCTCAATACTAGAAGAAGCACAAGTGTTGGAGAAGCGATTTCCGAGATCCGTTTCAACGCAGTCTCAAATCAATGCTTCTGCTAGAGGGCCCCAAGGCTGGACAGTACACTTGAACGGTAGAGGCGATCTTCATGTCCTTACTCAGTAGAGTAATGAGTAATGGTTAAGATAACACTTACAAGTTCAGAAGCTGTCAAATGGGCTCTCATTCTCTGGTCGAGATAGGTATATGCAAGAATCCCCCGGATAATCCAGTGGAAGGGATGGAAAACAATCGAAGCAACCACATTTGCAAGCAATGATCGCAATGAAAAAGGTTCAAGCTAATTGTGAAAGATATGCACCCCCAAGTAATACACATTGGCTGCATAGATAGGCTTGACTGATCCGTAGACGTCCACGCTTTAGGAGATCCGCAAGAGAGCAGACGGTTTGCGTTTAGGTGGTCGAAGAATGGTTTTTACGATAGCCAACGGACTCTTCTGCGATTTCTGGACCTGATCCATTGTAAGAAGATTTAATCATAGCGCCACCGAAGGTATACACGAGAAGATCATATGTCCCAAGCCCATCATCGGAGAGTTATTTGTAAAATGAAAGAGCGAAACATTTGCACCTGAGATATGGCTGCGTATTATAATCAGCGCCTAAAAGCAACAAGACAAGAACAAGAGTTGCCGTACTAGGTCGAAGTCTTTCGTTTCAGGTTCTTGAGGGGTTCTTGTGTAAAATACGCATATTCAAGAATGGGGTAATATATCAGAAAGTGGGAGGACAAACATGCAATGCAAACAGATATGCTACTGGGAGCTCCTCACGACACAGCGACCCCCTCTCGCTCTGGCCTTCCTAAAGTTTCTCTCAAAGGTGCATCGCTCGGAACCCTATGGGCGTCCTCTAACCTCATTGCAATACCGTTCTCTTCTATCTCCTTCTCCCCCTGCTCCTTCTCCTTCTCCGCTTCCAAAATCATAGCTCTCAGCTCCTCCTCCAGCTCCCCATCATCTACCGCACCTTCCACACCCACCGCGATATCGCCACCCAAACGCACAGCCTCATCCACGTCTCTGGCATCCGCATTAGCATCCGCCAGTGCGTCCATCGTCCTGTCAATGCTGGATCGTTCCAGGGACGGATGGGAAAGTATAGCACGCAGAGTTGCAGTCGAAGATTCGTAGCTCTTCATGATCTAAGAAGCGAAATTTTGATATTAGAAAAATGCATGTGGGTGAGGAAATGGAAAAGACATTTTAGACTGACCTCAACATCGCCTGCGGCGGCCTCGACAGTAATGAATGTCGATTCAAGTGTGCTCAGAGACCCGAGGCGCTTATGTAACAGATCTTCGAGCTGTTTGCGAGACCGAAGGTAGCTCAATGCAGCTGCCTTCCGTTTCTGTTGCAGAGCTTGTGAGGCCTTACGAGTGCACCTAGAGAATTATTAGTTTATAGACAATTAGGAGAGGAAGGTGCAAAACTGATGGAGTTTTGATTGTCAATAACGTACTCATCTATTTTGCTCTGCAGAGAATCCACTTGAAAAGTCAAGTTGTGAATGGCGTTCTTGAGCTCCAGTATACCACAATCCACAGCCGTGACAGTACGTTCCTCAGCAGATGCATATTTGTCCACAAATTTAATGACCTATCACGGATAAACGAGTCAATATAAATGGGTCACTGTGGGATAATTTTTTACTCACATCTTTAACTTGTACGAGTACACCCCGTTCGCGTTCCAGGTATTTGATGAGTACTTTTGCGTCCGTTTCCCGAAGAGCAACAGGAACAACAGTGTCATCGTCCTCGTCCTCATTGTTTACGCCTACAACACTCGCAAATGCTTGCCGGAAGCTATCAAGCGTATATAAGGCGTCCCCAGCACTTGCCATTCTTCCTTCCTGAATATCCATCACTTTACCTGCAGCAGCCTCCACAAGCCTTACCATCACGTAATCGCCCCACCAGCCTGTATCCTTATGCTGTTGCCGCTGTTCTCCTGACCCGGTCAAAAGCCCCTCCTCACCAACGACGCCCATCTGTTCAAGTGCCCACCATAGCGGTCGGCCAACGACATACTTTGCTATCCGCGTGGGCAACCATCCCGGGTCGTATATCGATGTAGTCAGGGAGAGAAACTCTGAAAGAGGCACTACGCTACGAGTGGTGCGCAGTTCAGACTTTGCTAGGGGGCAGGTTACATGGTCAATTTCTTATGGGTAAGCCTGAGACAGCAGGGTGACATACGAGTACGGCGCCCAGAGAAAGCGGTTTCCCAACTTTCGGTATCTTCACGCGGTCCATCAGCTCCCTCCCAGCATGTAACACCAATCTATCGCTCATGCCGGGTGTCGTTGTTATACTAATGCTTCCAACATCTTCATTTCTTCTAGTGTTTCGTAAAGGTGTCTGTTGACTGAAGTTGTTGTCATGGACATCACTCTGCAGACCAGATCCAACGACGCTCTCAAGTGCCTTGCGCCACCAGTCGATGTTTGCATTATACGACGTCGGGTTCGAGTGCTTCTGCCGCGAGAAGTCGGAGTAGAGCGCTTGTAGTCGTGGAATCGACGTCGATGAGAAGGGCACTAAAGTGCTTATAGGTGTCGCGTATGTATTTGAGGATGACGGTGTCGTCAGCATGTTAGAAGGCGGGGAAGTCTTCCTCCTCGGGGTAGAAGGTATTGGGCTTAGTCCCGCCATCGTTGTGGTTTATAGAGAGTCGACTCGACACGAAGGTCAGAGTCTACAAAGGCTTTCGTGGTGGCACTGGTAGTGCCAGTGTTGCCACTGTTTAAGGCACTGCAGCTCAATTTCGGTCAGGTCGCGTCACACCACGTGCACGAATTAGTTAAGTCCTGACTCAATTTGTCAAATTTCAGCATTCAATCTGTAAATGCCTGCAAATTGACAGTGCTGAGTGCTTCCATAGACTTCATGGGAGAAGAAGAGATTTCACCAGGGTGTCATCTGATGACGGCCCATAACCTTAATATATGCCGCCCAGAAACGTTCCGTCCAGCCAAGGTCAAGTGACATTGACAATAAAGCGAGTAGGGGCAATTCTATGTCGCGCCACAAGCACATTATTCCTCAATAGCCACATACTTTACTATTCATTCTTCGCAAGGTCGTGGAATTTTGATCATTCGAACTATTTACAAAGCTTCCTAATAGAAACAAGCAATTAATTATAAGATCGGAACAGTAAACTGGAACGAAACATCGTAATCTTTGGCAGAACGGTGACGATGAGGGTATCACCTAAAGATACTTTGAATCAATAGCGGGAAAACCAATGATAAGGAAAGCATGGTCCTAGAAATAGACAGTGGCGTTACAAATACACGAGGTGAACAAATAGATGATCCATCATAAACAACATCACCCCGAAAGTCGCATTTTTAGCACTTCTAACGTTATGATAACTCTGCGGCGCCTCTGTACCCGCGAGATTGAGTCGCCTGGGGCTGATATCCTCCGAGCTGAACCATACTTGGTGAGATGCTTTCTAAAGAACGCCTTCCAGGCGGTGGGCTAGTGTACATAGCCGATGATGCAGTGGGGGACAGGGGGTATGCACCATGATGTTCCGAAGGAGCCTGTGAGCGAAAAGACACCTCAAAATAAGAGATCAATTTATCAAATATGATCACAAGGATACTGACATAGACACTTTGGCCGCCGTACGGGATTGGCGAAGGTCCGTCGGGAGATGAATATGTAATCCCGGTGCTCCCGGTCACTTGCTGTTGTACAGGAGGACCCGAAACTAACGCGCTGCTGTCGAATGAGAAATCTCTCTGAACAGCATTCCTGCGTTTACGCATAACCTTCCAAAGGATAAAAAGACAGATGAGAGCAATGACAACGAGACCGCCAATCACTCCGCCAGCGATCGCGCCTGCATTGGATTTTTTGGAGGATCCTCCCGCGTCCGCCTGAGGTGTCGGAGTTGGGGTATCAGTGGGAGATGACGAGGTGCTTGTCGAAGAGGATGAAGACGGCGTTGACACTGGTATAGACGCAGTTGGTGCAGGCGAACCAGTGAGAACTACAGAAAAAATTGGTTTAGTAAAATGACACGAGGCTATAATCTGTGGCGTACCTTGGCGAGCTACAATTGGGTTAAAATTGTTACCAATCTAGAAGAAGTAATAAGTGACTGCCCGAAAAAAGTTGCAGACACTACCCACCAAAGTAACATTGATATACATCCAGATGGGGACCTCAACCTCGGTTGGTATAGTTAGCGGGAAACTGCCAGGTGTAATAGGTTTGTGAAAGATGCTCGGTGAACTCGATAGACCACTGGACACTCACCTGGCGATCTCGACGCTCGCACAATTCTGACTCCATGTCGTCCAGTTCTGGTATATCCGTCCTTGACATCCGCCACACGCGCTCACTGCAGAGTAAGTGACAGTACTGCATTTGCAAGGGTCTTGTTGGGTGCTCGTTGGTCCCAGATAATGCGTGCCCACTGGAATACCGTTAACACCTGTCGCTGTTTCCCAGATCGCGACAGTCGATTAGATAGGCTATATTTAATGTCATGTACAAGGGCCTACTCACGAACGCCACAAAGAGTCTGCAAGTAGGCTGCAACTAAGCAAGGTGTTTGTTGTAGGCTGTTGATTGACTGAAAGATATTGAAAGGGGCGGAACTAACAAGTCAGCTTCTTCTTCCTGCGAGCCATAGTGCTAGAAAGAATACTTTACCCAAGCATAATCCGTTACGCAACTCGTCACGTTTGACGTTTGACCAGCGACACGGAGCGCAACAACGAGAAGGCAGAGGGTCAGATACGTCCAATGGAGCGACATGGTGGTTAGGACAGAGACGATCTACCAAAAGGCCCGTCTGGGGACCCCCGCGCTCTGCCATCTCCCGAGTATGTATCACCCTGAGAGAGCACAGCTTCTCTCAAATGATGAAAAACTTGATCAATCCGTTATTTGAGGATTGCCCTGGATTTCCGATTGAGTTTCGTCCAAATTTGCAAATCTCGCCGCGGCCAAGGTTTCCGTAAACCTCGTGTGGATAGCATTCTAAGCAAACTGTACACTGATGGCGCTTGCTAGAGCTTCTTAGGATTGGTCGAAATCAAAATTTGTTGTTCCAGACAGTGCAGGCAGAGGCCCGGATTGGCGATGAAACAGAAATCCATTAATAACCGAAAAGCCGTGGGATTCGATGCATTCGGCCCATCTGATCCGGCTATATCGGCGGCGCCGTCAATACTATACTCCATTCGTACCCACTGAAGTTTACCTCCAATAGCATCCCATCTCAAATATGTTCAGGCGAAAGCAAGGCGAAAAGACATGTAAAAGAGGCTTAGCATATTTTTCTTTTGACATCCGGTGAGAGTGCTTCATAAGCACGGAGAAAAACTAGGAATCCACAGGTGAAGTTGAGATTGTTAATAGTAACGAATAAGTAAGGTCCTCCAGAGTCCAAAATGGCTATACTGTAAGCGCTGAGCAGCCTGCAGTAGTAAAACTAGTCTGAAAGGCATTAAATTGTCGTAATCATAATGTCAGCGTCAAATCTTTAAATATAAGAAACGCTGTGAAAACTTGTGAAGATCCCGAATAAAAAGTAATATACAAAGCAAAAGATTAGTAGCATCATAAGGATCACATGATTCATCAATCGCAATATTCAGCAGTAAATAACCACATCAAATTTCCGGGGCGCCTGTGTATTGTGGCCGGGAGGGTTGAACGATACTGTTTTGAGCACTATTGCCCGTAAAGTTAGGGGAGGCGTGCGTAGGATATGGCTGATTATGGTGTTCAGCAGATGAAGCGAAGCCAGAAGATGAATTGTAGGGGTTAAATCCACCAGTTTGTGGTAAATCAGTAGGGTACGTGCTGGGGTCGTTAGGATCCTGCAAATAACAAACTGAATAACCATGCAGTCCGTATTTGAAAAGATTGACTTACGTAGACTTTCGGAGCCGGTGTGCTTGGATAAGAGCTTCCTGTGAGGCTCATCGGATTTTGAGATGCCATGGCGCCCTGGGATCCCATAGCAGGTGCGTAAACAGATGAGGCTGGCGATGACCTTCGTTTTCGCCGGAGGAGCCAAAACACCAGACCTGCGATTAAAGCAAGTCCGACAATGCCTCCAACAACACCTCCTGCAATAGCACCAGCGTTTGATTTCTTTCCGCCGTTTTGATCCGATGGCGCACCACTGGATGGCGTGGAGCCTGTAGAACTAGAGCTCGTAGATTGGGGAATACTGGTGGACTCGGGACCACCTAGTGTCTTTGTTAAAATAAATCACTAGTAGCTCCTGAGAATAAACACACCTGCAGCCTGAGCAAGCACGGGGTTGAATGTATCTGCTGTCTTTGGGGGATTTAGAATATTGCTGACTTAGAAGGGGCACAAATTGGCATACCTCAACATCCAGATAGGCGTAATGCGGAACAGTCACGCCCGATGGAATAGGCTGCGAAAAGCTGAAGTTCATTGAGAAATCGACAAATGATGGAAGGTGTTGATTATTTTTACTTACACTGACGCGAAAACAACAGTGCAATTTGTTTTGTATGTAGACCACCTAAAGAATGGTTAGTTTTTACGCCTAGGAGACGAGGAGTTACTAACTTGAGGAAATTGGCATCCTGGCACGTAGCGCAAGCACTCAGAAGCGAATAATATACAGAGCTACATCTGCAAGAATTTGCCTGAATAGGTGTAGGCCCAAGGTATATCAATCCTGGACTCAATGCCCCCAATTGAAATGCTGGAGAAGATCCATCAGCAAATCGCTACTATAAGATTCGAAAATGCGATCTACATGTTCCAACACAGACACCTCCAAGGGCAGCTGTAACATCGCACGGACTTTGTCCCAACGAATTGAAACTCTGTAATAGATTCTATCAGTAAGTGCTTGTCGTAATCCCAAGGGTTGGACATACCCAATCAAACCCCGGCAAGCATTTTGCAGTATTTTGAGCTGCTGAGTATTGCACTGATAATCCCAGAATACCGACTACAAAAAGACCCAGCATGGTGGACAATGAATCGCTGGAGATCGTGGGCGTGGTTGAAAGGAACGGGGTGTCCGTAGAGCTCGGCAAAGCTCACCTCATTTTGAGTTGAAATGGTACTTATTGAGGGCGGCGTTCCTGAGGATCCCAAAATGGCAAATGCAGCCAACCCTGAAAGTTGAAACGATTGAAGCACTGCCACATGATGTTTAGAACTGCATACAGAGGCATACACACGGATTGCACAGCGTTACCCGAAGGTTACCGATCTTTATGCGATCTAGCCAAGTGAGAATTTCATACCAGTAAAATTATCGGCCTCGATATTTCCAGAGACATTGGATTTCAACGGTTGAGAATCATAGCACTAAAATGGTCTGTCGCCTCGTCATTATGTAACATGTATAAACTGCAGCTCCAACAGATTAAATTAGATAAACTGATGTGGAAGGTGCTTCTGTTTCCCTTTCCAGGTGCAACGCCGATGAAGCACTTACGTATACATATGTCGGGAAACTTGGAAGAGCAATCCACCCATATGTAAGATTTCTGGATTTCAAATCTATCGGCTTCTTTGAAAAATTATTACGCATAAATTATCGACCATCCAAGTTAGAAAGGAAGAAAAAACTGAAGATAACTATAAACATTTAGCTGTTAACTATCAACAGGAATAGACCAAAGGAATGTGGGGAGATGATACTACTATGGCAATCATCTTGCATGTATTACTTGCACAGAGTCAGCGGATCCTGCGATCGAAGACTCAACGTCGTGCATGATAGGCGCAGGTGGAAGAGAAGAGTTCTAGACATATTGGATATAACCCCAAGTATAACACATTGAATAGACGGAAGACTCACAGACGGGGCGATAGATCTGGCTTGGGTCTCGTTGCCTCTCAATTGTGTCATGTAAGGACCTTGTCCAGCGTGCCAGGACGCGTTTTCGGGATCAGTTGGACTTGACGGCAGGTGTTGTCCATTCCTAGCTATACGCTTCCGACGATTCTGGAGATACCAATAGAGTGCGCCGCAAAGCAGGAAAAGAGCTGCCAAACCGCCAACTATACCCCCACCCATAGCATTATCGCGTTTTATTTTGGCTGAGTTCACGGTTGACGTGTCAACAGCAGATGCAGTTGGAGATGCAGTTGAAACGGAAGTTGGGGGTGTTGTCGACGATTTTGTGACCGCGGAGGAAGTCTTCTGAGTCGAAGTTGACTTTCCAATTGTTGAAGTTGGCGACGGTATAGCCATAGACTCAGTAAGGTCTAGGTGGGGAATAAATCATAAGAACTGTCACAGATACAATCACGTACTGGCATCTTGGCGTGCAAGAGACTGGTCGAAATTATCATTTGCCTATATGTTGTTAGAAGAAGTGATATCTTACTAGAGGAAATTATTACCTCTACATCAAGGTACGCCCACCCTGGAACAGCGATCCCGGAAGGTATGGGCTCGGGATATCTGATCCAGGTTGAATACGTGAGTGAACTTAGACGCGATGGTGTAGCTTACTTGCTGATAGAGACAGAGGGACAATTCGCTGACCATACGCTCCAACTTTATTGTATAAACATCTTAGGCGTTTGAAATGTCTACCGGTACCAGAATGCATTTACTTACGACAGGTAAGTCCGACCTTGGCAAGCACCGCAAGCGCTCATCAAGGAGTAAGTAACCGTGTTGCATTGGCAAGGGTTAGCGTTTTGTAAGGTTGGTCCAAGATAGTGAGACATGTCCGGGAGCGCAGCGACGGGAAATGCTAATGGATTTATTATTTCGAACCCAAACTGGATGGAGGACGACCACGTACGGCCATTATTGCATACTGCCAAAAGTGATGAAGCAACGTCGCATGGCGTCTGTTCGTGTGAGTTGAAGGTCTGCAAGGTATATAAGTAAATATATTTGAACCACCCGAGCTACAATGCAACCGACCCAGTTGTAGAATGGAAGGCACGAAGCATCCGATTGAGCAGAGCTGCTGTGGAACAGTGCAAAAAGTGTAAAGAGTGATAGGAGTAGCCACAGCATCTTCTAGTGGGAGGAGGTTAGACCGAGCCTGAGGAAAGGGTTGTCATTTTGGTCCATCGAAGGGTTATAACTGGCGAACTAGACAAGGTATACTCGAAGTAGTCCCAAAGATCTGTCCAGATTTACGCGTGGCAGTTGGCCCTTAAAAAATGAAGGATGTGTTCGTCCGAGACATTCTTTCGAGGTACGCTATCAGCGCACGTTATTGGTTCCCGTCAATGAAAGAACGAAAGGCATGCTGGGGCATACGATTCAGAGGTACATATCCCACGATTGCAGTACGGTGAGAGGCGGAAGTATGATGGATCTGTCACCAACGCGCCAGTTATGCGGATTTGCTTTTCGATAGAAGATATCTTTCCACGTAAGTACAAGTACCGCAGACTCACAACACAGTAACGCCGATGTAAGCTCGAAGAAAGGACGGCACCTTCTTCTGTAATCGATAACTTTCGCGTGCTGGAAGCACGACGTCTGAGGAAGCTAACACTGGTCTGACTTGCCAACTCATCAAGTATACTTCGACCCACGGAACGCGCCCCAAGCGGTGTAAGCAACGTATCGGTCCGCTTTTCTGGACAAGCTGTCTGTCAGTAGAAGTGCCAGCCAAAATATCCCGGGTTCCCAGATATCGATATCAAATTATCATCTGTCAAGACTCAACCAGAAGCGAAGTGCAGAGAGTGGCTTCAGCTATATTTCTGGCTCAGTGAAAGACAGCACAAGGAAGGATATGAACTAACTGTGCTTACATCACGACCGTGCCTTCACGGAAAATTGCATTGTTTTATCTTTGGCAGGCTCGTGCGTCTTGGCCGTTCCATACTCAATTGAAATTACGGGCTGCTAATTCTTTTCGTTAGCTCGTCAAGAGAAGGACATGTAATTTCCGTGGAATTCTTGACAGCAGAGATGGCCAATAGGTGGCATAGACGGATGCAGGCCTGAAGTGAAAGTGTCGATACATCGGACATTGCAATTTTAATCGGAGATTGAAAATATATTGTGCGCTACAACGACAATTATGACTCCGAACCAACCTTGAACATGTCCTGCTCACCTCATTGATGCATCTACGGGTCCACAGGTGCATTCAAACCTGCAGTCTGCAGTCATGAGGAATCGCTCGAGATGCCTCGTGCTATATGTATTAAGCTTAATCAATGTGGGCCCATCATCGATTATTAATATTAATATGTTTAACCGTTTAACAGTACATGATCACTGTGCCACAGACAGTGGGAGACTGCAGATTTTTCTCCCGTCCATTTACTTATAGTCCTGTCTCTGGCTAATTATGTCATTGACAGACACACGGATGGCCTGAGACAGGAACTAGCTCCAAGGAGCAAAAACTCTCGTCGGGTGTGCACACCTCGGTGGATGGCCCGGCTTTAAAACAGAGATGATAAAATATGGCTCTCTCAAGTACTATGACGAGTTCAAACTATATGTGATTTGAGTTTTGGTGAAGTGGCCCCGAAGGGTTAACCAATTACCGTTATAGGTAGATTGCTAAAAATAGGACAGTACCGAAGCGCTGAAGCAAAGCATCATAAAATCGGTAAATTGTCACTGACGGCGTCAAAGTTGGAGATACAGTTCTATCAAACTAACCTATTTCTTATAGCTTGATATCTAAATTGGAGACCTATAAGGACTATATAAAAGAAGATAACCAAAATAACACCTCTGAAATCAGGACCCAAATACACTAAGCATCATGTAGACGGAAATCGGTGTCCCCGTTTGCATCCGTCCCTAGCTCAACTTCCGAGTTTAGATGATCATATTCTCTGGGATCCTTCGGCTCGGGCTCGGAGTGCTTCTTCTCTTTCTTCTCTGCTACTGACTCCAGTCGCTCCTTGTCAACTAGCCCACGCTTCTCCTCGTCGTCTGCTGCTTCTTTCTTCGCCTTCTGAGTCTTTCTAAAGGCCATATATCGAAGGATGGCAATCACCACAATCACCAGGCCGCTCACAGAGCCTGTAATGGCTCCAATAAGAGTCGGAATGTCTACATGGCTTGATTTGGACTCGGATTTAGAGTTATCAGATTGCGAGGAGGATGGCATCATGTTGTAAGTAACGTTGCTGTTGTTGATGTTGGTGCCGTTAACCGCGTCGAACCCCGACGAGTTTGGAGGAGCGGCTGTCGGGGTGGAAAGCGCCTGTGTGTCAGTCTGCGTTGCGTTCGATGCTGAGAGATGTTAAAAAACATCAGGCTTTTTCAAAGACGCTCTAATAATCCATTGATTGTGCTCACTTGCGTTCCGAAAGGCAGCACTGATCGAAAAGTAATCGATAGTCTATTTGCGTATGGGCAAACAATTGTCAATAGATCTTTTGATTTTTTTTTTTGATACGCGCCGCACCGTTACGTCCATGTACGCCCATGTGGGTACATCAAGGCCTGGTGGTAATTGTTCGGGGTAACTTGTTAACAACATGCGTGTAAGAACATCTATTGGTTGAGTGAAGAACGACCACTTACTGGTAGAGCCAATAGCCATTGACAGTGGAGTTATCACACGCATCTGCCCATGCATGCCAACTGATACCATCCAAGATCAGATTTCTGCCGCTTGGGACAATACGAATACCTACTATAGGTAGGATTGTCCTTGACAGATACCACAGGCGCTCACTAGAGAATAGGTAATAGTGTTGCACATGCAGGAAGTGAGTTTATTGGAACGGGATGGGTCGTAATATGCATCCCCCGCTGTGTCGTTTGACAAGGGTTGAAGAGGCCCCGCTGAATCAATAATATGAGTGATATTGGTATGTAAGGATAGAGTGTGGGGCTTATGTGTCTCTGGACACCAGTGGAAAAGCTTACCCGCAGAGTTGCACTCGCTCAGCAATCCAGACGCGACATCACAAGGAGATTTATTTTGTCGATTGTACGTCTAAGCATTACAAATTTCGAATCAGTGATACAAGGGGTTCGATAAATTACACACCCAATGATACGAAGGAAGACACTCGACAGACGCCCGTACGGCGCCAATGGCACAAAGGATTAGAGTAAATGGGGCGGGGCGTCGTCGAACGAGCATGTTGAAGAGGAAGAGGCAGTGAAATAATCCTTTATGCACTATTATAGACGCCATCCAGCGGCTGTTGCTGTAACCCTGAGAACAATTATCCTCTATCATAATTTGTCGTAACCTAATCTGCCGTTGGGTTTTACGACACAGCATCAAAGATTGGATCACACGTGTGTATAATATGATTATTATCACTCATTCACTTTCCGTTTAGATCCACGGTATTGGCGTGTCCGAGAACCGCAAGCTCAACCAAACGGATTGTATATAACGACTCAAAGAACCTAACCGAGGCGGACGAGACAATCAGCAGGGGGGACTGGGATAACATTACTGTAAATTTTTACACGCCATCATCTTGACGCACACATACTATATCTGTGCATCAAGACGATTCAGATGCTGTGCAACAGTGAGAATATACTGAGCATTGAACGTTGCCAGAGTGATGATTAACTCTACATTCAACAATTTAGAATAAGTTTAATATTCACGAAACCAGCCCAGGTGGAGATATATATAATACATAGAAGTCGATCTGACCAAAATAACGTTGCAGAATGCTCACTCGTCAACCTATCCATGTAAATGATAATCAGTTTCTCCGTGTGCATCCGTGTCGATGTCAATTTCAGAGTCCCATTCATCATCACCTTTTTTGAACCCTTCGAGCCTTTGCCTTTGAGTTCGACATATGTCGCGGTAGGAGAGACAAGTCCATGGCTCTCCTCATCCTGATGCCTTTTCTTTTCCTGCTGATTCTTCCGGAATGCCATGTATCGGAGGATCGAAAGTACCACTATTACTAAGCCACTCACGGAGCCAGTAATAGCTCCTATCATCGCTCCTACATCCATCTGCGACCCTTTGTCAGGTTCGGAGGGTGCTGGTGCCATATTATAAGTAACGTTGCTATTGCTGATACTAGTCCCACCTGTCGAGCTCGGAGCTGCTGAGGTGGGAAGTGCGTTGGACGGAGTGGAGAACGCTTGCGTCTGTGTTCCAGCTGATCTCACGGATGACGCTAAATAAATATTGAGAAGGGATCAATGGCAGATGAGTGAGTCTCCCTTACTAGCGTTTTGAAAGGCTTCATCGATGTGGAAAAAGTCCGTCGTCTACAACGCAAATCGAAGACATGAGCTACTTTTAGACAGCATGGTATTGCCAAACGAGTTGCGTACCGTTACATCCATATATGCCCAGGCTGGTACATCAAGATCGGGAGGGAGAGGTTCGGGAAACCTGGTACGCTGTCATTCAGCAAGATATGTACCAGACTGCGTCTATCACATACTTGTAGAGCCAGACGCCCGTGGAAGCCCCATCACATACGTCTACCCACTGGTGCCAACTGATGTCGTTGTATCAGTGATTCTATGTCATCTATCATATATTTGGCATAGAGCTCACTAGAGGTAGGTTTGTCCTTGACATATTCCACAGGCGCTTACGAGGGAATAAGTGACGGTATTGCACATGCAAGGAGTGGCCTTGGCGTGGTACGGATCGTAATATTGCCCTTGAGCTCCAGCAGGCAATGGAATAAGGGATCCACCTAACAAATCGCATAAGCCACTGCCATAAGTAACAGAGTCAAGCGGCATGGATATCAACCTGCTGGGTTGCACTCGCTCAGAAGCGCAGAGGCAACATCACAAGGGGATAGGTTTTGAAGGTTATACGACTGTTCTCGGAATTTTTTTAATAGGAAGCTCATTGGAGGATATCCCTTACCCAGAAATAAGAGTTGAGGCAGTCGACACTGGCCTGTGCTGCCCCAATAGCTAGAAGGACAATCGTGAGGGACAGTGGCAGAGGCATGGTTAAGTGATCATTAGAAGCTCTCGATGAAGGATTATATAGAATACCCATCTGTGACCACTCATTGCCATGGGTATACCTGGCATAGGCGAGTAGACTTACACCCGGAAATAAATTTAGACGCTCGGTGCTGGAGACAATCATCAAGGCTGACACCTCGATGAAGATTGGATCAATGGCATTATTCGAAACAATACATCAACGGGCGCTGATAATCATGGGGAGCGCTGAAATACGGAAGATCCTTAAGGTGTAGCATCGCCACGCTTGTCAGATCGGCGAATTCGTCCGAGTTGGACAGCCATCGTAAGTAATTTTATTTAAAATTATTGGGGAGCAAGCTCCCGATGCCAAAATGTCTAAGCCCACGTGATCCGCTGGCTTTTTGATTTTTTTTTTTTTTTTTTTTTTTTTTGAATCAGTTTATTAACGTGTAGGAAGCGGTCGGGGCGCTAAGACACACGGGTGCAAGGATGCACCGCCCTACGTTAGAGTATCTACTAAGGCTCGGATCTACGAGTGTGGCGAATTTGTGTATCTAAGTGACCATGGGTACGTGGAGGGGTAATGTAAGCGTATAGCTTGTATCAAGCCGAGGGCGTCATAGGCACCTGTACGTGGTGCGTGAATATAAAGAAATAATGGTAGAAGAACTGTGTCATGGGTAGAAAATGGCTTTTTGATTTATTTAATAGTTCTGTTTATTATCGTGCAATAAGCAGATGAAGTGCTAAGACGCACAGGTGCAGAAGTACACCATTCTACGCTATTGTATCTACTAGGACTCATCGTAAGTTATTTTGAAAGTCACTCTAATCCATAGATATCATTGAGTACTCGAGTGCAATTATTTCATTTATTCGTTGACGACTTGGTATGTGATTTTCTCTATGGAGCTCCCGTCGAGGCATGACAGTTTGACAGGTCTGTCATATCGTCGACGGATCGGCGAGTTCAGTTCCTATATTGGGACCGTACAATCGCCATCCATCCATCCATATTAATAACAATAAATTTACTCGCCAAAGGCATGGCGCATAAAAACTCTCTTGTGCAACTTCGCTCCTCCTTCTTCAATCGCTTGAATTTCTTCCGGCGTCAGATCAGGAACGTTCTCGGAGTCTAGGTACTCCTCAAGGCGTGACAACTTAGAAGTAGTGCTGAAACAAGAGCAAGCTTGCAAGTCAGTAAATTAATCCCGCGGATAAAATAGATCACTAACGTGACCACGACGACGTCTTTTTGCAGTAACCATTTGCTCAAAATCTGCCCAGTAGTGACAGGTTTACCACGTGTTTTCTCCAATCGTTCGCGAATTTGAGTGAGTATAGGGCTCAGCGGGCCGTCCGGGACACGAACGACAGGAGTCTGGCCTCCGTACGACTCGATGGCGATGCCTTTCGCTTGGCAAAATTCGACTATCGGTTTCGCGGCTTGCCAGACATAGGGGTGAAGTTCAATCTAGTTGACACAGCCATTAATGGCTGATCAATATCTTCCTCGATTGACGAACCTGGTTGACTGCAGGTACGACCTTCCCATTTTCGAGGACAGTTTTGAGATCTTCAACCTGGAAGTTGGAAACTCCAATAGCTTTTGCCAACCCGGCGTGATATACTTCTTCCATTCCTTCCCACACTTGTATAAGATTTCCTTGTTTAGTGGCTGGAGTAGGGTCATGAACGAGGAAAAGGTCGACGTAGTCGAGGTTGAGCTTGGAGAGCGATGTCTTCAGTGACTGGGTGATGGTCTCTCCAGGAGCAAGCGTAGGCAGATTGAGCTTGGTGGTGACGAACAACTCTGAGCGAGGTTTTCCAGAGATTGTAATCCCTCGGCCAAGACTCTCTTCGTTGAGATACATCTGCGCCCCATCAAGATGAGTTACTCCATTGTCGATGGCAAGTTTGACGAGATCGGCAGCATCCTTGGTATAAAGGGCAGTGCCAGTACCGAAACCTAGCCAGGGGATAGTCGCACCAGTATTGAGACTAAATGCTTTAGGCATTGTAGGCGAGCAGGAGAAAAGACGAGATAAGGAGAGAAAAAATCACAAGAGGGGATTTTATATTTGTTCAGCCATGGTGTCAGGTATGGTGATGATTTCGAAATGACCAGGAAAGATAACAGTACCGGTACCAGGGAAAAGACAAAGAATCTGGATAACGTCATTCCGCTAGGGAACCGATCAACTGATCATGGGTCCACCTTCACTTAAGCACCGCATATTTAAAGGCCTTAACCAACAGGTTAGTCATGCTGGACAAAAGTGATGATTAACATAGTCTTCTATATATAGTTCCACGGCTGTCGGTAGCCGGCCCTAAACGAATGTTTATATGTTTCTCATATGAGAAATCACACGATCTTTCATCTTTTAACAAACACCAGGTACCTCTATACCACATGTTGGACCAGCTACACTGTGATGGCTGGTCTTTCATCTGGGGTTCCTCAGACTGAATGGTGCGCTTTTAGGCCGGTCATCTTGGTTTCGACCTCAGTAGATGCTGTCGGTCACCGAGTGCACCAACATCCTCGTCGCCAGGATTTATAAATAGCTTTGAACTCGATCGTAAATAGCTCTAACTTGGCTCTAACTCTATCAATGGTATTGGGTTTACATATGTTGGAAATTCGAGAGCTCTCAGTCTGGCTCCGCTACTCTCCGCTACCATCGTTCAGCCCTCAAGGCTTCGAAGTTCGTGGCATGGGAGGGCATGTGTGCTTGCCTAGCTCTTTCGTGGTCCGAAGCCAATGGATCAACACGAAATACTTTTCTCTCTACCACCTGAGTGCAAGCATACCATGCATTCGCAGATTATGGAGTTGATATGAATCTCTGCCACCTATGATATGACGCCCAAAGTGCACAGCCTACAAGGCTGGAAACAACAAGAATCTTTGAACACTTTCGATGAAGAACTTTCCTTTTCCTTCAGATTTGAGTCCGACAACCGCATAACATGCCGCCGAGTAAATATGTGTGCTATACATGTGCCGAGTTATGCCGGTCGTGATCAGTCCCGTCTTGCAATACATTTTCTCTTTCTTCTGTTCTACACAGCCAGAATCATGATCACAACACCTATACTATCGTCCTTTTAGTTCCGTTCAATGCGAAGTACCAGTACTCAGCATTAATGGCCAATACAACGCTAAGAACTCACCTTACCAAACATCCGCCGGTTTGCGGAGGGCCCGACAATTATTGCAAATACCATTCGAAACGACGAATGTTTAAACCGTCCAGACTCCAATTTAAAGCTCTCAAACATCAAGCAGTGTCTGGCCATTACAGATGTGACCACGTAGTGGTTACCGACGAAGTATATTTCCACGAATCTAGCCGGTTCTTTGACACGATTAGCAGAGTCGGTCAACTGGCTTTGGGAAAGCGATGCCTATCCAAATACCACTGTACATGTAGCATCTACTTGTCAGTCGATTCCGTTTCGGCAACTCGAAGTCATCCCCCTTAAGTTAATTTTGGGCTGTGCCGGTTCCTGAACACATTCGTATAATTAGAGAGGTCCGCAGGTATCTCAAAACCCCACACTTTTAAAGGATACCAGTTATCCCTTGTTTCTAACCGTTGACCTCTTCTGTCCTCCACTACCGCCTGATACCTATTGATGCCCTCTACCTTTGGAGACAACAGCACCGTAGTGGGCGACAGGCGGCCCCACGACGAGACCCACAGCAAAAGCTCTCATTCCCCTGACTTGAAGCACTATCAACAAGGAGTGTCTGGCAAAGCTCGCACGAGTGCGTTCACGACGGTCGATTATACTATTGAAGAGCGCCCATTCTTCATACCGATTGGGAAGGACGGTGTTATAGCCGCATTGGAGAAGCTTGATCAACAACTCCAAAGTGTTAGTTCTCTTTAAGCATCTGATCTGTGTTATTACTTATTCTTCTCAACTTGGCAGGCTGGAAGGACGCGATTATTGTCGAAGAAGAAGCCTACGGATTGGACGGGCAAGGAAGTCGTACCAGGTCAATTGGGTCTCATAAATCATGGGTAAATCCTATATTGGTCTTCGCGACCAACATTGGTTGACACTTGTGATTTATAGCGGTTCCCCCAAGATTATCACGAAGCCTGGCCGTTACCCAGGATTCCCATTAAGGAATTGGTGGGCGCGTTCATGGTGTGGAACTCAGGGATGTACGTGTTATTTTGGCAGTTATATGGTATAGTTTGACGATTGACATGCTCTTGATTCTAACCTTTTAGTGTCGGATACCGTCATCGAATTCCAAGGTCTTACCGTTGTACAAGTGTCCCAGAATCAGGCTGCCGTCGTTTCCGACCCACAGAATCATATATTTGTGATCAAGAACGGTGGCTTTGTTGCATACGCGATTGAAGGAACTTATGATGTTCTTTCCATCGTTGACCAGACGCATCTGCCGGGCGTTGTTAAGGACAAGCTGACAGGTGTCGTACTTGGATCTACTCATGAAGTCAAGATGAACAGCAAAGTGTCTGGAGGACAGCAAAAGGAGTATGTTGTGGCCACCTTGTAAGCACCTTCATAATTTTATCTAAGAAAAACACGCTAATGTGACGTACTACTTTCTTTTGGGCATGTAGCTTGAACATTCCTGCTAGCAATTGTGCTATCCTTCAACGCGGGGATGATCTAGAGCTTCTAGGAGCTGGCCAATCTGTGATCACCAATCCTAGTGTCACTCTTCGAGGTTTGTACACATTAGGAGAAAATCAATTGGAGATGCCTACCAAGGATATGTAAGCTTCTACCTAACTAGAATACTGCATTCTCTCATCCAGTTGAATACAGCTTTACCCGTGATCAAGTGCCCGTCAGTTTGACCATTTACCTGAAATGGCAGTTGACGGAACCTCTTAAATTGACGACACATGGGTACAATACCCCGTACGACGCACTGAGGGATAAGACTCAATCGATATTGACTCAAATTGTGGCGCATCTCGATTATTCGTCCATGGTTAAGCAGCGCTCTTTGGGCCCTGATAACATGGACGACGGATCGGATCCCTCTTCTGCTTTCTTGGATGCCCTGCGAACCCGGGCCATGGATGACATGCATGAAGCTGCCCTTGAATATGGCATTATTCTCAAGGACCTTGGTATGTCCGTGAGGCGTGCAATATGGACCTCTATTTCTAATGCCACATGTGTCCAGCTGTCATTGATCGACAATTCAAGGGTGAAATTGCTGCAACTATGGATAAACTCACCAGTAAGCGCTACGGCTCTCATTTACGCGATCCAAGTCATTAATATCTCCCTTTCAGCACGTGCGCTGCAAGCACAGGTCGAAGCTGCTGTAAGTCTATTCATTCCGCATATCCAAACTAGTCTTTCTAAACGGGTCCTATAGAATGTCGACAGGGAAAATAGCAATAAAGTCAAGCAAGAAGAGGGTGCCCTGTCAGTCACGAGGATTAAAGCGCAAGCAGCCAACACACAAGCTGACGCTGACGCGTACCGAGTCATCGCGGCTGCCAAAGCACAAGCACAGAAAGTCCGAATTGAAGCGGAAGCGCAGGCCGAGGCGACACGTTTGGCTGCAGAGGCTGACGCAGGGGCTGTACGGCTCAAGGCGAAAGCTGACGCTGAGGTCATCGATCAATTTGCCCGTGAGATGGAGCTGCGCCGTATGGAGGTCTCCAGGGTGCAAGCCTTTGGATCCAGGACCGTGTTTGTGCCCACTGAGAATGCCGGTTCGCAGATGGGTAATGCGATGGCTTTGGGAATGGCTGCGTCCATGGGTGCACATGCGGCTAAGTAATCGAGAATCTGTATGAGCAATCGTCTTTCTATCTTCTGTTTTTCCGTCCGCATCATCTCCGCACCAGTATACCAATTATGTTTACCCCTCTAGACTCTTTAGTATTTATGTCTAGGCTTTAATTCCGTCGGATACCCATATACCAGTTATTTAACAGAGGCTGTAGCGTTATTTTCTCTCTTCAATACATAAATGGCCAGTTCTTGGGCGCGGCCGATCCTTTGAAAATCAGAAAGAATGCGTGAAAGAAAGGAGTCAAATCGATGTCAAAGGAGGAGTCAAAGGAGCACAGACTGCCATAAAGGGCGAGCGCGGAAGCTGTGTGTTTGTTGATGGTTGTTATTCGAGCGAGTCACTCGAGGACTGCGCGTGTCTTGTACCATTCCATTACAACTCTTGACTATAAACCACGACTGTCTTTCTTTATCTTTGCTCAACACTTGAATCAACCCCCTAAATCACCCCAATTCCTGCACAATATGAGATCGAAATTTAAGGATGAGCACCCTTTTGGTGAGTTGCTTCCATGATGGTTCAAGTTCTCCCCTGACGATACTTTGGTTCACTTTCCTAGAGAAGCGCAAGGCTGAGGCCGAGCGTATCCGACAGAAGTATCCAGATAGGATTCCTGTGAGTACGATTTGGACTATGACTGAGCTTGAACTGAACGTGTCTGTTACTTTGGGTTTCAATCGATAGGTGATCTGCGAGAAGGCGGATCGCACGGACATCCCCACTATCGACAAGAAGAAGTATTTGGTCCCTTCCGTGCGTCTCTGTGGAAACGATGGTGGATACTTGTGAACATATACTGATTGTACTTGCGTTCTATCTTAGGATCTGACTGTAGGTCAGTTCGTGTACGTGATTCGGAAACGAATCAAGCTCGCACCCGAGAAGGCGATCTTCATCTTCGTTGACGAGGTTCTTCCACCGACAGCGGCTCTTATGAGCGCCATATATGAGGAGCATAAGTAAGTCATTCCACCTGTATCCTTGTATTTGGGCTATTTCTGACGTCATTGCGAATCACCTTAGGGACGAGGACAACTTCCTGTATGTGAGCTACTCAGGCGAGAACACCTTCGGACGACAAGGCTGGATCGAACTGCCACTGGACGCCTGAATGGTCTGCTGGCCACTTCTCTCACTTGGCGGCATTTTTGGAATCGACGGACCATATACTTAGAGATAAAGGGAGGCAAGCATTTGTGCGTTTAGATATTTATCGCATCTTCCTCGTCGACCTTCTCCTCCCGAGGCTACCCCTTATCTCGTTCGCTGCATACCCCTCCGCGAACCATTTTGCTCTTGGTTTTTGTTTTTCGCTCCTTTGTATACTATTTTCTCTATCAAATTCAATATATGGCATGAAGTTGTATCATTTAATGTTAATCATTTCTGGAACCTCAGTTAAATCAAGTCCGGATCTTCCGATCTTCGGGCTCTGAGTGCGTAGTCACCTGATTTCTTTCAATTCAGAAGACATGGAATGACAGTCACTTTTGTTGAGAGATAGGTCCTAGTGGTATTTGGATTGTGTTCCAGTAGGCTATTGGGCATTCCTTATCTTGCGAAATTCCTTTAATTCAAAACAATGACTAGGATGTAAACGGCATTCTCAAGTATAACTATCATGACACTTGGTGGCAACGTTATTCCCTTCGACCAGAGATGGCCTCGTACCAATTACATGCCAAGTATATATCCCTGGTCGAAGCTGATGTCGTCGAAGACTCACCTCCCTTCTCCTCGAACGAATACATCTGACCGTCTTGTGGTGTACAATTTGCAGATATCTTCAGTAGTGGACCTTGTCTAATCAACGAACCTACTCGGAAAGCATCTAAGTTCGTTTTCTTTGGTATTACTATCTGGCATTGGGCTTACGCCACCAATGCTGGAGGCTATATAAACGGGCGTCTTTTTATAAAACAAGACTCGGGCCTTTCCCCCTCATTTCATCTCTCGTTTAATCATTGTCCCTATTTTATCTTTAAAACCCCTTCATTTTCAGTCAATTGCCATTGAACATGTTTTGGTCGATTTCAACCTCCAGGTTCTTGCGCGTTGGACTGGCAGGTAAAAGCATATCATCCCACACCAGGTCCTTGAAATACCCACCAATAATTTAGGCATCACCTGTCTCTTGAATGTCCTTTTGCTCATCATCTCGTTGACCGCTCTTATCCGGGGCAGTGGAGGAAGTAAGAATCGTTTAATGAACCTGCTAAATAGCTTTTAATATTAACATCCGTGATCCCTGTGATTTACGCATCCAAGTCGCGGGGGTATTGAACTTTCTCGCTCTAGTTTGTGGATTTTGTTCAGGTTTCGTATGATTACTCGGCCTGAGGTGGAATGTGACAACAAACGCCACACCTTCCTTTTCACGGCATCTCTGGCATTGGATTCGGTGTGCATGTTTTTGTTTATTTTTTGTTTTCTTAACTGACTGATGATGTTCGTTCAATTCCAGTCCTCGCCATTATGCCTTGTGCTCGTGCTCAGGCTAGTGGCCTTTCTTCCGACTATATTAGCCTTGACGATTTGAGTACCTTGCTCTTCTTGGTTTTTATTCGTGTTCGGTAAGCATTCGATGGATGGAAAATTGCGTCGAACATGACAATCGACCCTCCTTAATGATAGCTGTAATATTAGGATCGGCAATGACCTTGTTTGGTCTTCGTCCTCTGGATCGGATACCCAGTACGCCTGACAAGCCTCCTATCTTACCTTTGTCGCATGAAGGATCTTGGACCAAGTTCAACGAGCCAGCCAGCCAGCCAGGTCTCCGAAAATCCCATTTTTGTCAGCAAACAGATGTTAACAAGTGGCCGCGGTTCCTTTGGCAGCTTAAGCGTTGAGGGAGGGAAGAGGCTTTCGTCGGTTCGATTATTTTGGCTCGTTTAGATGTCGGTTGGTTTATAGTATATATGTCATAATAGAGTTTTTGTTTTATTTTGGGAGAACGTATCGAGAGTGAGAAGGTCATCAGAAGCTCAGTGATATGCATTATTGCCCGAGTTGGCTAAGTGTCTGTTCCATTGTATCATAATCATAATCTTCGTAATTCGCCCAAAGATCGTCATCGTCTCCCTGTTCTCTGGCTGCCGGATCAGAGCCAGACACAGCTTTTTCTTGCAGTACGAAGGTGTTGGGTGATGGCCCTTGTGATTTTTCAGTTTCCTGCTTGTTGTTATCATTTGGTCGAAGCAAAGAGGGGTCAACTTCTGCTTCCAACACGATAATGCCTCTCATCGTCACGATATAATCCAGGGCAACGGGAGAGGCTATATTACTGAAGATTACGGTGAGACGCCGAAGGGAGATAGACTGCTGTTCTTCTTGATTAGTGGGAGGTCGAAGCGGTGGCTCTGTGCCTTGTGTTGAAAATCCGTCTATGCGACGTCGTTTCGGCAAGTCTTGCTCGTCGAAGTACTTGCGCCTGCCTGTGCGCGTGAGCATTATCCTTGTATTAACTTGATTCGCCCAGACAAGACCAAGACTTGCTTCCTTCGTGCGTTCACCGAAGAATTCGGCGGTGTTAAACCACCGCGATTGGGTGTTGTACAGAATGCCTGCGTAATCTTTAGGATCGCCGCTAGGTTGGTCAAATCTGTCGATCACTTCGTTCAGGACGACGACCGCCAGTTTGTGAACGCTTGCGAGTTCATGGAGGCTTGCAGATATAATCGCAATGTCCTTCGACCTTTCTATCAGGGTGGCCGATGTGGTCTTGTTATTGGAATGAAACAGTTCTCCCAGTGCATCTACGACCAGAAGTTTGACTGGCTTCGCGCCTCGTTTAGAGGATTGACTTTGGATGAATGTTGGTAAGACGGTCGATAAGATAGTCTGCAGAGCAGCTACAGTTGGGACCGAGATTGTATGCACGTCGTTCAGACCACAGAACGAAGATAGAACAGGGTTGTCAGAATTGACCATGTCATTCAGCCTCTTCGTAGGTAGTTTTGCAGATGTCGTCAAATAACAACACGAGGCCGATAGTCCACCATATTCTCGAGGTGCTTGGATAAAGAGAGAAAGTTGAAGTGCAAGTTGGGTTTTGCCAGCAGAACTGGTAGGAGTAATAAACATCGCGAGGTTCCATACTCTTCCACGTATCATAACTTTGCCCACCTTTCTCCCACAACCTCCCATAGCATTCCTGTCGAAATGCCTCCCCCCAGGGCTTTGTCCAGAATACCGTCACCCGTTGAAAATTTCTCGTCCACACCAGAGTGCAAATCATCGAGACGCTGTAACGGCTGTGATGGTATTATACCAAGCACGGTATCCACAATTCTTTTCATTTCCATTGGAGAAGCTTTGCATCGCTTCGCAATAGCTTGGAGGGGGTTAAAATAAGGTCGCTGACCGTCTGAAAGTTTCCTAGAAGTGAAAGTTGTAATATGGATATAAGGCTATGTTTAGATTGCCAAAAGAAACTGAACACTGTTGTTACCTTTTCTCAATAGACTAATCTCCGAGTCTTTTAAACCATGATTGGTAAAGGGGACGTTTAGATTCATGTCATTGGGAGATACTAGACCACTAGAAGGGAGTTCTGTCACTAATGGGAACGTGTTGACAGAACTTGTTGGGGGTCGACCTTGAAGAATGGCACGCTCAGAAATGCCTGAACCAAACAACGCGTACACATGGAAAACATACATAGAGGCTTTGTTTTTAAAAAGCGTTCACGGATGGCTTACAATCTTTTTGTTTCAAGTCTTATGCAGAAGCGTGTTGTTATTCAATAACGACGGAATAAATGAATAGGTATAGTAGTATGAGGTGAGTCATCACAAAGTAAGAAATATTCATTAGGATGCGTAAAATAGTGGCAATTTTCAAGTTGCACGTTGGCGACCTTGCGCTGAATCTGTTGTTCTCCGTAAAAAGCCTCCAACGACATTGGTGACGGTCTCAGTTATCTGTCGTTGCTGGTTCTGCGTGTGTTTGACGAGGAATAGTCGCACATTCGTGGCATTCCAGATACCAAGGGGTGACATGCCGTGGACGTATATTTCACCCCAGATCAACGAGGTAACCCATATTAGCGATGCATCCGACCACTAAAAGGAAGGTGAGAACTGAATTATCTTTCGAACGAACCATGTCGCTTACCAAAAAGCGGCGGGGGAAATCGGAGGCTTAGTGGGGAATATGTGATCCAAATTTACGCTGGATAAAAACTTGAGGACATCGGCAGAAGGCACTGTCCTATGTCGTTGCATATCTTCTACTTTCTGTATGACTTCCGAGATGAAGAGCATAACAGTATCCAAAGGAAGGCTGGATCATGATTTCAGTTCGTATACTGAATACGTTGGAATCTGCAGACTCACCCTTGTTGCCATGATGTTACCTGTGAAGATCGTAGGCTCAGCGTGACAATAGAAACAATTAAATTAGCGTACCCATTCCTGGGTGGGCACGAATCCATTTCTCCCTATGCTCAAAGGAACCCGATCCAGGGCAGTTGTATTCTCAACAGATACCGACCGCCTCTCCCTCATCTTACCCCTTGCTTTCTCTGATATAGGAGAGTCAGACGGGTATGGATTATCGGAGGTCGGCGACATAAATGAACGGATCATAGGTTCATCTCCTTGTGAGCCTCGAGGGCTTGCAACGCTTTCGGTTTCTCGTTCCTGCGAGTCGCCACGAACTCCTTCGTTCTCTAAAAGTCTAGCCTTTTCAGCACCAGCATCGGCTATCTCATCTTCTTCCACAGGCGATTTGCCTTTGAGATCAGATGCTTTGTTTGCTCGTTCTTCTTTGCGAGTTGAGCTCGCTTAACTTCACGAAGTCCCCTGGTGAGGGTGAAAGTTCCTAGATCCTCGAAGATCTTGCGCGATTGCAAGATCCCGTAGGTGACGTTTGAATTCTCGGCAGCATGATAAAAGATCACAGAACTGAAAACTTCCAACCTGATCATGTTTCAGTACAGAGATTTGAAGTGCAAAAACTAGATTCTCACATGAAAAAAGTAGTCGAGGATGCCCTTCGTCTGATAACAGGAACAATGGATTGGAGAAAGAATTAAATAGCTGTAGGAGCCGTGCAGAAGCAGATACTCCGGTATGCTTAAAGTATGGAGCAGCATTTGAAAGCGCAATGATAAGTGCTGGATACAGCGACGTTAGACTACCAGCGGTAGTTGCAACAATTGCGTACACGGCCTAGGATTATGCATATCAGCAGGTAAACATGATGCTTTCGGCCCGTGTTCACTCACGTGAATTATGAAGTCGGCTGCTGTATCCACTGGTCCCCATTTCGTTGGAATTTGTGCTTTGATTGGTTTGCTTAGCTGAGGACCGAAAGAAGGTTCGGCAGAGAGCGTCTGCACAATATAAGATATAGCACGACAGACGCCATGCTGTTCTATAAAAACTTCAGTGCATGAACAGAACATCACTAAACAAGAGACATACGAGGTTTATCCTTGATTTCTACACAGTAAAACAGGAGGTATGCAATGAGATCCACTGATTTGTCTGATTCAAGTACAAAAGTTCGGAATTTCTAAGGAAGTACGATGAGATATTAACTTGATATGCCAGTGAGATGTGCGCACCTTGTTGATTTCAATGAGTTTCCAAAACACGATGACTATGAAATATTTGTAAACGACGAAAAGTTTCTGTATAAGATCCTGAAACGTTGTACTTACTGGCTTCCGTCACATAAGGCAAAGATTTCTTGGCTCCAGGCAAGAGGTTCTTCACTGTTGCTGTTTGCTGTTCCATAATCCCAATGATTCCATCCAAAAGATATTCGAAATCTTGTGTACGATGCTGGAAACATAAGATAAGTAATTGTCATTGTATTTTAGTATCGAATCTATTACGCACCAACTTCATGATGAAATATCTGAACGTGTTTGTTTTAGCAGTCGGAGAAGTATTCTGCCCATCAAAGAGCTGATCCCTAGCTGGTCCACTTTGGAAATCGAGTAATACGCATAAAACCTCCAGTGATGTAGTAATTAGCGTAGTCCTTGGATCTTCTCCTTTGAAAACCAAGTGATTGTACGGTAATTTTCCTGCTATCGTCCCGATGGTGATGGTGTCCGTTGTACTGGAATTCATGGCTGTATTCAGCAGAGAGCAGAGGATTGTAAGCACATCACGCCGGGGCATCTTTTGTACGATGTGTAATGAAGGAAGTGCTGGATGTGTGAAAAGAGATGCAGCGGGTAGATAAATTTGTCTTGACAATAACACGAGAAGCAACCGCAAGACTTCTGTCTTATTGCTATCGTACATTGTCGTGTTGCCCAGTGAGTTCGCGGACCCGATACCCTTCTCCCTATAATGTATGTAGTTTTCAATACAACTGTCAGAACAAAAGAACTAAGCTCACCATATAACGTAGTTGATCTTGTGATGGTCGACTTGTATTGCTTTAGGAAGCGTGAATCCACAGCAAAACATGAGGTCTGTTATCGCGCTGAAAAGTTTTTCTCCAAGAGAAGGTAACAGCTTTTTAGGGGCTTTCTTCGTTGGCGTCTGTGGAACTTTGGCTTCTTCTCGATCACTTCCATCCTCGTCCTCTATAACAAACTGAGGTTCAGCGGTAGCGACATCGCTGCTAACAACTTCTTCAACCTCTTCTCTTCTCCAAAGAACCTCTAATTCAAAAGAATTTGAATCCCCTTCTGCCTCAAATACCACAGGGAGGACACGTTGCAGAACACGCAGACAATTGAGGACTTGTTCGGTGGCCGTCTTCTGTTGCGATACACCAGCAGATTTGATAATGGATGACGCATATGCTGCTACGGATCCAGTTGAAGAGGATGGAAAGGTGTGATCTGAGATGGAGTTGAAGAGACGAGAAGCAACGATCTGGATAAGTGTAGTCACATTCTCAGGTGCATCCGCGAGGGCGCGGCGAACTGAGATTCGTGTAAGAACAGAACGGTTGAGAGTACATTATAGCTCACTGTGGTTGGGAGTTATGAGGGAGAACACCTCAGAGGCAGAGTCGAATAGGACGAAGAACTGGGCAACGAACGGTTAGGACGGCCCACGTATGACGCAGCTAAAGCTTGCTTACTTGTTCCCAATATACATCAGTTGCTGGGATGTTCTGCAAGGATTCAGCAAAGAATTAGCTATAAATGCAAGGCCCTACATACCCTGACGGTCGACAGTTTCAAGATTCCGTTTGGTTGGCTAGGGAAAGCGAGCTTCGCTTCATCTCCCAATAATCCGAAAGGGGCAGTAAACTTCTGTGGGATTTTAGCAAACATACAACCTGGTATGTCGCAGGTAAAGGATTATATGATGGGAGATAATGGGTTGTGGGTAGCGATAAGACTATGAAACTCTAGTTGGCCTTGGTGTTGTGAGCGGTAGTGCAAAGAATGCCGAAAGAGTGCGTTATATCTTAGCACTCACTTAGCGGCACAGCCACCTAATAACAGATGTCCTGAGGCCCTGTAAGTTACTTCGCAAGTTTGCAACATTGATATTTAGATTCAAGTGAGTACAACTCATCTCAGCATTGTTCGGATCCTCATAGACTTAGGCAGCAACACCGTGATCGGGTAAGCACTAGACGCCAGAGGGTGCCAGGCACTTGATTTATTAATTGCGCTACTATCGAAATCCAGACCGTCGAACCAAGCTACTATTTTTTTTTCGTTTTGCAATGAACTTTTACACTGAAGATCTGTAGGCCATCCTGTCTTCTTCCAACTCGAGATTTCCCCCATACGATGCATCATCAAATGTCGCATTGTTATGGAACCCGGCAAATAATCAAATGGAAACTCTGAAGTCTCCATCCCTTCATATTGAGGTTTAAATACGCTCTTCCAGATCGGGAAACCGATCTCGCTGGAGAAGACAAACATTTCGAAGTGAAGCCAACACCTCCCAACTCCGTAAAATATATCATTCTGTTGGTCACAAGCAGCAAATTAGAGACAGCGAATGCATCAAAAAACACTGCGCGCGAAAAGAAAAGGAACATGAAATGCATATCACCGTACAATAAAACATAACAAATCTCAATAATAATGCTATGCAGGTAAGTACTTGGCCTTCAGTACGCTTTATAAGTTAGCCCTCCGATACTGCAAATGAGACGGCATGCGGTGAATTCAGGAACGATAGTACACTGGTTATTTCCAGATGCGGTAGATTGACTGAGTACGTGCCGAGCGGCGGATTGCACAGTCTGAACATCGCAGAACTCGAGTTTTGCTTTATTGGACACTGGTCCTGTAATTGCTTCAAAGCCTTAATTTATAGGCCAGTTCAGCAATAACTGGTAGACTTCTTCCAGCAAAATTAATTCAAATTATCTTCTATCACGGCCAATGTAAACGAATAGAACATTCGGCATGGGTACATTATAGGTACGCCACACGTATTCTATTCGACTCAAAAACCCGGTGAGATAATAGGTGGAAGCCAGGTAGATTAGATGTATGCTCTCCATTAGGGTGTGAGAATTTCCAAAACGGATTTGTGCCTGGTCCGAACAGCACCAATCGAACGTTTCCTCAAAACGAAGTTACATAGTCGACACTGCGTCTCAATACTATGACAGTAAGTATCTCGATCATGAAAGTCCTCAGAAAAAGGGTTTAGGTAAACATAGTAAATGACTCACCAGTACCGCTTTTCAGAGCTCTTGAAACCTAAGTTAAATGCTCGCCTTCGTGGCCCAGACAGTTGAGTTTTCCAATGCGCGGGAATGGAGCGGTTTCACATATTTTCGAGAGTAGATGAATCTGCAGAATCAGAGTCTTCTTTGACTGGGAGTTTCCTTGCCCATTTCACGATCAGATAGCTGCCACGGTTTACTCTACAGGTGCAACGCCGCTCGGTGAGTCTGCGGCCGGGGTCTCACATACCAGGGCTCGTCATACTTTAGATACTTGAAGGTAGTCCAGACGTTCTGCGTTTTTGATCCTTTGATCGTGCTGCGTAGATTATTCACCTGCTATGAGATAGATGAAAGTCGGACTCGAGACATCTTCGCTGGAGGCTGGTGCCCTAGCTACCATCAATCTTGAACGTTGCATCTTCTACATAACATATCTCGAAGGTGAGGTGTAGAAAAGAGCTGGGAAACCTCAGTAAAACTTGAAAAACGAGCAGGGCCCAGGCTATTACAGTTCCCAGCGACCACTGCAAACCGGACTACATCATGTGGGTAATGTACGATTGTCCAAGCGCCAAGAAATAAAACAAGCGCTCGTTGGGCGCTGACTCGGTGCTAAGGGGTTATCACTCTACACTCTGGGTAAAGCAAGCTGGCAGATATAATATCTTGTACCTGTGGACTGAGAGAGTGGCCTGAAGCATTATCAGATATTTACGCTGTGCACGTCAAGTTTGTTGAACAGGGCGGGCGACTTAGTCCAGTTTCTACCGCGCCCCAAAGCCGCGCCGAAAAATGTTTATGTAATCTCCGGACTTTGAAACCGCGTCGCATCGATTCCACGCGACTTTCAATGCTTTTCTTACAGAAATTTATTCTACAGAGTACATGGAGTATAAATTAAAAATTTCGTTGAAGATGAGGGTTTTCATTTGAGATTTTTCTTCAGTAAGAAATTAACCCAAACGCTGTTCACGTGATCCGGGTTTGCCATCGAACCTACTTAACACTTCCACATCCTCCCATATCCTCCCACATCGCCTCGAGGAATCCCTATTTTTCATGAGATTCACAAGAACCAAATGAGAAATTATCTTCGTCAAAGACCGCGAAAAATGCCTCTACCATCGCGAACTGGGCTCGGAAAATAAATTTGAAAGTGCAAAGATTACATAAAGACTTTCTAGCGCGGTTTTAGGGGCGTAAACTTACTGTGATCGTATGCACATCACATAAGTAATATCGATATCTGTCTAAGAGAGACCACGGGCGACTTGTCAGTCACCCCGTGCCATCTCAGAACCGGAGTTTGTTTCCTCAGAGCTGGGACATCAGAACTCGGCCAGCTTGGTCCGATGTAACCAAGAAAAGCGTCGAAAATCGTCAATTAACTCCCTCGACATCGAGTCCATAATACGACAGTTGTGCTATGTATGTATGAATAATCCTAGAGCCGCAAATCTCGAGAATAAGTAAATTACTTCTATGTGGTGAGAGTCCAAACCCGCTTGGCATCTCTTTCAGATGCATCAAGAAAATGGAGGTTGAACAGCTGTCTTAAACCATCATCATACCAATTATGACTGATAGAAGAGCGAATCCGCTTGCGACGACTTGGGTGGCACTGGATGGACTGGAGCTTCCACCTGACCCACCAGTAGTTCCAGCGTCACTGGATGGTGTGGCGGTGGCAATAGCATGTAGTCCTCCAGTTGCGACCGCGGTGGCATCATCCTGGAAGAGAATAAAGCATTAATATAGACCAATAACTTTCAAGCTAACAGAACCGTCTCACCGTTGGAGCGTTGCTTCCGAGTGATTTGGCTGCGGACTGGAAGACATCGAATGTGTTCCCGGTGCTGGGTGCATTGATACTTCCGACCATACCAGAGCCACAGTGAGTTATCTGCTTGCAGTGGAACCAAATGGCTAGATATATTGCAAGATAAATCAAAAGCCTGATCTCATTGTCCCAAAATACATTTCACTTACGCGAAGTGTCTGTTACATTGATCGTGAATGTGGACGCCGTGACCAAACCTGAATCAAATCCAGCGGAGTTGCTGCCATTGGCTGCCAGATAAGTGCATGGGTTTTGAAACGAGGATTGGGTAACTGAGTGCGCCGTTGTTCTATGGAGGCTATTCAGCCAAAGGGAGTGGTGAATACAGTCAAATGACTTACCCGCCAGGGGAAATAGAAGGTGACGAGTGTCCCTGGAGAAGCAGTTACGTTCGCCGGATTGAAGACAAAGTTTCCATTGAAGGCCACATCAATCTACACACAGGCCCATGTCAGGGACGGTTTCTACCATACTAGAGACGAAAGTTACAGACGTTAACTTGGTTTCCGGAGCTGGGGGGGCAGAGGGTACTGTTGCAGCCGCCGAGGCTGCCGACGTTGGGCCTGAGTTGCTTGGAGGAGCATATCCGTACTGCGCAGCAGCAAAGGCTGGGAGAGCAAAGAGAATAGCAGATTTCGTGAACATATCGAAGTCGTACAAGGTGGGAACCCAAAGGAAGAAGGATAAGTCGGGAGACGTTTTAGAGGTGAGCCCCAGCACCTTAATATATCCCCCTACTCAAGGTGCTGCGGATATTATCACAACAGGCTGTGTGAGTGGCTCAAAGTAGCTCTTTTCATGTATTTGTTTCCCAAGGAAGCTCTTGCATTCTCACTGTGTGTAAGTAGTGTGTGAGGTGATACGGCTGTCGCGGTATAATCAATTTTTAACGAGGAATGATCGATCGCCGATCCGATTTAAAAATAGAACCGAAGATTTATTTGTAAAGTAGGTAAATGCCTCTATTTATTCTTTCGAAGTCCCGATTGGGCGGTGCAGAGAGTATGCATTTATAACTGTGTCTCTATATAGACCTATCCTCATCAACCAGTAACACCGCTGACTGACCTGTTGCACGTTGTAAGAACAGCATTGTATACCCTTATCATCAGACAGATAGATCATTTGCCCATGGAAATTGGAAAGATGCAGAAGACCTGACACGGATTCGGGTTCATTGCTGTCCGACTGCCATCTCCATCGGATGGCGCGGGTGTAGTAGGCGTCGCTCATCCGAACTCAACTTAGCCCCATAGTCGATAACAAAGTGATGAGAACGTAACCTACCAACGCCTTGAAACTCACACATGATGAAGATGAGTCGATGGCCATGGAAAGCCATACATACTGGTCTGCATCTAGACATTTTGGGAGGGTATAAAGGATAAATTAATCAACTGCGCCAATAGACAGAATCAAGAAACCGAATGGGCATAGGAAATATGTAGTCAATTATGTAACTCCTTCGACATCAAATTCTGGATACGACAGTATGCTAAGTACTGAATAATCTTCGATGTACTAAGGAACCCGCAAGCTCTGAGAATATAATACTTCTACGTACTTATCAAAAGTTCGCATGGCCTTTTCCACGAGCGGCAAATCAATCGCAGAATGCTAACAAACATGATCTATGCAGCAATCATCATAGCAATTATCATCGACAATGCAGCAAATCCGCTAGCCACAACTTTGGTAGCGCTGGAACTTGTGCCGCCGGAAGAGCCTCCGCCAGCGTCACTAGACGGTGTGGCAGTGGCGACACCGTGGACTCCTCCTGTAGCTACTGCGTTGGGATCATCCTAGTGAGAAATGGAATTAGCGCTCTTTCTTATTGAACCTAATGGATGCGTGTACAGTAGGTTGATTGCCCCCAAGGGACACGGCCGCAGACATGAAAGCGTCGAAAGTGTTCCCGGTGCTTGGTGCATTGATAGTTCCGACCATACCAAGCCCACAGTGTGTCACTTGTTTACAGTGGAAATATATAGCTATATACGCAAGCCAATGAGACCAGTTGGTTTGGCTCTTTCGAAAAATGGTTCACGCACGTTGATTGTCCGTAACATTTATTGTAAACTGGGACGCTAATACCAAACCCGAGTCAAAGCCAGCGGGATCGCTGCCGCTCGCCGTAAGATAAGTGCAAGGGTTTGCAAATGAAGATTGGGTAACCGAGTGCGCGAGCGTCCTATCAAGGCTGTTCAGCTAGTTGGGGTAATTCACATTGTCAAAATACTTGCCCGCCTGGGAAGAAGAAGGTGACGAGAGTCCCGGGGTTGGCAGAGACATTCGCGGGATTAAACACAAAGTTTCCATTGAAGGCTACATCAATCTGCGAGAAACGTTTGACAGATTGTAACGTTATTCAGGGACAGGTTTCACTGACGTTTATCTGATTTGACGTGCTCGCTGGTGCAGATGGCACACTCACAGCAGCGGCAGCTGTCGTTGCTGGGGGCGGGTTGTTAGGCGCGGGGTAAAGTTGCGCAACGACTAGAGCAGGAAGTGCGACGAAGGTGCCAAGTATTCTGAACATATTAAAGTCGTGCAAGGTGAAAATCCCAACGAAGGATGGGATCGGTAGATGCTTTACAGCGCCATTTGAAATAGTAATCTATCCCCTATTAAAGGTGCTGCGGAAAATATCGCACTAGGCTGTGTGTAGCTTGAAGCAGATGTATTTTGCCATTAGTTCCCCAGGAGGACATTCCATTCTCACTGTGTGTGGTGTGTGTATTGTGACTGTCGCCTGTAAGGTTTTCATTGTTGTAAGCAGCGAGGAATGATCGATCTTCGCGGATTTTGTCTAAAAATAGATTAAACAGGTCATTTATAAAATTTGTGACATATCTATTTTTATTTATCAGGCTGGACCTGAGCTGTTCCTTCGATTGCGCCTTTTGGGTACACATCCTCGTCTGGATGATTCAGAGATATTTGACCCCTGTTTTCTGTTTAATAAAGATCATTTTTATCATGTGACGGATAAATCATAAACGCAAGGAAATAACTAAGACGGAATCCGAAGCGGAGGCGGCTTCTAAGTCGACCGATTTCTATTACCAGGCGGCGTGGGTTTATTGGAGATGATGCGACACAAGTTTCTCATACTAACGAGCACCGCACACATTCAACCTTCAATTGTATTCCCGACTATGATCGATAATTTCGGCCAAATGGTCACCCGTGAAAAAATTGCAGTCATGTGGGGAGGGTGGTTTATGCGTGTTTTACCATTTGAATGAGCTTGGACCTCCGAGGACCTCCTAACTCAGTCAGTGGTGCCTCACTTACTCAGCATATGGTCGATAATTCCCACCCTTACTCGGAGCAAACGCCCAACAAGACGCCAGTGGGATCTTCGACCAAGATGTATGTTCACACGGGTTGGAGAAAAATAGCCACGCAGTCGGCAGGGACGGCACGCTATCGCACTCCCTCATACTCCTCCGAGATTCCCTTGTTAAATTCAAATTAACTTTCATTGACCTTCTCATGCGGTCCTGGAGGAGGACACCAGCTCTCGTACCTCATGCATCTCGTACAAGGCTACCATTAAGCCGCATTCCGTAGGTTAATAACATCGTACTGCGAATATAACTCGGTGGTTTTTAGACTATCTACTGTTTATAACGACGAGCTGCGATTCCAAGTATAGAGCATGCGGCGGAACTGCGAATTCTTCTATTTGCACATTGAAGTGTATGTATCTAACGACGGGCTGCGATTCCAAGTATAAGGCGTGTAGTGGAACTGCTAATGCTTTTATTTGCACCTTGGAGTGTATCTATCTCTATAATTACCTGTTCTCTTTTTTCTGCTGATATAAGAACTTACTATAATGTTTAGATCGTCCTTATGTATTCATATCTAGGCGCTATTTTTATTATTAACAGCTACAGCCAAGAAGAGTTGAAGAGCACCGCTTGTTCGAGGTTCGACATGTCGAGTTAAAATAGATTGTTCAACAATACTTCAGAAAAACAATGGTGCCACTGCTTAGAGCTTGGTACACCGTATAAAAAAGATCGATTGACCAAAATTGGTATCTATTTTATATTCCGGAGAATAGAGCTAGTTTTCAAAGGAGCGTAAGTATACTCAACCTGTTACTGCAAAGTCTGAAGACGACTTGCTGTCGTGCTAATAATAGATAAAAATTCAGTATTTGGTTTCTGATGTCATTATGAAGCTGTTGACAAACACGCCCCAGTCGTGCTGCTCGCTTGGCAAGATACAGTAAGCGAGATCTCAAACCTTGTGAAAACCCAACCACCACGATGCGTAGAGGCGTAGGTTTAGCCGCATTCGACCACGAAGAGCAGGCCAAACACTCATACGCCGAGCTCTCATCCGAACTATCCCGAAAGCAAGTCGAAGACCTCCACTCCCAGCTCGACCAGTTCCGAAAGGCTCTTGCCCGCTTCGCATCCACGCACCGCGAGTCTATCAGGAGCGACCCGTCTTTCCGCTATGCATTCCAGCAGATGTGCTCCTCAATCGGCGTCGACCCGCTTGCTGGGCCGCGGAAGGGTGGCTGGTGGGCAGAGCTCCTGGGGCTCGGCGATTGGCAATACGAGCTGGGCGTGCAGATCGTGGACGTGTGCGTGAGCACGAGGGAGCAGAACGGGGGCTTGATAGAGATGTCGGAGCTCGTCCGGCTCGTCAGCAAGCTACGCGGTGTGAGTGGGGGAGGCATCACGGAGGACGACGTCGTGCGCAGCATTAAGACGTTGCAGCCGCTAGGGGCTGGATACCAGGTGGTCGAGATCGGTGGCTTGAAGATGGTGCGCAGTGTGGTGAAGGCTCTTGACGAGGACCAAACGGTCATCCTTGCGATCGCGCGCGAGACAGGAGGTCGTGTGGTCGAAGGTGATCTCATGAGGCAGAAAGGATGGACAAGAAATCGTGCTCGATCTGCCCTGGAGAACATGCTCCTCAGGGACGGACTGTGCTGGTTAGATGCGCAAGATGACCAGACTGGTCGGGCGTACTGGGTCCCTTCCGCCATGCAATGGGAGATCTGACCTTTTTTGCCTTTGCTCACAGTATACCCATCTTTTCTTCAGATTGAACATATACAATGTAATATACAATAAATTCACTATAGAATAGCTCCTGAAACTGTCCCCCAGAAACGATACTCAATCGAATCCATAGTCCATCGATGAGTTTGGCGCCGAGGGCTCAGGTTCCGCGGTGATGGGACTAGGTGCGTCTGATGGCTCCTCTGCACCGAAATTAGCCAAAATCAATGATCGAAGAGAGAAAACTAGAAATCTTACCTTTGACTTCTGGCTTTCCTCCGGCCGTCATGCCATACATCGAGAAATTTACGCACTTCACCGCCAATGTTCGTAGGTTGACAAGGATAAGTTTCCCAGTTTGCGCGAAACTAGGAACTAAAATAATCCGACATCTGGCTGGGGATTGGCCCTTGCCCTTTCTCGAAGACGGGTGTTGGTCTGTGGCCAACTTCGTCCCAAACTTCTTCTGTCCACCCACGATATAAATGTCTGGTGTTTCTGTTATCACGAACGGATCTTCCGCAAAATAAGGATGGCACCACAGTGTATCAGGCGCAGTTGGCGCCATATGCCGCCATCTAAGCGTGGACGCGAGAACAGACAGGCGTGTGTTAGGCGGAGAAGACAAATACTTGAAGATGTCATTGAGAGGCTGCCCGGAATTGATCAGCACCTTGCGTTTAATGGGAGGCCGAGATAATTTAGGACTTGTCGGCCCGGACTCTGGATTCGATGCAATGGTTAGGTATGTTGGGTTCGTTTCGCAGGTCAGAGTTGGGTATCGCGAAGCGTCGCCAAACATGGCTCGAGGAAAGGGCTGCTGCGGCATGATCGTTCCTGATGGGTCTGATTCGCCTGGAAGAATATTTATCGGTAGACAGCTAGCAAGATCATGCAAGCTAGAAGATAATTCTATGACAGGCCGTGGAGAAAACGTTGCAGCGTCATACCCATATCGTTGCTGTTTGGATTGGTGGTCAATTGATTTTGTTCCCTTGCTGATAGAAGACGGACTGCGCAGAACTCACAGCTTTCCTGTCAGCCGCTGACAACAAGGTCTCTTTTTCTCCAGGAATAGAACCAAGAGATAGGAGAGAATCTCCAGCTATTATAAGTCGCGATATTTGCGAAGCTGATACCTGGTCTTCAAAGCAACCACCTTCACCAGTTAGGTATTCAACGAGCATCTGTATTTGGGCGTCAGCAGGCGATGCAGACCCAATCTCGAGTCCTGAAATAACGCCAATCCATTCATCTGATGACTTTGAATCTGCTGGGTCCTCCTGTTCTATAGCAACATCAGATATTTTTGCCCTTCCAAGGGCGCACTGAGAGACGCATAGCTTACCATCGACATCCATTTTTTCGTCCTGTGACGGTTCATCGTTGTGTCGCGTCTGAGGTGCCATCTCTGGATAGCAAATATCAATGACCTCAAACTCCCCGCTCGGCGTCTCCATGCCCAAAGCACCAATGATGACCCCCGTAACAAGCAAAGCATCTTTCACATAATCTCCGACAAGCTTTATCCTCCCCGATTCATCTTCCAGCATGACACTATCATTCGCAGAAAAGAACTTCTCTGGTTGAGGGAGAGGAGGAATGGATTGCTATCACATCTTTTCAGTACATATCCAGCAAGTTTTGAGAGATGATAATTGGGCTCACATCTCTTGCGATATCAATCATCACATTCGGTTTCAGTGGCATGTCCATGTAGACAGTGCCTATAACATAGCACAGCTTCCCTTTCTCTACTTCAAGTGCACGGGGTACTAGCACAGGGTTGCCTATGTACGCCATACAAAAACATTACATGGTCATCAGAACAAGAATAGCCTTGCTGAATGAACCAACAGCGAGGACAACGTACCAGCTATACCGCCCCATCTTCGCAATGCCCGCGTCTCAACAGCCTCTCTTAGCAGCCGCAGTCTTATGAAGTATATATTCGAGTATTGATGTCTGTACGACTTCCGCGTACTGTCGATGATGAAAGATGGTGTTTTGGGGTCAGGAGTGTGGATGTATGTTGATGTCCTGGACAACGCGGCGGCGGCGGGCACTTCACTGGCGTTTAAAAGATGAACGACACGCGTGTATTACTGTATCTGGAAGGGCTTACATCGACGAGTAGAGGGACATGGTATGTAGTGCCCAGCAAGATAGTTAGTGGTAGGCTTTTAGAGCTCAGAATGAGCAGTGTGGAGGGTTAGTAGGAAAAGAAGAAAAGAACCTAGTCCGTAATTATCGTCATGACGCGCCGCGTGGATTTGGTCTTGTTGACGTGATATTTTTCGGTCTTTTCGACTAAACGAGTTCTCCTTCCTTCCTTTCGTAATCATTGACCCTTATCACTTACCTTGAAGGCTTTTGCGTGCGGACAGATGGGACTTGCAAGTTTTGGCATTATTATGGACCTTTTAACGGAAAGAGCATTCATACGACCCACGTCTCAAAAACCTGAATTGACTGTTCGGAGTCTCTTACGGTTCTCCTGGGAAGATAAACCAGGACTTGGATATACATAAAAGCCTTTCGGGTCTTCCTCGACCTTTAAGCTTTAGGTGTCACAGGCACAATAATCTGAACTTGTCCGACCGATAAGTTCCTGGTGGCAAAGAGGAAGAAGGCTCGTATTCACCGATTTGAAAGGTGTGTATTCAGTCTCTTGGTTGTGGTGATGTCAAGTTCGTGATGTTTCTGTGTTTTCAGGGAACCCTGGAAAGATGTATCACAATCAATGCGAATTATGCTGGTCGGGCACTCTGACCAGTCTTGTACTCGGTGCCTTTCTGGCCAACCTTTAACGAAGCTTAGTTTCGACAGCTACTGTGGGGCGTTGGCGGGATCTACCAATCATATTCTTGACCATACCTTCCAATCCTGCTGGAAATCAGTGGTTGATGAGACTACGTTGGAAACATATGAAATAACGAAGACGGAAACATCAGATGATGATGCATTCTGTACCACGAGTGTGGCAATGTTTTCTCTCTCTTCTTATCTTCCTTTCCCTGGGAAACTGCTGGTAATCCGTTCTAAATTGGAAAAGCATAAACCGCCCTGGCCAATGGAAGAGCCTCAATCTGCTGCCTATAGCATATTCCAGTATCGCTAAATGTGAACATTGACACATGATCTCATCCTCCGAAGGCCGTTGACTCTCAATTGAATTGGTCAGGGATCTAAAGCAGCCAAATGCTCGCTATTCTGGCAACACCTTGTGGGGTATCATTCTCCAAAGTTAATTGGCAGTAATAATAATGTGGACCTTTCCCCACTATCTTGTGCAACACCTGCTACGCACGCTTTTTTTTAGACCAATATATATATGATTCGGGAGTGCACACCCCGGAGAATCAGCACCAGTGTTTCCTACCATGACTATGATTGCAAATGTAATAGCTTCTATGGGTTACTATTTTTCCTACTGGATTATTGCAATAACTCTCGCATATGCTTGGTTTGACAAGAGAATGAGAGCTCGCCAAAGGAACCCAAATCGACTGCCTTTACCTCCAGGCCCCAAAGGTCTTCCCTTGCTTGGAAGCGTACTCGATATGCCCCGAGACCAATCATGGCTCGTGTACGACAACTGGTCCAAGATATACGGTGCGTTTGTGGCGACTCCATCTGGGATTGGAAAGTATTTATCTGCATTTTAGGGGATATGGTTTATTTCGAAGTTTTGGGTCAACCATTTCTGATTCTGAGTTCTCTCAAAAGAACAGGAGACCTCTTTGACAGGCGATCCTCCAATTACTCGGACAGGCCGAGAATGCCGATGCTCGTTGAGCTGTGAGTTAAGGCTGTTTTCAGAGGTTTTGATATCGCTCCACAATAGGGTTTTTATTCTGTCACCCGTCCAACTTCCTATTTCGTAGCATGGATTGGACCTATAATATGGCATTTATGCCATACCACCAATGGTGGCGTCGACACAGGAAGCTTTTTCATCATCATTTTCATCAAAACGTGGTTTGGACATATCAGCCTATTCAACAACGTGAAACTCGCGTTTTTCTTTACCGGTTGCTGACTGCCCCAGAGGACTTTTTGCACTCCAGCCGCCAGTGAGTTTTGATGCATCGCATATAGGCAACATTTTTTTTAACGCGGGTGTGACTTTTGTCTCTTAACAGTTTGTTTACTGCCACCGTCATGAAAGTAGTATACGACATCACAGTCAAAGATTCCGCAGATCCGTATATCACAGGCGCGGAAGAGGTGCTCGCAGCTCTAAAGTATGCAGGAGTTCCTGGTGGATTCCTTGTGGACGTATTTCCTCTCCTCAAGTATATTCCATCCTGGTTTCCTGGCGCTGATTTTAAAAGGAAAGCTGCGCGTTGGAAGGCTCTCCTTCCCGACGTTGTTCAGAAACCATTCAATCACGTCGAAGACAGGCTGGTGCGTTGTCATGGTTCAACTATCCCTCGTACGCGTTTCAGCTAATCAACCGCACAGAGAAAAGGAGACGCATCTCCTTCCATAGCGGCCACCGTTATCGAACATCTGCCCCACCCTGATGATCCTTTGTATACTGAAGAAAAAATAATTGGCATGAATACCACGTCTCTTGCCTATCTTGCTGGTGCAGATACGGTAAGCTTATCAAAGTACCCTCTTGAACCTTTACTTGATAGATATGCTCTAGACGATGTCTGCTGTTCACGCCTTCTTTTTGGCCATGGTACTGTACCCCGACGTACAAAGAAAAGCACAAGCAGAGCTGGACGCGGTGGTAGGGGAAAACCGTCTCCCAGACTTCGATGATTATGATTCCTTGCCATATATCATTGCTATTGCTAAAGAGACGATGCGCTGGCACCTAGTTACTCCGCTGGGTATGGTCGACCCGTTTTGAATAAACGACGACTCTGACTGTAGCTCAGCTGTTGCCCATATGTGCTCGCAAGATGACGAATATGACGGTTTCTTCATTCCTCGAGGAACCATCGTGATGGGAAATGCATGGTAATGCCTCACTTTCCAGTATTTACAATCACTCATTTTGCATTCTAAGGTCAATTCTACACGATCCAAAGGTCTTTCCCAATCCTTCCGAATTTCAGCCGGAAAGGTTCCTAAAGGACGGAAAACTGAATCCAGATGTGAGAGATCCGGGCTGCGCAGCTTTCGGATTTGGGCGTCGGTGAGTAAACCTCTGCTGGTTAATGTTCCTCTGAAGTCAAACTTGTCTATTAGAATCTGTCCTGGCAGACATTTGAGCAACAGCTCGCTATATTCCGCCATTTCTTCTGTCCTGGCTGTATATAATATTACGCCTCCCCTGGACAATCTCGGGAACCCAATAGAAGTTAAACCAGAAATTGTCAGCGGCTTTCTCTCGTGAGCGTTATTTAGATTACTTGCGAAAGGTTCTACTGAAACAGTGTTTGAAGGTATCCTCTACCGTTCAAGTGCGACATCAAGCCCCGAAGCCCTCTAGCGGAGACATTGATTCGAAATGGTGTTGAAATAGAATCCTGAAGTCTGTGAATATTTGGCTCGTATTATCCCTTACCATTCCTTAATGGTTCAAAGTCGCAGAGAGGTTGGTTCCATTTATTGTAATAAAGTAAAGTTACCTGTACTAGTTTGATTCGTTTGGAGCCCTATGAGGTATATATCCGATTACTGGTCTCCGTACGATTTATGTGTACTGTCAATGAGGAAAGACTGTGTTCTGGGGTCAGGAGGGTTGATGTATGTTGATGTCTTGGACAATGCGACGGCGGTGGCGTTTAGAAGATGAATCATATAACTGTATCCGGCAGGATTCACATTGACGAGTAGAGGGACATAGTATATAGTATGTGGTAACCAGGAAGATGTTTTGGCAGGTTTTCACTAGTAGAGCTTAGAATGAGCTGAGTGAGTAATAGTTAAGAAAAGAAGCAAAGCACTAAGTGCGTAATTATCGTCACGACGCGTCGCGTGAATTTGGTCTTGTTGACGTGATAATTCACGGTCTTTTCAAATTCTGCTTTCTTCCTCTAGATACATCATCATCGTGCGTGGCCATAATTGGGTCATGCCTTTTGTTGAGATCTATCTCTTTTGCTGACTTGTTGTAGGGCTTCAATATGATAAATATCTTGAGGTGGCGCACCCTCGTCAGCGCAATACGAACCGTCTTTCTCGACCTTGAAACTGTAGGCCTCAGACGCATAATATGTAATGGAAAACTTCGATAAGCCGCCGTGGCAAAGCGGAACAAGGCTCGCCTTCACTATATTGAAAGGTGCGTATTCAGTCTCTTGGTTGAAATAATGTTAACTGAATGGGATTTTGTATTTTCCGGGCAAAAGGTGTCTCATAGTGGACGCTTCTGAATTCTGCTGTATCTGTTATCTTATACTCGGCATCTCTGCCCGACCTTCAACAACGGCGATAGTTGACAGCTACTGCGATGCGGCGTCGATGTGGTCAACAAGCCACTTTCTTGACCTCGGCTGATAACCCTGACGAGAATGGGTTGGAAATATTACGAAAAACCGCAGACAGGTATATCATCAGATGATGTATTCTGTCAACATTTTGTACCACGACTGCGGCAATGGTTTCCTCTCTTCTTGTCTTCCTTGAGCCGGTAGACTCCTGGCAATCCGTTCTAAATTGGGAACAACACAAAATGCCTGACTAGTTGAAAAGCCTCAAACGATATATGTATTAGGTGCCCATAGGCATCCCGCAATGTATCGAGGGCAAATCGAGGGTCCAGTATCGCTAAACACGCTCACTGAAATACGACCTCATTGTGCCTGCCTTCAAGGCTGTTGTCTCGTTATTGCAAAGTCAAGAAACTAAAGCAATCAAAAGCTCGCTATTTTGGCAACACTTGCGGCCTATCATTTTCCGAAGCTGATAGCAATAACAAAGTGGATAACACTTGCAGCGGAGTCCGGACGTTCTTTTAGGACAATATATAATATTCGAAGGTCCCACCGTTGAAAATCAACACCAGTGTTTTTTTACCATGACTATGATTGCGAATGCAATCGCTTCTATTGGTTACTACCCTTCCCAGTGGATTATTGCAGGGATTACTGCATATGCTCACCTTGACAAGAGAATGATCACTCGACAAAGGAACCTAAACCGTCTTCCTCTACCTCCAGGCCCCAAAGGTCACCCAGTACTTGGCAACGCACTCGATATGCCTCACAAACGACCGTGGCTTGTTCACGACAATTGGTCCAAAATCTATGGTGACTTGTTACCTGACTCCATCTGGGAATTGAAAGTATTTATCTGTGTCTTCGGGGATATGGTTTATTTCGACGTGTTGGGCCAGCCGTTTCTTCTTCTGGGGTCTCTCAAAGAACAGGGGACCTTTTTGATAGACGATTCTCCAATTACTCTACCAGATCGCGAAAGCCTATGCTCGTCGAGCTGTGAGTCAAAGTTATGTTATAATATCGCTCAACATGCGTCTCCTCTACCGTCTTTTACCTTCCCTCAATCTCTTAGCATGGATTGGGATCTTAGTATGATATTCAGGCCATATGGACAATGGCGGCGTCGACATAAGAAGGTTTTCAACCAACATTTTCATTAGAACGTTGTTTGGAAATATAAACCGACTCAATAGCGCGAGGCTCGTGTTCCCGGTTGCTGAATTCCCCTGAGCACTTTATGCAGTCGAGTCGTCAGTGAGTCTTTCATCCTTCTCACAGAAGCAAAAAATTTCGACACGGGTTCACTTTTGTCTTCGAAACAGTATATTTGCTTCTACCATTATGAGGATGGTGTATGGTGTCACAGTCAAAGATTTCGCAGGTCCGTATGTCATAGGCTCTCGTTCCCGGCGTTGTTCAGACACCATTCAATCACGTCGAAGATAGGCTGGTGCGTTGCCATGATTTAACTATTCCTCGCTTCGGCTAATCAACACCACAGAACAAAGGAAACTCATCTCCCATGGCCGCCACCGCCGTGATCGAGCGTCTACCCAACCCCAGTGATCCTTTTTATGCTGATGAGAAAGCAATTGGCCAGAATGCCGCGTCTCTTGCCTACCTCAGATACGGTAAGCTGCCCAAATACCCTCTTGAAACTTTACCTGGTAGATTTAGTCTAGACGCTGTCTGCCGTTCACACCCTTTTGGACATGGTGCTGTATGCAGACGAACAAAGAAAAGCACAAGCAGAGATAGACCGTGTAGTTGGGCCAAAGCGACTCCCAGACTCCAGCGATTACAATTCCTTGCCACATATCAACGATCTTGCTAAAGAAACGATGCGCTGGCACATAGTCATTCCGCTAGGTATAGTCAACGACTTTTGGACAAATAATGACTCTGACTGTAGCTCAGCTGTTATCCATATGTGTTCACAAGATGACGGATACGACGATTTCTTTATCCCTTGGGGTACTTATCGTAATGGGAAATGCATGGTATGCCTTCTACTATATCTAATATTTACAAGGACTTACGCTGTATTCGAAGGTCCATTCTACATGATCGATATGTCTTTCCTAATCGATCGTAGTTTCAGCCAGAAAGATTCTTGAAGGACGGTAAACTGGATCCAAATGCAAGAAATCCAGATTGCGCTGCCTTTGGATTTGGCCGTCGGTGAGTAAACACCTGATAGTTAATGTGCCATTGAAGTCAAATTTATCCATTAGAATCTGTCCTGGCAGACATATGAGCAACAACTCGTTGTACTTCATCATTTCTTTTGTCCCGGCTGTATACGATATTATGCCTCCGCTGGACAATCTCGGGAACCCACTAGAAGTTAGTCCATAGTTTAGCAGTGGTCTGATCTCGTGAACGTTATTTAAGCTACTTGTAAAATAATCTAGTGAGACAGTGTTTGCAAGTATCCTTCTACCATTCAAATGTAATATCAAGTCTTGCAGTCCTTCGGCATTCATGAATGCTTTGAATTGGAACCCTGAAGTCTGAAGATTTAGCTCGCGTTTCTCATATCATCTTCTAATGGTTCAAAGGTTGTTTTCCATTGATTGTAGGATGTAAAGCCGCCGATAATTTGATTCACTTCGACGAACGTGCCCGCTATATAACTTGAAGCATAAAGCACGCGCCTCAACAACCTCTCTCAGCCAATTCTTAGCAGTCTTAGCCTGTATTTTGAGTATTGTCTGTACGCCATTCGAGTACCGTCGACGTAGAGCGATGATGTTTTGAATTTAGGAGTGTGAATGTATTTTAATATTCTGGACGGCGGGCAAACGGCTGGGTCGCGATTGAGTAGCCACGCGTCGCATGGATTTGGTCTTGTTGACGTGTTTTTTCAGTTTTGATGTGTCTCAATGATCCCATCATCTTTTATTATGATTAAACCGTCGTACTTCCTTCAAGTTTACTTCGCGTACTTACTACATTACCTTTAACAGACATATTCAATCGTCTGAAGATAGACTCGGCTCAATTTCATGGAGCATATGGGCTGAGGTTTACCAGAAACTTATGTCTTTTCCTTGGAACCTATGTTACTAAATTTCAGCCCACTCAGCTTCAACTTTTTCTATGTGGACAATTGGGACTACTTGGTTTCTTGTAAGTATTTCATTATAACGATACAATAAATTCAAAACTTACAAGTGATTCCCTTCAGAGGTCACGCAAAAATCCTGCCACGAATTGATATCAGCCTTCTACGAGAGTCCTGACGGAAAGAACATTCTACGACCGCCTCCTGAACCTGGACTGACTGCTCTCATATTTCTCCTGGGAAGATAATATATGGACGTTGACATATAGGTCGTATTGTATCATGTCTATGGTTTCTAAAATCGACAGGGATATATTGGAATTCATCTTATGGTGGAATTGCTCCAGGGCTTATGTGTTCCCACCTGCCTTCAAGCGGGTGGTGGATTCTGTACAACGACTGCAGCGGCAAGGGTTTTCTATCTTCCTATCTTCCTTGCTCCAGGAGTCTCTAGGCTCCCCATTTGGGGAAAATTTACAATGCCATGGCCAATTGAAGGGCCTCGACCAACATTTATATCTGTTTTCTATAGATATCCCGCATTGTTCCAAAGATTCAATATCACTCGAAGACTTCTTCACATTGACGAGTTCTTATCTTGTCTGCACAACTCTTGACGGGACATATGACCTCATATCTCAGGGCCTCTGACTCGCTGCGTGGCCAGGGAACCAGCGCAGTCTAAAGCCCGCCATCTTTGCCACATTTGTGGAGTGGTACTCTCCGGTGAAATCGGTAACAACGACGATGTTAACTAATCCCCACTCCCCTTTACACCACTTATATCGCTCGGGGGTGTAGACCCTCAGAAAACGCCACTGTTTCTTACCATGACTATGATTACGAAAGTAATCGCCTCGATAAGCTGCCATCCCTCCTACTGGATTTTCGTCGCGATTCTGGCATTTATTTTTTAGACCAAAGATTGAGGGCTCCCCGAAGGAACCCAAACCGACTTCCTTTACCGCCAGGCCCAAAATGTCTTCCAATACTTGGAAGCGCACTCGATATGCCTCGAGAGCGAGCTTGGCTTGTTTACGATGATTGGTGCAAGATCTACGGTGTGCCACTGCGGACTCCATCTTGTTAACTGAAGGCATTTATCTTTGTCTTAGGGGACATGGTTTATTTCGAAGTTTTGGGTCAACCCTTTCTTATTCTGAGTTCTCTCAAAAGAACAGGAGACCTCTTTGATAGGCGATCCTCCAATTACTCAGATAGACCGCGAATGCCTATGCTCGTCGAGCTGTGAGTCAAAGCTATGTTCAGACGTTCTAATATCGCTCAGCATGCGTCTCCTCTACTGTCTTTTACCTTCTTTCTATCTCGTAGCATGGATTGGACTTTTAGTATGGCATTCATGCCATATGGTCAATGGTGGCGTCGACACAGGAAGGCTTTCAACCAGCATTTTCATCAGAAGGCTGTCTGGAGATATAAGCCAACTCAACAGCGGGAAGTTCGAGTTTTTCTTCGGCGTCTGTTGAATGCCCCTGAGGACTTCATGCACTCGAGTCGTCAGTGAGTTTTGATACTTCGCACAGAGGTCAACTATTTTTAACGTGAGTGTTGCGTTTGTCTTTGAAACAGCATGTTTGCTGCTACCATCATGAAAGAGGTGTACGGTATCACAGTCAAAGATGCTTCGGATCCGTATATCACAAGCGCCGAAAAGGCACTCACAGCTCTCGCATATGCAGGAGTTCCTGGCAGATTCCTTGTGGACGTCATTCCAGCCCTCAAGTATATTCCATCGTGGTTTCCTGGAGCCAGTTTTAAAAAGAAGGCTGCGCAATGGAAGGAAGTCAATCCTGAAGTTGTTGAAAAACCTTTCAGGCACGTCGAAATCAAGCTGGTAAGCTTTGATAATTCAACCTTCACACCCTCTCTACAAGTATCATTCAATAACACAATGAGTAGAAGGATGGAGGTGTACCTTCTTCCATGGCGGCCACCCTGATCGAGCGTCTACCCGACCGCAATGATCCTCTCTACGCCGAAGAAAAAACAATTAGCCAAAACGCTGCTTGTCTTGCGTTCCTTGGTGGCGCAGATACCGTAAGTCACTATTTTGTATCTTCCCAACTTTTTTTTTTGGTAATATGGTCTAGACGCTGTCTGCTGTTCACATCTTCTTTTTGGCGATGGTCCTGTATCCCGAGGTACAAAGAAAAGCACAGGCAGAGCTAGACGCTGTGATTGGACACAACCGTCTCCCAGAGTTTAATGATTACGATTCCTTGCCATATGTCAATGCTCTCGTTAAGGAAACGATGCGTTGGCACCTAGTCACTCCACTTGGTATGGTCTACTCCTTTCAAAAGAAAGCAAAACTCTGACTGTAGCACAGCTATCGCTCACAGGTGCTCGCAAGACGATGAATACGACGGTTTCTTTATCCCTCGAGGTACCATCGTAATGGGAAATGCATGGTATGCTTTCTACTGATATCTAATAATTTACAAGGACTGAGTCGTTATTCGAAGGTCCATTCTACATGATCAAGATGTCTTTCCTAATCCCTCAGAGTTTCAGCCAGAAAGATTCTTGAAGGACGGTAAACTGGATCCAAATGCAAGAAATCCAGACTGCGCTGCTTTCGGGTTTGGACGTCGGTGAGTAAACATCTTGTGGTTAATATGTCATTGAAGTCAAATTTGTCTATTAGAATCTGTCCTGGTCGACATTTCAGCAACAACTCGTTGTACTCCATTGTTTCTTCTGTTCTGGCTGTGTACAATATTACGCCTCCACTGGACGACCTCGGGAATCCGATGGAAGTTAAACCAGAATTTAGCAGTGGTCTGCTCTCGTGAGTGTTATCTAAGTTACTTGTGAAATGCTGTACTGACGCAGTATGAAGGCATCCTCTACCATTCAAGTGTATTATCAGGCCTCGAAGCCCTTCAGCAGAGGCGTTGATTCGAGAATGCGTTGAAGTGGAACCTTGAACTGCATGAACTTTTATCTCGCATTGTGTCAGCCTTTTAATTATTCAAAGTTCCAGAGAAGTCGCTTTCGTAGTATTGTAAGATGTATAGTTACTTGTAGTTTGATTCATTTCGACGTGTATTTGCCACTAGCCCGCCGACAAGTTTTCGGGTCTTTTTTCTAATGTATCCCCGACTTCTAGTGCATATGTTGCTGCATCAAGCTTCAAGTCTTTGCTTCATAACTTCCATGGTACTCATCTTTGGAGGAAGCCGAGACAAGGTCTGGGCACCCTCATGCAGCACCGCTAATATTCAAAGCATTTTTTCAGGCAACCTGAAGTGATAATGTATGTACGTCATTTACATTTGCACAATTGTCCAAGATTAGTCCAAGATTTTTTTTACAACCAACGTTTGCGTCTTGTGTCCGCGTTCTTTCAAGTGACTTTACCCTGTGACCCCTGACACACCACGTTTAACAGGGGCGAGCGTAAGTCCCACTGTATTCACTGCCCTCGCCCTCTTTCAAGTTGCTCTCAGGATGCTCATGTTTCCTGGGCTTTTGAATATGTCCAAGGGTGTTCAAGCTATGCATCGACGAGGAAGAGTCCGCAAGTTGCTCCGTGATTTCGATCTGAAAACATACATAGTTTCAGTCAAATATTTCGATACATATCTAGAGCATATTATGTTGGGAAAGCTGAAAACTTACGATGTCGGCTATGAGCTTGTCAATTAACTAGAACAAGAAAAACTATAAGTATCCTGACCGAACGAAAATAAAATGCAATGATGCTGCGTACCACTTCGGTTACATTCTCGCGAACGACAACGCGCAGAATCTCGATCTGTTCAAGGGATGGAGGCAGCTCGTAGTTGGGTACAATCCTAGTATGTTCATCAACAATTGCACAATCATATAACGAAAAACAATCCAGCTCACCAGCCCTTTGCCCTTAACAACGTCTGAATCCATTTCTGCTGAATATCAGGGTGCTTTTCTTTGAAATTGTCAGAGAAGCGGAATGCGACCACTGGCAGGCCAGGTTCGTATGCCTGTCAACCAACCTCTATCGATATATTGTACCTTTGTGATTATAGCAAAATAATCACCTCGATGTCACCGTCATCAATGCCATGATGGTCATTCGCACCAACAGCCCGATGTATGTCACTCAGGACAGTGTAATATCCCGTCTTTTCGAGTGCACGGCTGAATTGTCTTGCATTCTTCATGTCTGCCAGTCCGACAGAGCGATAGCCTTCGAATCCAAGGTGAATCAGGTTGAAGTATTGCGCAAGAATCGGTGCTGCTGGCCGGGAAAAGTTCAAGGAGAAAGAATACTCTACTGATCCCAGATAGTGGAGTTCGAATATGAGGTCTTTCGGAAGATGGGCTTTGTCACGCCATACTACCCAGCCAACACCAACATAGCTCAGACCAAATTTATGACCACTGCGATATGGGTGAGTTTTGAGATATGTTGACGTTTAGGTGAATGCTTACGAGGTGTTGATGGAAACAACGCGTGGAAGCTTGAAATCCCAAACCAATTTGGGCTGAGGAAAGGTCAGGGTTCCTATTCGTCTCAGGAAAAGAATTGCTACTTACATGAACGAAAGGCGCAACAAAACCTCCAGAAGCTCCGTCGACTAGAGATACACGTGTCAGTGGGATTCAAAGGGCATCATACAATGTCGTCCAGAATTACCGTGAATGGGAACATATATCCCTGTCTTTGCTTCATATTCGTCCAAGAGATCGGACATCTCCTTGACTGGTTCGTAATGTCCAGTGTAGGTGCCTGCAGAAGGAGTAAATAAGGGCTTCAATCAGTTCGGAAATAATGACAGATGCATACTCCCTAAAATGATGAAAATTCCAATTGTATTTTCATCCACGAACTCCATAGCTTTCTTGGGATCGAGTCGATATTTGCTCTCGACCGAAACGGGCACAAGTCTGCATTCAACGTCAAAATAGCGAGCGAACTTTTCGAGCGCGACCTGGGCATTAGCGCCCATCACGATGTTGGGACTAGGGAAATGGTTGAGAATTCCATGTGCTATAAACGACTGAATGTATTACCCTGGCTCGTGGATACTTTTTCCAGCCTCCTTCATTCTAGCTTGCCACATTTTCTTCATAGCGAGCCCGCCAAGTTGGATGGCTTCAGATGAACCTGTAGTGGCCGTCCCAATGGCTTGCTTGGCGGAAGGCGCGTGCCACAAGTCGGCTAAAATTGATACACCTTATCAAAGAAACCTCAGCTACATATACATTGGACGATATTGGCGGAGAGTAAGTACATCGTGTGTGAATGAGCTCTGGATTTCAGAGAATGTTAGATTTTATAATTTAACTTCATTGCAATCACGCACGAGTAGCTGGATATTCATCGCTGTCTAGTGAATTACAACACCATCAGCGACAAATTCTAAGTGTGTTAAGGGTAACTTTACCTATCAAGTTCTTGGTAATATTTTCCTGGACAAGTTGTTCTCCCTGGGGAGGCATCCAAGTGTGCACAAATGAGGCCAAATTGAGCACAGTCGATCCGTCTGGCAATGCAGTAAGGATGGATACTAATAAACGATAGGTTCAATTCGTGAGGATCTCACCAAGGCTGAGTTCGTCGTGAATAATTCTATAAGCAGCATCTGCACTAACACCCTATAAAGAATTTGCAGAATTAGTAAAGAGACTTCGGGGCTTGATAAATACCCGTTTACCTTGGAAGCAATGTTGTACTTTGGGACTGGGTTAGTCACATATCGGTCCCCGTAAGAGTAGGTCGTCGCTTGATGGGCCGTGACTGAGTGGTGTGCTTTCGGATCACGTTTGTCCTGTAAAGCAATAGAAAGTTACTAATGTGCATAAAGACACGGAATCCACGAAATCATACCCTAGATTCTTGGATGATCCTGTCAGGGTTAACATGCTAGTCGAACATAAAGAAATGGCATCAGATCTTAAACATCGGGGAAACCGTTCGCGATGGGGCGTACTTTGGATAAAGCCATGGTAGATATGGAAAGGAAGGGAATGGTGTGACACAATAGGGTTCACCCACTATATATACCCTCGAAACGTTGATGTTGTTCTCATTCGTAAAACTGGATGAAAAGATCGTGATGTCATTGGACCATCGCTCGCGCGTAGGACAGCTATTTATAAAGCAGGTTATTTCCTGTGCTCCATAACACGCGTGGAAACGTGCGTTAAGTGGCACAGAAATACGACTTACGCCCTCTATATCAGTCCAAGACCTTGAGTTACAAGCTCGAAAGTTGGTTATGGTTGTGAGACAAGATTAGACGCGGTCTCACTCGGCGGCGGGCGCTGCCCATTATTTATACGCAAAGGTCTAGGCAAAGGCACGGGATTTCCCGTCCTTGGTAGTACGCGCCAAATTTGGTCACAGTTCTTTAAGCAGAAGCTTCCACTCTCAGTGATCAACATGGGTGGGCCGAATCTCGAAATATTCAAATTCTCTCTCTATCTCTTTGTCCCAATAGCAGCACTAGTGCACTTCGGTGACCCCGACTGGTACAGAGCTGTCGTTGTTCCTGTAAGTTTAGTTCATTTTCTGGCGTACTATGGGACTTCCACATCCAATTCGATAGTATCGAGACAAGCTCTTCCCTTCATTGGACCGGACGAATCAGGTATGTCGTAAAGTTGTTTCGTCCTCAGCTGCTCTTTTCATCTCTCTATAGCGAATTCCGACAGACCAGTCGGGTGTCCGAGAGGAATTGGCAAGAATCAAGGCCGAGAGACTGGCTAGGCGGGCACAAAGAGAAGCGGAAAAAGCAAAAACTCAGAGCAAAAGTGACCTGATAATGTGGATGTTGGATTGTATTTCTACGGAACTTCTAATTTATAACTCACACCTTATCCCAGCATTGTTTTATATGTCGTCTATTGAACCCTGGGCCTAAAAGGAGACACCCAATCGATGTATTTCGTCTATATCCACCATCCACCATCTTATGGAGTCTAAGGATCAAAACTAAACAGATTTCCGTCATCATACTCCACAGTCCATGACATTCCAGGGCCTTTTGGTATTTGTTGCAACGTCCTTTCGTATTCCGCCGCGGTCTCCAAATCAATCTTGAAACCTCCACAAACAATAAATACGACTGCCAGGCCGCCTTCTTTACCGGTCTCAGGAGGAACCAATTTATCAAATAGTTGCTTATGATATGCTGGAATTAGGGTAGTAGAGCACGCGAGCTCTATTAGGAATTTATGGTCGTCTTGAGATCGACTGTAGTCAGCCCCAGAAATTGCTGAAAAAGCTGACAAGTACTCACTGGCAAACGATGCAAGAGTTTGCATACTCAACTCATCTGGTACGCTCACCGTCTTCACCCCGCCCTTCCTTTCAAGAGCCATTTTCACCACTCTTGCTGCTGGTTCAGAAGCTCCCAATGACCCCGATGCTCTGGACGAAAAGCCTGTGAAATGGGCCAAATGCACCTTGCTCTCTTCGTTGTACACCAAGTTTATGCCTTCGGGCAATATTTTCTTCTCGCTGTTGAATCTTCCTCCGTTGAGTGATATTGACCTGTAAAAGCAATCAGAACCCATCGTTTCTAACGCCACAACTGGAACTGGTAGAAAAAGAGAGGGGTTGAGTCTCAAGGTCTTGTCGGGTCCGGATGATACGCCTACCGTGGTCCCAACCGACAGCCTTGCATCCAACGATGATACCCCCAAGAAGCCCCCCTCCTCCTACGCTACAGAAGATGGCAGCAGGTTCTTGGCCTAGTTGGTGGCTGATCTCGTGAATCATGGAGCTATGCCCTTCCCATATGGTGGGATTGTCGTATGCAGGCACCATGACCCTATATTCCACCGACTTCAGCCCATTTCATTCGGACGCAGGTAGTGATCGCCCAAACGTACGCATGTGGCTCTTTGCGACCAACTCCCCTGCGCTCTTTAGGGCATCCGAGTATTGTCGTCCCCCAACGATGACCTCTGCGCCTTCACGTTTTAGCAAAGCTAGAGTCGACTCCGTCACGCCTTCCGGGATAAAAACGCTGCATTTGAGTCCGAGAGATTTCGCAGCACATGCTGCAGCCAGTCCTGCATTTCCACCCGAAGCAATTACGAGATGTACATCAGGACCTAGATCCTCCTTTGCTTTTTGAATGAAATGAGAGACTCCTCTATATTTGAATGAATGGCAAGGATGTAGATTCTAAGATTGAAAGTTGTCAGGGATCATGATCTTGGACGCGGCGCTGATGGTAAGGCAGTACCTCAAGTTTGAGATACACAGAAATGCCTGTTAATTCTGAAAGGCGACTTGAATAGACGAGAGGTGTTTCTTTCCATAAATTATTGGTGGACATATTGAAGTCAAGCGCGGTAGATTAAAGAGATTAATGTTTGGCTTAAAGAATGTGACAAATCTGATTAAGACCCTGCAAATGCTCACGCGCGACTTTGCCGTGTCCATACTCTGAACTCGTAACTCACCGTTCGGTTCACATTTAGCCTATATCATTCACTATTAAATCCTACTTTGAATACACTTTCAAACACTATTAAGAATGAGTTCGTTCGTTCTTACCGATCATGCATTGCTGCGAGATACCATCAGATCCAGAAAAGCCGAGGAGCTGATATTGGTCTGCAAAAGATCTATGATCATTTGAAGGAACAACATCCTCTCTGGGTATTCAGTACCAAAAGGCTGCGAGCGATACGCAAGGACCATAACATCGCGCCCTCCCCCTCCCTCAGTAGGTACTACGGAGACCCAAAAACTGAAAGCTGACCCGAACTTTTGCAGGTGCACCTGCTATTTCAAATGGCCCAGGGAAGACGCGAACATACGTATATGTTCGAAAGCCGGTGCCAAAGATCTACTGAGGAGCCGATCATATAGTCGCGTATGAGTGCGCTCTTCGCGTCATTATGACTGAGATTCTTGCTATGCGTCGGTGGAATTGTGCGTATTGTGACGCGCGCGACGTTCCATACAGGTTCTCGTACCCACCCTGCCATCAACTTCACGAACCACCCACCCATTGTGACTTGCTGTTGCAGCATGCCTATATGCTCGTAAAGATCTCGTGTTGGGCTAAAGCAACTCTGGCAAGCGATAAAGCGATGAAGACCTCGCTCAGAAAGATGTTGTAAGGGAAGAGCAAACGTTTTTACGGGACCCAGTCAATCCTCGAAATCATAGGTAATCGTCCCAGGTAGCCGCCAGCGACAACACAACGAAAACACCGGTCTCAGTGGGAAATGATCGCCTCACCCTGGACAATGGGGAACTTGAGCGGCAGGATTTGGATGTCTCTGCCCTCGATCCTCCTGTGCGTTAAATCTCATAAATGCAGCGAACTATTGGCTGGCAATGAAAACGTACGTCAATCGACCCATCAGATCAGTCAGTGCATTTATCTCACTTGCTTTACAGGCAGTAATCCATTACCAACTAGGCGATATCTTTTACATATGAATTCCATAATATGACGACCATGCAATCAAGGGAAAACGGAATAATGTAAAGCAAATATGACAACTCACTCGCGTATGCGCCTTTTGATGTCAGCCTCTACGAAGTTTCATCTAGGTTTGATTGTCAGCCACTATTCAACACTCAACGTCCACGTACTAGAAGAGAAAGCCATGGAATCCTTCATCCTCACCGATCATGCCTTGTTGCAGGAAATAATCAGGATCCAGACGAGCCAAGGAGCAAATATCGGTTTACCCAAATCTGCGACCATATAAAAGTGGGTCATCCTCCGTGAAAATTTGGTATTCAACGATTGCTCATCATTCGAAAAGCCTGCAACGTGGCGTCCACCCCTCCCGCCATGTGCGCTACAGACAGCGAGCGTATCGAACCAAATACCTTGCAAATAGATCTCCGATTCCAAATGGCAGATGAGAGAAGGGAGAACGGTTTCACATTCCAGAATCCAGTTCCCAAGACATTTCCCTCAGGCTTCTCTTGCATTTGTTAACCGTCTCATCGACGATTGCGAGAGATATTCTGACCACACACCCATGGACTTGCGCATACGGTAACGCAACCGAGGCGACATACCTATTCTCGTACCCGGTCGTCAGCTTTACGAGCCGCCCACCCACTGTGGCCTGTTACGGCAGCTTGCCAATTTGTTCAGAAACGTCGTCTTGCTGCGTCGAAGCATTCCATGCCCATGATGACGCGATGAAGGTTTCGATAAGAAACTCGGGTGGCGGCATGCAAGATTACGTGAACCACGAGTGGAGGACGCGAGGATTCCCTGCGGATGATCGTCATGGTCTTCAAAAATCGCCTATGGGGTGGCCTCCAATGCGGTGGATATGCGGGCACTCATAAGACAGGGTGACACCTCCGAAAAGGTCGTGTGCCTCCGGAACGGCGTAATGCAGATCAGTCAGATAGTTCTGACGAAGAGACTCCCCCTCCTGCCCAACGAAATATACCCTTGTGGACAATGATTGCAGAGGCGATGAGAACAGGCATTCCGGTGCGCTATCCCAAGTACAATCAGTCGATCCAAGCATCCTACTAACGTCGATCTACAGGTTGTTGTCACACCCGACGCCAATACACACTATTTTGTTTAAAAAACAACTGTGCTTCTATTACGGCCCGATGAGTCACATCACAAGAAAACGAACAGTAAACACAGTCTGATCGTTCAACTTCAATAATATAAGCACAGGCTTTTTGGTTTCATCGCTTCACTCCAACGAGCCTTTGTTTCGAAAAGGACTGGTTTATGATTTACCGTTAACCATAATTCACCGCTTGACTTGATCTTATTGTTCATTCCACACCAGCATGATTTGTGGCCGACACCGACAGGACAGCCCCTTGCCCACGGCGCGAACGAACCAAATAGCTTCTGCCACTTGTAGTCATGAGCCACCTAACGCCATACCAGATAACCCACGGAAGTTCAGACGTTTCTTCGGCGCAACCTAGAATCATGGGACCCTTACTCAAAATTAAGCTGTTGGATCCCTTCTACCCAATACGCTCCCTTCTCAGGTCGCACAGCCGCTCTTACTGATCCATTTGATGATCCCTTACCTCTGTATGGACGCTTAAATTATAATTAGATGTGTCTTTGACGTGCTTGCCGTCTGTTGACCTTCTGCCCCCCTTTTCTGTAGTGTAAAGTCAACAAGCATCACTTGAGCCAGACCAATAGAGTACCAAAAGACTCTATGTATCGAAGCTCTGGTTATAAAGACCCATATGGCATATAAAGTCGCTGTCCACTTACTCTTTCTCAACATCAATATGCTTACAAACTGAATAAGGACGAGAAAAAAAGCTCTTCCTACGACGCTGTTACATTGCCAACAATATCCCGGACAATCTCTTTCATCTTAGCGAACCCTTCTTGAGAAAGAATGTCGATATTCCAGGCCCCCTCAAGAAAATTGCGAGGAAAGATGCGGCCAGGGCTTGGGCAGTTTCGAACGCAGGCTCAACGTCACCGGTAACGACCTCGCCACAGTAAACGCGCAGGGACGTCCCAAGCAAGCTCAGTCCCCACAAGCGAGGCAAGGGGCAATCGCCAAGCATGAAGTCGTACCGCTGACGTATTTGCTCATCTGCTTCGAACCGTAGATCGGCTCTGATGGTCCAAGCGTCGTCTTTGATATCTGCCATGAGCACTGGACGACGTTGAATATCTAAGACGATTAAAAATACGACGAAATCAACGGTGTCGCGGGAGAGAATTCGCTGGGAGGGTTTTGGGGAGCGATAAAGAACTCGTACGAGTCGGGGCCAAAGAAGTACGTGAGCAGCTTGTTGTATGGCCCATAATAACGGTTCTCGAGTGGCTGGAGCTCATGGCGACATATCGACTGTGGATACAACAGGGGAATTCAAAGTTGGCGCAACTGCAACGGTGATGGTGGTAGGAATTTCGGATCCGGCGCCCAAATTTAGACGCGACGATCATAAGCACCCAGATAAAACATACGATCAAGGTTTTTAAGTACAAACTTCTAGATCTACAGTCTGTATCTTCTTGCACTAAATCCTCCATCATACCTTGATCACCGCGCCAGATCTAAAGCTTTGAGAAACCAGAGAGTTGTCTCATTTAAATTCAAGCAACTCTTGACCGACGCGATTTAGACATTGTTCTAGACTTCTGCGATCCATCTATGGCGTCTACTACTACGAAAAAAAGCGGGAAAGCGTGCCAAAAAAGAGACTGACTTTGGTGGGTTGGACCCGGCTATGATGATGGTACGTGAATATATTCTATGATATATTGTCAGGATAATGATGCATCTCTTTTCAAAAGAAATTGATAAACAGAATTCCACGAAACCCTACAACTGGCAAAGTAGATCTTATAGATATTACCAAGCAAGTTCCATTCTATCACGGGCCACAGCTCAAGAATTTGGTCGCACTAATCTTCAAACCCAGATATATGGAAGAACACCCAACTGAAATGAGTGAATTTATGGCTGAATATAGCAAAATCGAAAACGGGAAGCCCAAACTCGATTTATCCAAGTACAATTTCAACGCATTGGCTACCTCCATCGTGCACGAGTCTTTTTGGGTTGTCCAGCTCGAGCATATGCGGTACGATGATAGAGCTGGGGACAGTGTCGGTCCTGATGAAGTCAACAGCACAGTCGGCGTGAAGCCAGTATTCATGATCTACTGTTACGACGAACAAGGTGGTTATCGTATAACGAATGAGTGCACAGGTCTCCCGGATTCCAATGCTGTTCTCGAGTAAGTATCGCGAATGTGTTGTCTCCACATGCACGAGACTTAACTGCATTCGAAAATGCCAGGACCATCCAACGAGCAATCGCCGAACCCATTATACCCTTGAAACCATGCCTGCCGTGGTTCCTTCTAGTTTCCATTAAGTTGACCCCTCACGCTGAAACTCTGAAGCCATTTTTGGACTCAATCCCAGAACCATTCCATTGGCGATTTGAGACCCCTCAAGAAGCCGAGGGTGTTCACGATGGGGTTCACGCCCTCAATGAACAAGGGGTGAAGGATAGTATGGCTCTTGCAGAGAAGTCAAAAGTAACCGGAAACCAAGCATTTGTCCGGAAGGACAGAGATGTTGCGCTGAAAGCTTATGGAGAAGCTTTGGGGCATGTTGTCGACGTGCTTTCTCAGAAACCTGATCCAGAAAAGGAAAAGAAAGCCATCAGATTAAGGGCAATCTGCCATGCGAATAGGGCTGCTACTCATATGTTGGCAGGGACTGGTCTAAATCCGCAGAAGGCTCTTGCAGACGGAAAGGCAGCAGAGATTATAGACCCTAGCTACGCAAAAGCGTGTGTCTTTTATTCTTCCGCTTCTGAGACAGACGTTCATCTACAACTTCGTCTTTTTCTTTAGTTATATCAGACAGGCTGCTGCGAGCCAAGCGCTTGGAAATATGCATGATGCTCAGGATGCGATTGCTCGAGCCTTGCGTCACAAGGATCTCGAAAATGACGTCGGTTTGGTGGATCGTTTAGTCGAGCTGATGACTGGCGGAAAGGGTCTTTCCGACGACGAAGACACCTTCAAGAATTGGTACCTAGATGTTAACGCAAACGATGCGAAAGGCTCTGCCAGATTGAATGGCATACAAGGGGGAGTGGAAAAGGAGATGTGCTGCTCAACTGGCGAAATGGAATTGAACACGTGTCTCTCGTATTCATACAAAGCCATCAACTCAGGAAATCCAACTACTGCGATCATGGTGTTTACACAGGTTCTAACAATAGTACTTGTCTCTTGGCTCAGCATAGGACATACCGCCTAGCCTTGTCGAACACGATGCGCTGCTGAGCATATGAATGCAGACCTATCTTTTGACAAGCCTTGTCAACAGAAAGCTTTCAATGTGCGGTCCAATCCATTCCTCGTAAATTTGTTGGAACTCGTGTATAAACTTGAATTTGTGAACTATATACATGGTAAAAAAAGTTGTATCGGTTACTTGCCGATATGAAAGAGGGTTAGATGGATGCTATGATACATAGGGCAGGGATATAGGATAAAAAGGTTTATATGGGGTGATAGTTGTTCACTTCAATAGTTTATGATGACCGAGGAAAGCAAATGTGAGAGCAAGGAATGTGGGAAAGCAATATGTTGCCAAAGATGTAGGGTCTGTCGGGATATGTACAAGGTGGAGGGGGTGGTTGACAAGAAACGCGTTGAGAAGGTGCAAAGCCGCGAATGATTACCAGTTGTCAGAAATATAGTCGTCGATGGATGGGTGCGTCGGCGACGGGGCGATGTAGAATTGCCGCGTGCCAAAGGCTATACGAATTAATGTCGCGTAGATGAGGTGTGCTTTACGATCTGGGGTTCCAGAGCAAGAGTGATGAGAAATTATCCGTGAAATTGTCTCAACGCCATTATAGCGATTGCTGCTGAACCGGCTGGAGAGAAAAAGCATCCACTCTCTTAGAGGGTCCCAACTTGCGTGCCAACGAAGACAGCACGCCCTGGAATCTGCCATGCTGTTTTCGTCCTGAACGGAAACCTCGAGAAGTAGATGGCCGACCCTCTTTGAAGATCGTCCTGGATTCCCAGGCATCACTGTGGTCAGGAAGATCCTGATAGGAATTAATAGAACAAATCAGCTCGATGGCATAGATAAGATACTTCAGAGAAAAAAACGCACACGCTCATCGTCGGGAAAGCGAACTATATATGAAAAATGTTCAATTCCTTCCTGGGCAGGTTCAGCGTCCCGTAAATCAATCGTTTTCTGAGGTATCATGTTTTTGAGCACTCAAGTCGGAAAACATGGAGCTGAAAAAGGTGCATACCATAAGATACGATAATGGGGTTTGTGGCCGCCGTTTCGATCGTAATTTGTATTTTGTGTGATCAAGTTCATTGAAATCAATCCATGTAATCACAGCCGAAACTCCCGGAGCATGTGTGCGTTGATAATATCCTTCTTCGAGGATTTGCAGAATTGGAGGATATAGGAGATCGTTTGCATGGGGCATGGTTTGAGAGCACGACGTTCAATAAACGATGCAAAAGGTACCGAGATGATGTGGAAGTGGGGATATCTTGACGAAAATGCGTTAAAATATGGAAGAGACAAAGACAAAACGAGCAAGGAGTGGATTGGATGTCACCGACGTGGCGACAGAGGTGGTGGAAAGGAAAAAAGAACGACAACAACCCTGAACCGATGTAAAAAGGGTTTTCGGTCTTCCTATGCTATATTGTCGTGTAACTTTGAATTCAAATGCCGGCACAAGTGATTTGATTGTCATTAAGACAGCGACAAAGGAAGCCCATGGGCATATCTACTCGTGCAACTGAAGGCCTGCTGAATCGACATTCGCACCGAAAGCAGAGGCACCCCGACGTTTTTCGAAATCTTGCTCCTGCGTTGCTCGAAGAGGTCTTCATAAGTGGGACAGGCATGAACTGCCATCGCATGGTTGCCGGCTTTGTGTGCTTCATCATGGCTTATGGAACCCCAGCGGCCAGATTTGTCGTAACCCTCTCACTGGCTTCAACCCTGGCAATCCGGTGTCATGTTTCTCGAACGACGATAACGTTTCTGGGAGCTGTAAAGAGGCCTCAGGCGGTATACGGCACTTCTACTGGGTACTGGGTTCTACAACAGAGGATGGTCCGGTCAGCATTCAAATGTTGATACTTGATATCAAGATTATTCAGGTTTGACAAAGCTCTGAATGCACTTCTTTTATGGCTTGTCTTCACTGTACGTGTCCCAACTGTCAGCAACGGATGGGAGACGCATCTCATAACGAGTGCACGAATCTATGCACGGGTTAGATTGACCTGAAGTGCACTTTGGGACTCCTCGCCCTGTCCATTCTTGGTCTCAGGGATATCAGCCTCTCCGCAGAAATTTCCAAAGAGACACGTCCTCCTCATCACTAGCCACCTATCCCGCCATCCTCTCCCTGACTGACGAACAACCCGACGGGCGTGACCAATATGGCGCGTTACGTCACGGGTAGTGACAACGAGTGAGTCAAAGCGTGCCAACACATTTCTTTCCATCTTTCCACCACAACAATGCTCATGTTTGAACAAGTATAGGCCTGCCCAACGTACTGAGAGATGTGACCACCTTCGCCAGCCCATCAAGATTCAGGAACCCAGTGAGATGATATATCCACCACGCAAAACCTCAAGCCCACCGCAGAAGGCCTCAAGGATATGCAAAGAACCCCGCAAGCAAAAAACAATGGATGTGATGTTTGCCTCAAGAAAAGAATTCCTCAAAACCCACAAGGAAGGGAAAGAAGATTTCAAGACCCACAAGGAAGGGAAAGAAGACTTCAAGAAAGAAAAGGAGTGTGAAGAACTCACTTGATGATATTCCGCCTTCTGAATCGTCTGCCTGAGCCTACTGCCTGAGCCTCCTCCGAATAAATGGACATGTCGAATTCTGTCTGGGTACTCAGAACGGTGAACCCTCAATGTGTCTTGGTGCAAGGACGATTCAGCTATGTTCAAATCAGCTGTGGTTGTGCTTGCTCGTTGTGCCTCGACACACCTGTTCAATTTGAAAACAATTTGCTCAATTCAAGGGCGGTCCTGTATTGGTTACGTGTCCTGCTGTTCGTGGAATGAATATTGTCGCTGTGGTCTTTATTGTCATTGATTTTATTGTTGCATCGATTCCAATGTCTTTCGACCGTCGAGGTGGTGCTATCCGTCAAATGTTCTTCATCGACCCTTCTATTCCAGAAATATTAAATCTCGTGCGTCCTGGCATCCTCGAAATGTAGTTGAAAGGCGTCAAGAAAGTGGCCGGTCGACGAGAGGAGGTTGTCCAGTTTTTGGAGGTATTGTTGTTTTTTGAGCCCTTGTATGACCGTAAAACTTCCATGTGGTTGAAAGTTGGTCTTAATGCCTTGAAGAGGGGCTGAAGTGCTCCATGGACGCGACTGACGGATGGGGGTGATCGTTCGATTTTTGCGGATGTTTGACAGTGAGCATAGTGTGGATTGCACCTGAAACCTCCGTCTTGACTTCTGGTTGGAGTGTCCTAATAACTTGTCGGTATGTGAAGAGTTGAAAGAGGTAAGAGTCTCTCGAACTCCTTGTTGGATAGTTATGGATTTCTAATGAAGGGAGGAAAGAATAGGAATACCCATGTGCCGGGTTACGATGTTTCAAAGACCGACTCTCGGGCCCGTTCCACTCAACAAACAACAAAATCCTTCCAGTCACATCTTTAGTTCTATTTGCCTAGCATGGCGGTTATTTTTCTCGGTTTTTATGTCGAATGTTCAATTTTGCGCCCAGCAAGAAGTCGCTGAAGTCAAACAGCAATCATCGGTGTGTGCAACCAGCAATTTCTGGTGTGAGACAATATCGACCCCTCGTCCAAAATTATTCAACGTTCAACGTTCAATATCAGAGAGAATCTGACGGGCATTCCACAACATAACTACAAATCGCTCCGGTCCACGATCAAGCGAAGCAAAATATTCTGCAGAGGAAAATGGTGCATCACAGCGTCACCTTCGTATGTAAGATAGCAGCGAACTGAGTGGGGACGTAGGCGACGTATTCCATTAGCCCGTCCAGCTTCTTCAACCTCGCTCTAAAGAAACCCTTCGAAGACACTGTCTCAAACGGCCAACTTCATGTCTCAGGTCGCTTGGTATATGATGCACTCTTTATATTGTGATTGACAAGTTCCGTCATTCGATGTAAGTACGAAGTTTCTAAAGTCTCATGCGTACATTAACGACACTTGGAATTCATAGCGTTGTCCATAGAAGAATTCTGTTTCGCGGTGTAGGAGATCCCAAATCATCATTTCATTACCCATGGGTAGACCCTAAACGCAAACGACCTTTTGAATCAGATGAAGACGAAGAATCTCTCACATTTATAGTTATCTTCCTTCGCACTCATGTCGATAATGCACACCCTATGACTCTCCGAAGTTTCGGCGACCCTACTTCAAGCGGCCCGCCTTTAGGTTTTCAAATATCCCTCAGCCAATGTGACCTCGAAAATCAAATGAGAAACGAAATAGAACAGGCGTGGAGTGCATATATTGTTCACTTTATAAGCAGGACGATCTTCAATCGTATGTTCCACTTCGCGTTCTCATGAAGTTCAACGACGGATTTTGGCTGCTGAAGAACGGCGTCAAGCCTTTCTATGGTCTTCAAGTCATTCAAGTTCGCGCTGACGACAAAGGCTATGACCTTCAAGTCGCTACTCGGCCAATTAGGCACCGAGGCGATACCCTGGGAGGTGAGTAACAGAGTTGATATATCTGTATCAACGCTGAGGGTTTGATATTTGCAGGGCCTGTGTTAAGTGTCCGTGTTCACTCGCCTACTCAAGGCGTAATCGGCGTGAAGATCCAACACGTTGTTCATGAAGATTCTTCAACGAATATTCAGTTGTTCCCTGATGATGGGCCTATACCAGATGTAACTCTATCAAGAGACGATAAAAACCACGTACTGAAATCAGGAGACTTACGAGCCCAAATTACGGAGAACCCATATACTATTACTTTCAAGTCTCCAGAGAGAGTCTTGACCGAAGCTGGCGTTAAACACCAAGCAGTTTATGATGTTCCATCGAGATGGACGACACATAGTGCCGCGAATAGTTCCTGTCTCAGCCAGGACCCTTTGTCGAACCCTCACCCTGTTCCCTTACCTCCTGTTGTTCGTTACATCAACTCTGAGCTCAACATCTCTCCTGGAGAACTGGTATACGGTTTTGGAGAACAATTTGGTCCATTTGTCAAAAACGGTAAGGTTCTCTTCCCTTTGTCGTGCACCTTGCACACTGACCATGTCTGCAAATCGATATTATCAAAGGTCAAGCCGTGAAAATATGGAATCAGGATGGAGGAACGTCCAGCGAACAGGCTTACAAATGTGTTCCGTTCTACATTACGAACCGAAATTATGGTGTCTTCATCAACCACCCCGGCGAAGTGGAGGTAGAAGTAGGCTCTGAGAAGGTCAGCAGGGTGGGGGTGTCTGTTGCCGATAACACGCTGGAATACTTTCTCATTTACGGCAAGACACCACTCGAAGTCTGTCTTCACTGTCTTATTAGCATAAATCTCTAGACACTTACTCGTTTGCTATTTGCAGATCCTGGAAAGGTACACTCGAATGACAGGACGACCGGCGTACGTCTTTATTATATGGTTGACTGAAGTGCCAAATACGAATTTGTTCTAGTATTTTACCGAGCTGGACATATGGACTGTGGTTGTCGACATCGTTCCTTACATCGTACTCCAGTGAGACAGTTTCCGGATTTTTGCAGGGTATGAAAGAGCGGAACTGTCCTGTCCGCGTTTTTCATTTGGATTGCTTTTGGATGAAGCAATACGAGTGGTAAGTTTGCAGTGCCAGCCAGGTATTTTCCTTCTTTTCATTGAACATGGTATGTTGTTGAATAGGTGTTCGTTCACCTTTGACCCGGACAATTTCCCGAACCCGAAAGCCTACCTGGCAGAAATTAAAGAAAAGTATGGGGTCAAAATATGTCTATGGAGTACGTCATCTTTTTTGTGCGGTAGTTTGGTCCTGGAATTTATTCCAATAATTCAAGTCAATCCATACATATCACAGTTGTCGCCTATCTTCAAAGAAGGAGTCGAAGGCGGCTTCTTCATCAAACGACTGGATGGGAGTCCCTGGCAGTAAAGCCGCTTCATCAAGTTTCTTATGCTGGCTTGCTCACTTGGAATCAATAGATGGGATTTGTGGCAGCCAGGACTTGCTGTTGTCGATGTGACCAACCCGCTGCGCGAAAATGGTACAGCGAAAAATTGATTGCTCTCTTGGATCTAGGTGTTGATTGTTTCAAGGTAAGTCATCAGTCAATGAGATCATCAGTCGAGAGTTGAACGCGAGAAACTATTCCAATTAGACCGATTTTGGGGAACGTATCCCACATGCTTCTGTTATTTTCCATGACGGATCCGATCCGATGAGGATGCATAACATGTTTTCTGTGGTATACAACGATCTTGTTTTCAACCTGCTGAAAGAACGGTTTGGAGAAGGTGAAGCTGTCGTGTTCGCACGAGCGTCTGCGGCTGGAGGACAACGGTTGGTTTCGTCGTTGATTTTTTATGAGGTTTATTAATCCTTACTGTATTCAAGCTTTCCGGTGCATTGGGGAGGTGACTGTGAGTCGACATATGAGGCGATGGCTGAAGCCCTGCGAGGCGCGTTATCTCTCACCGCTTCGGGCTTCGGATACGCGTCCCATGATATCGGCGGTTTCGAGGTTCGCAACAAGTTCTCTTTGCTCATCTGCTGCGCTTCGTGACAAATATCAAAACTAACGAGATATCAATTCAACCCAATCAATCTTTTCTGCTTGTCCACACACACATGATACATGGTTTCTTTAGGGACATCCGCCTGCGGAGATTTATCAGCGATGGGTGGCGTTTGGACTGTTTTCGTCGCACTCCCGTTTGCACGGGTCGTCCTCGTATAGGGTGCCATGGATATATGGCGAAGATGCGGCAAGATCGATGTCGAAATTTGTCGAGGCGAAGCATCGGTTGATGCCCTATCTGTACAACCTTGTGGGTTCTTTTCCTTTTTCTCTGTTTGTAAAGCGGACTGCGGACGAGAACGTGCTGGTCTTTTTCTCTTTGTATTTCCGACGATATGATGATGATGATGATGACTGATAATCTTTTACTAACTCTTTTTGGTGCCTTACATTTGTTTAGTCTATTCAAGCGAAATTACACGGGCATCCGGTTATGCGTGCCATGTTCCTTGAATTCTCGGAGGACCGGACGACACATTATCTTGATAGACAATATATGTTGGGTACGTTACATATTCTTTCAAGCCAAAGATTCAGAATCACTTTGATTTTTATTTATTTACTAATGAGAACTACAAAAAATGTTTACAGGCCCAAGCCTCCTCGTTGCACCTGTATTTGTGCCCTTGGGGGAAGAAACAGAGTACTACATCCCAACCGGCAAGTGGACGTCGTTTTTCCACCCGGAGAGGACCATCGATGGGCCTCGCTGGGTGCGGGAACACGTTCCCATCGATGAAATGCCCGTGTGGGTGAGACCTGGGTCGGTGCTTGCACTCGGGCCGGAAGGCGTAGGACGCCCTGATTATGATTACACGCGGGATCTAGAAATACGTGCGTATGCGTTAGAGGTGGGGGGCAGGTGGTTGTGGTGGATGTCCCGAGGGGGAAGGGTGTTGAGATTGCGGGGAGCATTAGGGTGAACAAGTTGGACGGGGTACAGGGGGCAATTGGTGTGCTTGCTGATGAAGGGTTGCAGGTTGTGAAATCGCAAAGCCTTTGAGAAGTGTTTCTAATTATTCGGGCTTGTCATGCAGCAGGGGTGAGGACTATTTGACGTTACTCGTATCTTTCATTTCCCCACCTTGTTTTGTATGTCTGCCGATTTGAAAGGCTGAAAATTGTAAGTTGTATGTACATACTTCAAATGGCGGTATTCCTATTGGGCAGTGTATTATAGGTTAGCTCAAACCTTATTGTGGAAATTCTACAAATAGCTGTGGTTTACGACATTGCTTTTTGAGAAAAGAAGAACTTTACAGCATATGTATGTACACAAAAGGGTGTATTTATTTATACATAGCTATGGGTGCACCGAGTGTCTTCACGTCAGGGTGCACTGGGTGAATATTGTTTGACAAGTGACTTGTGAGTGATGGGGTCATTCTCGAGGAGGTTTGCATTGAACTTATTTGTTGTATTTACATCAGCGGCTCTTTAAACGGTGCAATCACCTTTTTGTACGACAGATCAAGGAAGAAATCAGAAGCGAAAGAGCCGCCCGTTGCATCTTTTTAAGTTTGGTCCTTCAGGCGCCAGAACTCAGATAGGGGCGCAGTTCGGATATTTGCTGGCCGCAGTGACCCTTTGGACCCTCGTTCCGTTCCTGGGAATGAGAGCAAGGGGTTGAAGTCGTGGCTGCTGGCAGGGCGAACTAGGGCAAACTAGGTCGAGTCGAGTCAACATGGGGATATGGGATAGAGGGATATTAGTCGCTCTGTATCGTGTCATGCTAGCGGATACATACGCGTCCAGATGCTGCGGAGATGTATTAGAAGTGAAAGAGCGCAAGTGTTAGCATGTAGCACGTACGCGTCACCTAATTTATCATCCCGAATACGGCGTTGTATGGGCATGCCGGAAACTAACTTGCTACGGATTTGGATTTCAATTATGGGTGCTTATCCTATAGAGGCAAGCTGCCCGGTGATCCTCTTCCGGATATATTGGAAGTTTTGTAAAACGGATAATTTATCTGTTGCGTTTTATGGCTCCACTGGAGTCTGGAGACTGCGGCTGAGCAGTGAGCCGGGTATGCGTGAGCATGGTACCCATGTCATAGATCAGTCACGGTTGGAATTGCCCTGCCAGACGCGCTGCACGGTGACACCACTGAGAATGCGCACACGGATGTGTGTAGGTTGACCCCAAAATATGATACGCCGACGGAGAAATCTGGCACGCTCGAGGCCCGTTTTGGACAGCAGTGGGGATAGAGTGAACTTTATCAATTTGCGGGCGAAGACATGCTAACGCAGTGTAACTGGTACAACCTTGCAAAGTAGACCGCAGCAAGTATGATTTATGGAATGTAAGAAAAGTGGACTGTGCCGAGCAGCCCAGCCTGCTCGTGGCGATGACTGTGTATGACTCAAGTATGACTAGGATAGGACTAGGATAAGCAGATAAGAGACATTCACATATTCACAAGAACACCAGCAGTTTGAAATACGAGAGACAAATGGGCAGAATTTGGAAACGTGGACATGTACAAGATGGGATAGCAGATGTAAAGATGCCGTCGGGTTTGCATAACAAGAATACGCAGGTTGATCCGTCCAAGGTGATGCTATGCTGCGGAGAAGCCAGGGGTGTGTGCACGGACTGACAGCATGCCTGCAGAAGAGTAAAGAGTCAGAGTGGTAGATAGGAGCATTGCAGTGGAATTGGGTTAGCGATTACTGCGAGTATAAGTAATATGGAGAGGAAATATCAGGGGATATTGGTACGGGAATAAATAGAAGGTGTGGGCCGCCGCAGTAATGGCTCTGATCACGTGTATGATGGAGTTGTGCTGCGGAGACCGGATTGGGAAGCCTGTGCTTGGCGGGGCAGATTGAGAGTCTCTGCGCGTTCTTTGAATCCGACTGCGCACCGGCGTCTCCTCTTTTTCGCAGTCCCCATCGTTCCCCTCTTCTTACCACCAACTATGCACGTTGAACACTATCCTGTAGATACAAAGCCTTCACGGAAGGGCAAAGAACGAGACCCTGCTCTGCCCCAGCGCGAGCCTCAGCCTACAGATCTCGACGAGAAACTAACTGCGCTGCGCAGACGCACTGCTGCGTGAGTCGTCCGTTTTCTTTATATATTCACTTTTATTAAATTCTTTTCTCTTTTTCTCGCTTTCTTCTAGTACAACCCGCCCACGAGACAGGTCTGACAGGGACCGAATGCAGGTCGCTCAGCCCAACCCACTCAACCCACTCAACAACCCACTACAGTCCACATCCTCGTCCTCTATCTTACGGACGGATCGCTCCCCCAAGCTTGTTGTTCCGACAAGACATTCGCCCTCGTCTCCCCGCCGACATGCATCGCCACATGTTATCGTCTCTCGTCCGACACAGGATGCGGACCATGAGGACTTTTCCCGGCGACTTAAAATATCATCGCCTTCACCGAGACCTCAGCCAACCCACAAGCAGAGCTTATCGTCGAAGCTTTTCAACCCAGACACAGATCCCATTCCAATGCGGAGGACCGCTGAGCCAGAGGTCATGTCAGATGGCACCGGCAGTTCGTATGTTAATGTCTCTCGGACCGCAGCATCGGGGGCGGCCAACCATCGGGATGAGAGAAGTAACGCTGCCCGACAACTATTTGATCATCGAAAGGACGACCCCGTCCGCTTTTCTGTGCAAGCGCGGCCTCAGCACCCCACCCACGGCCGTCCATCCCCGACACCCAAGTCTTCAGGCGATTACGTTTCTGCGTCATCGACATCATCGTATGCTGCATCAATATCTTCCTCAACCTTTACGCTATCATCTACGACCGACGGGTCCTCTACATCGTCGGCCCTATTCGAAGGCAGACCTAACCAGGGTCAAGGAACGGAGGATTCGGGTAACAACGTCTTCTCGGTACAACTAAAGAAACTATATCGAGCGATTACCAACCTGGAAACAAAAATCAAGCAAGAAGATTCAATGGACGAGGCTGATGATGGCATGAATACGAGAGTCATGCTCAAGGGGAAAGAGGTCGAGAATGAGGAGTTGGAGAAGGAAAAGTGGAAAAAACAGATCGTCGACCACAAGCAGTAAGTGGACACTATGTCTTGTTCTTGTGATTTCAAGCTGATTCCCCTGGTAAGACTGGCCGAAATCATTCATAATCTTCTTGAAATTTCGTTGGCACCATCTGTCCCTGCATCTTTGCGCAACATCCCCACCAAATACAACATCATCGTTCGCCTATGGACATACGCTTTCCACAAATTGCTTGAATCTCTGCGTCGCGCGTCTTTCACTTCTCCACTTGCTCTCGAGCATCTTCAAGATTTCATCTATTACTCGTACACATTTTACACCGGGCTTTTGGAAGAGCCGACTCTCAACTCGTTCAAATCCGGATGGCTAGAAGCTCTAGGAGACCTCGCGAGGTATCGGATGGCAGTAGCTGCCATGGTAAATGGTGGCGTTGGAGGCCAGGGTGGTCTCACGACGAAAGCGGTCTCAGAGGCCGCGGATGCCGATGCAATGGCAACCAAGGGTATCGATAATGACACGGGCATCGCGACACCTGGATCACCAGAATCTGTCAGTGACGCTCCTGCAGCGCGTATCGACGATAGCCCGTCTCCGAGTATTGGTGTGGCAGCGGCCCGCCTTCTAGACGTCGAGCCTGAGAAAGAGAGATGGCGCAACATCGCTCGTGACTGGTACGGCGCCGGGTTGGCTGAACAACCCGGTACAGGAAAGTTGCACCACCATCTCGGATTGTTGTCAAGGGAAGTCGACGGCGAAGAGCTCCGTGGTGTATATCATTTCGTCAAGAGGTATGTCTTTCCCTCGCGGACAAATTTGTACAATTGCCTGATCAAGTGTCTTTTTCTCATCTATAGTATGACGACGCTGCACCCTTTCCCGACGTCTCGCGAGTCAGTTCTACCTATTTGGTCGCACGCCGCACAGGCGCGCCGATCAGTCCCTGATGCGCGCGCCTCTGAGCTTTTCGTTTTCCTGCACGGCATGCTGTTCACGAATATCCAACTCGACGATTTCCAGCCCACTCTTGCGCGCTTCATCGAGCGTCTTGAAATCGAAGGCGCAGAAGAGCGCGAGTGGATTATGATGGCCATCATCAATGTCACGTCGATCCTGGAGTACGGCCGACCCAGCAGCGTCCTGCGCAAGATCGGATGTGTCGGGCCGAGGGAAGTCAACGGCCCCCAGGTGGTGGCGGCCATGCGCGTCATGGCGAAAAGAGCTGCTGCTGTCGTGCCTCCAGCACCACTGGTCGGCGTCGACGAGGAGAAGATGGACGTCGATGACGATCAGAAGGGTGATACCGCGATGAAGTCCCCGACGATCCCCAGTGCTGAGTCACAGAACGCTGAAGATTCTTTGCCTGAGCAACCGCCTGCTTTGAAGTTCGCGTTGCAGATTACGTTCGCCATGCTTTCTCATGTCCTTCGACGGCCTACGCGCAAATCGTCTCAGTATGCTCGATCGAATCTGAATCCTTACCTTACCATCCTCCTTACCTTCCTTTCCACCATCCTCAAACATCGACCTACTCTTGACATCCTCGAGCGTAGCATTCCATGGGAGGAGCTCGCCGTGTTTTTTCCACTATCCCGAGGAAGATCATGATCTCGCAGGGGTTGATGAGCGCGCCTGGGAAGCCCACCAGCCATCGGAGCGCGGAGCGATGGGTGATGCTCACCAGTGGATGCACGCCACCCCTGGCCGAAGATTGGTGTCTGCGTGGTATGGAGTGGATCGGGCGCAAAGTGTACGAGCGTGGGTTCTGGAAGAGCGGCGAGGACTCCCAGGCGGAGCTCGAGGTACTGGAGACTGTGGAGAGCACGGAGCTTACCGATGGGACAATCGAAGACGACGATGGTGATGATGGGCATCATAAGAGCAGCTCGTCGTCGTCTAGTGGGAGCAGCGATCTTGTTAGACGCTGGGTGCGGATAGCTCGATGTGCTGTTAACATCTCTGGGACCGTCGATGGCTTCAATTGGACGGATGGCACTAGGGATTGGAAGGTCGAGGGCAAGCTTGCTGAGAAAGTCAAGCGCTGGGAGGAGGAAGACAAGATCGAAAGGGAGGAAGAGGAGCGAAGGCGGATGGGCAAGCGATGGGTCGACGATGCTATGGATGTGGATGAAGGTGATAACGATAGCCTGTCGGAAAGCGAAGACGATGAGAACGATTCGGAAGACGTCAAAGCCCTCAAGGTATGTCTTTCTTCTTTTCCTCTTGGCCTTTGGGTTTTTGTTCCTTTTATTCACGTTTGTGTCTTCTCTTTTATAATTCAGGGTCGACGAAAGTACCTCAAGAGCCTTCTTCAATCCGCGAAGCGAGATGGCACATTAGCACCGTACGCACCACATCGTCCTCGGGCCGCAAGAAGTTCTAGAAAATCTGGAGATTCTCGAGCCCAGCTGCCTATCATTCCCGGTTACACCATCCTCGTGGTCGACACCAACATCCTCCTCTCTTCGCTCTCCATGATCTCTTCCCTCATCGAGAGCCTGCAATGGACCGTCGTCATCCCTCTCCCTGTCATCATGGAGCTTGATGGCCTATCGACCAACCCTTCGCAGCTCGGCGAAGCCGCGCAGTCCGCAATGGCGTACATCCACTCGCACATCCGCTCGCACGCTGTTTCGCTCAAGGTGCAGACATCCAAGGGCAATTACCTGACGAGCTTGACCGTGCGGACGGAAGAAGTCGATTTCCACGGAGACAATGCCGAGAAGAGCATGGATGACCTTATCCTCAAGGCTGCCATCTGGCAGGACGATCATTGGGTCGATAGGTCCTCGATGCTCAAGTCTAGCCCTATTCCATCAAGCGACGTGCAAAATGCAGATGTCATCAAGGTTGTTCTACTCAGTTTGGATAGAAATCGTATGTGACATTGCCGTTGCTCTTTTGTATGGTTTTCTGATATCTTTCCTTTGTTTGCTTAGTGCGTTTGAAGGCACGTTCCAGACAGTTGCCCGCTGCGAGCGAGAAGGATCTTGCCGCTATTCTTGCGATGGCGACATGAGTTCCTTATCGGACATCAAACAGCCTCGATGACCAGTCATGTTTAAAAATGACATTCACTTGCATCAGCAGCAATAACAGCAACAGCAGGAACAAGCAGGATCGAACCTCACTTTCACCCTCTCATACCGACCTTTCTCGCTTTTCTGGGACATAGTTGGTTTCATGGTGTGAAGTGGCAATTTGTAGTCGATCCAACAACATAGGGCACGCTCCCAGTCCGGATGTCGACCAGCCAAAGCATCTAATGGGGGCAGGGACAATTTCATTGATTTCTTTTTGTTCATTCTTTGATTCATCACTCAACTCGAACTACATATTGCAAAAATAAGGGAATTTTTTCTACTAGCATGACTCTCTTTTAAGTTATCCAACTCACACACAGCTATCCTATCAAATTTTATCCATCGTTCAACCGACCTCGCTCCTTTTCTTTACTCTCTCTTTTCCTTGAATATCGGCTATCTCGCATCCTCTCGCATTGCATACCCAACTCAACATAACTTTCATTATACCTTCATCTTTTGTTCATATTTTTATTATTTAAAATCATCTTTTTTCTCCTGTATGTAGTGTTTCTGTACCAAAAATGCCTGTCAAATCTCGATCTGTGCGCTGTGCTACATAAATCTCATCTGTTTCATTCACAATTTCAATCGACCAAAGCATTTAGTAGTCGTTTCGGGCGCTGGTGATCAGTGTATGCAATAGTCATAACACTTATTGGTGACACCAGATTAAGATACCCTCCAGCAATCAGTCATAAAACTACAATTCATTATCCATTCTGCTACGCTTATACATCCGAACAGGGATTCCGCCATTCGTGTTTACAAGAAAAACCTGTCGCCTACAGAAGTTTACTATGCTCGGTCATCTTCGTCCTCGGCCAGCAGACGCGTTGATTGCGCATGGTCCTCAGAAGCTGCGACCGGAATGGGGGCGTAGCTGGATTCTTTCTCCAGGCGGAATTGGCGAGGGAGCAGTGCGTACCCTGCAAAATATGCGAGTGGCAGGATCTAAGAAGACGGAACGTTAGTCATAAGCAAAAAATGATTGTTTTAAAATAAACTCGAATCAAGACATACAATGATCCAAGCCTTCCATAGAGGAAGAGCCCAGTTTGTTATCGGCCCGCGGCCTGTCAACGTCTCCCACCATTGCATACCGCTGCGGATCTAAGTATTGTGATTGGGCGATAGATACCATGGTTTCGTTAGTTTGTGTTTGGAACAGTAATAGACAGGAAGAACGTTCGTCCGAACTTTACCTGGAAGAATGCTAATGAGATGATGGCGATACCCAATACGATGTGGAAGATGTTGAGAGGAGGGTGGGGGTGGGTGATGGGCCCTAATTTTGCAAGTTGGTTGCGGCGGTTGTGAATGTACCTTCCTAGGTAAACTTGGATGTAGTACACCAGTAGGAGGACGCCTCCGTATATCTAACAATATTCGATCAGTTCTATAATGACATTGGTTGAATTTGATTACGCGTACTTCGTGGGCATTGGCGAAATGGATACGGAACGATTCCTTTGAATAAACGACGGCCGGGCCTAGTAGGACGCCCAGCGTGATGACAGGCAAGGCCAGATACATATTGGATATCCGGTGCAGCTTGAACCATCTCGGCGTGAACGTCCTCCCCAACGCGCGATCAGGGATCCAGCGGGGAGCAGCACCAGGAAACCGAACGACACCAGGAACCCATGGAGAATAATGAGTTTCTCGACCCTCTTGTATGACGTGCCCGTTCCCTGTGTGATAGTCCCTGAAGCATGCTTCTTGTTATCTAGCTGCTGGCCAAAGCTAGGCCCGGAGAAGTCTTTGGTGAGATCGAAGGTGAAGTAGCCGGTGTAGCGGTGGGGAGTTAGAGGAGAGTCTGGATCTTTGTCTGGTCTAGTAGGCGAATAGGCGAACACCATCGCTTCTTTGGGGTCAGCACTAGCAAGTAGCGAGCGATTAGCAGGCACTTGGAAAGCGAACGTCGTTGATTGGGCGGGGCGGGTCTAAAGAGAACGACGATATGCGAGGATTAGCCGGACTAAAGAGGTACTCTTCATTAAAAGCCCAAAAAAGGACGACGTACTAGCGCCTTGGGCTCGACCAAGGTTGCAACCCGGGGAGGACTCGACTCTGGGAGGGGCATGGTATACCCACTCGTATAGCGCTGCGACAGTGTCGTCGACCCATCGTCGTTCTTCCACATGATGACTGAATGTGTGTGGGGCATCCGACTTCCAAACCCGCTGTATGGGCGGCGTACATTTCATTGAGCAAGACTTTCAGCCTCATGCAAGGGACGGAACTCACAGAGCGATCCAGCCCACAGGCTGCAGCATGCCAGTTACTTCATCTAATAGCACTGAGCATAGCTCTATAAACGTTAAACATCGAGTAACTTACAATTGACCACATCGCCCTCAACTGTGGCGCTGACACACACTTCCCGTCTACATCCTGTATCACCTTTTGCAGCCAAGGAGATGGGAACGCATTGAAGGCCCACAAGAGCCGCCAAAAAGGCACGCATGCAGCCTGACTTTGTCGTGAACAAAATCATCCGTAAAATTGGATGTGAGAGGGAACAAAGGTGGAAGAGGTTTCAGAGCGGGCGGACGGTTATATGGATATCAATTAATCTTGTGTGCCGCCCCTGGAACACGTCGCTCTCAGCGAAATTAGTTAGAATCATTTCCCAGTGCCTGTGAGAAAAGACATGTCCACTTGGATCGCCATAAGGGGCGCAACTTCGTAAGGCAAATGGGAAAGCGTTGTATCCGATATAGCAGTGCACGGCATCACGATTCGCAACACATTGAGTTACTCGTGCAAATATGTATGTACTCAAGTCAGAATTATTGAATAGAAGAATATCAGAGATGATTACAAGGCGCGACGAGAAGCAGTCCCAATACGGAAGTTCTGAACTCACAGAATATATTCTGATTTTCGGAAGATACGCCTACTATAAGTACACGTGATTTTATTCATTTTCATCTAATCGTCAGGGTATCAGATATCTATCCTTCACTCGAAGATCCAGGATTCCAGGGCGCTGGTATATTGAACGACACCCTCGGGGAACCAGCTAAATACACGATGAGCGTCGATTCCAGGCAGATCAAGCACAAAGCAACTCACAGAGCGATCTCCTTCTCAGCGCTCTCAACAGAGTCAGATCCATGGCAGATGTTGCGTCCGACGGCAAGGCAGAAGTCACCACGGATGGATCCTGTCAGAGGAACGCGTTTAGCGAACATGTGGGGTGTCTACGCGACGAGAAGCGCAGGTTCGCAGTTTTTACTCACCAACAGGGGGATTGGAGGGGGTTGGTAGTACCGAGCATGACACGGCCGGTCTTGACAGCGTCGAGCCCTTGCCAGACCATGGCGACAACGGGACCGGAGGCCATGTACTTGATCAATCCGGGGAAGAAGCCCTTGCCTTTGAGATCAGCGTAGTCTATGCAGGAGAAAAAGGGTCAGCAAAAAATGGCGCGATTAGATTGCGTGACTGATCCAAGAGGATCGCCCGAAACTGTTTTTTTTTTACGTACGCTTCTCGAGGTGCTCTTCGGTAGCATGGACGAGCTTGAGGGCAGTGAGCTTGAAGCCACGCTCCTCGAATCGGGCAATGATCTTGCCGACAAGGTTGCGCTGAACGCCGTCAGGCTAGTGGCGACGCGTAGATTAGATACACGAGAGCAGAGGGTCAGATAAGCAATTGAGTATTCGCACCTTGATCATGATGTAGGTGCGCTCGGTGACAGACATGGCGATGTTGAATGTAAAGTGGGTAGATGAGAAGAAGAACTTTTAGATTTTAAATCTTTCTTGAGCCGTGTATTATCGCGTCCAATCTTCTATCTGCCACATCGTCCAAATACGGCCAAGCAAATCCCCGGAAACCTCCGTGCAGAGCTCCCGTCTTGAAGCGGTCACAGTTATTGACCTTCTGTAAAACAAGAATTCTAGTAATAATGTTCGGTCCTCTGGGCTTGTCTTTGGCTCCCTATGTTCGCTCCTCGAGGACGCTGTCCAAGTGGCTCACCCCGTTGCTACCTGGTACGCCAATTCCATGGGATACAGGAAGTACGGGTTCAAATATGACGACCTATGTACGCGCCCGGCTCCTCCGAACTTCTATCCTATGCTCACATATCTTGTATCTGTCTTACAGTGTGCGAAGAGAATGACACCGTCCAACGAGTGCGCCCAATCCATGCATTGCATTACACCCTGCATTATTGACCAATTTTCAACGTAGGCTTTGGGCCGTTTGACTACCCAGGAGGGTTATGACCGCGCCTACCGCCTGAAACGCGCTTCTCAGGCAAGCGTCCTCCACGCCCCCCTCTCCAAAAGACCAATGGACACCCGTATCAGAGGTGCGTGCATATACCGATTCTGCGTTAAATCACTGAAAGGTCTAACGACCAATAGGATGTCCGCTATTTGGAACCCCACATCTCGGAAGTGATGAAGGAGGAGGCAGAGAGACAGAACTGGGACAACCTCGTTGTTGAGAGAAAATAAACCCTGTCAACCTATAGAGACATTGCTGCAATCCGACCCCACAATTTTATTACATTCTCAAAATAAGGTCGATCTTAGAACACAGCCCTACCTATTCCTAACTGTTGTAGCGCTCCAATCTTCATACATTCATTCAAACTCATTGCATCTCTCGGCTACAACTACAAGCAAGCTTACGGGTCTTAGCAAAGGAATAAGGAACACTTCCATTTGTTTGTAAAAAAAAAAACACCAAACCCTATCTATGACTAAACTTCTTGTTTGTTGTTACTTTATCTTGGGAATACAATGCTTGATACTGAATCTAACTACGCATTACAGGTTGATGGCTTTGACCAGGGGAGAAACAACCTCTCCTCCCTTCTGCTTGTAGAAGTCGACGACCTTCTTGCCCACAGCAGCGATATCTAACGAGATTTTATTAGATGAACTAACAACAATGTTCAGCGATTTGAACTTACTTGAGCCAGTGATACCGAACTTCTCATACACCTTCTGATAAGGACCCGAAGCACCCCATGCAGGCAGACCATATTGCTCGTGGCTGTATTTCGCCCATCCAGCAGTCGAAAGAGCCTCAAGAGACAAAATGGGAGCACCGCTCCTCAAAACGCTCAATCGGTACTTCTCATCCTGCTGGTCAAAGGTCAACCAACATGGCAAGCTGACGATGCGGGTCTTGATTCCCTGCTCCTTGAGCTTGGCAGCAGCCTCCACAGCGATGCTGACTTCACTTCCCGTGCTGACGATAGTGAGGTCCTCCTTCTCCTCGTCGTGGAGCACGTATCCACCGCGGGCGGCCTTCTCGATAGTGGAGCCCTCGAGATTGGGCAAGTTCTGGCGGGAAAGAGACAGAACTGAGGGAGTCTTCTTGGACTTGAGGGCGGAGAGGTAGGCGGCTGAGGTCTCGTTGCCATCGGCAGGGCGCCAGAAGGCCAGGTTGGGGGTGGCGCGGAGAGCAATGGCGGTCTCAACAGGCTGATGGGTAGGTCCATCTTCACCGAGACCAATGGAGTCGTGGGTGGCTGGCAAGAACTTTAGTTTGGGCAAACCTTCGCATAACCACGAATGCAGTACTTACCGACCCAAATAACCTGGTGGCCAGTCAGTGCCGACAGTCTGACTGCTCCGGAAGCATAGGACACGAAGTTCTGGAGAAACGGCAATTAGTTGCGGATTTTAATCAATTTATGAAAACAAGACGGACGGACCAAGAAGGTGGCAACAAATGGAATGATAGCACCATAGGCGTGCAGGCCATTGGCGATGGCTCCCATAGCGTGCTCACGGACACCATATCGGATATATGTACCAGCATATGTTCCAAGTCCAGTGCTGGGAGGTTGGAAGTCAACAGAGTTCTTGACCTTGGTCAAGTTGCTTCCCTGTCAAATCAGCGGATCCACCAATAAGATCAGGAAGGCCAGGGATGATAGCAGTGAGCACGATCTCGGAGAGCTTGCGCGATGCCTGAGCGGCATCGGTGGGCTTGTAAACGGGCAAAGTCTGTTCCCAGCCTGCGGGGAGCTCTCCAGCGATACGGCGAGTCAACTCGGCGTGCTCTTTGGGGTACTTTTGGGCGTACGATTGGAGGAGCGAGTTCCACTCGGCTTCCAAAGCGGCACCGCGCTTTCCGAATTCTGAGTAGAGGTCGTATGTGGCCTGAGGAACCTGGAACTTCTGGTCAGGGGCAAATCCGAATTTGGTCTTCAAGGCCTCGATATCGTCAGCCTTGAGAGCTGGGGAGAAATCAGTGAAAAAATAGAGTGTGCAAAGGGGTGAGATACTAACGAGCACCGTGGACGCCGTGGGTTCCTTGCTGCTTTGAACCGAATCCGATAGTGGTCCTCAGACGGATGATAGTAGGCTTGGTCTTCTCTTTGCGGGCCTCAGCAATGGCGCCGGCAATTCCGGCCAGATCACTTTATCACTTTCAGGAATGTATCCTTGCGTTACATATGGTTTTGTCTCACCTGTCTCCGTTGTCGACGTGAAGCACTTGCCACCCGTACGCGAGGAAGCGTTGCTCAACATTCTCAGTGAATGCAACGGCAGTGTCTCCATCGATGGAAATATCTTTAAGGCGGGTTAGCAATCTCGAGGTCATTTGACAGTTTCGTACTTACGATTATCATCGTAGATCTAAGAGCACGGCATCAGTTATATGATAACAAATTTGAACCACGCGTATTTAAACTTACAACAATGAGATTTCCGAGTTGGAGATGTCCTCCCAAGCTGGCGGCCTCGCTGGCGACACCCTCCATAAGGCAGCCATCACCGGTAAACACTGCGGAGGTTGTTGAGTTATCGTTCATATGATTACATTGACAAATGTTTACCGTAGGTGTAGTTGTTGATCAGATCGAAACCGTCCTTGTTGTAGACAGCACCGAGGTGGGCTTGGGCAATGGCCAAACCGACACCGTTAGCAAAACCTTGACCGAGGGGTCCTGTGGTGACCTCGATACCTGAAATGACAGGTATGATATTAAGATATGCGTCGCATGACGGGACAAAATAGGCAGACCATCGGTATGGCCAGCTTCGGGATGTCCTGGGGTCTTGGAGTCAAGTTGGCGGAAAGCCTTGAGGTCATCCAGAGACAACTTGTAGCCCAAAAGATGGAGAAGCACGTATTGCAGAGCGCATCTAACATAGGAGGTTCAATACCAAGTCGTTGTTGATCATCTATGAACTCACGCATGTCTGCAAAGTAGAAATTAATGTAAGCGTTATGACTGAATTCACAATATAAATCACCGACCCGTTAGACAGGACAAATCGATCGCGATTAAACCACTTCGAGTTTTTGGGGTTCGCGTTGAGGAAACTACAAGTTGGGGGCGATTGAGTTGGGCGATCATTTGGCGGGCTGGCTAAAATATGCGTACCGGGAGAACAGGACGTGGGCTACAGGAGCCATGCCCATAGGAGCGCCTGATGATAACATCGTGAGGATTCCCGAGTAAACGCGTCTAGGCGGACAAATACGCACCGGGATGGCCAGAGTTAGCCTTGCCGACAACATCGACGGCGAGGGTGCGGATGGTGGCGATGGCGACATCGTCAGCGGCATGGGGAGTAAAGGAGGGCATGGTGGTTGAGGAAGAAGAGGAGGATGAGAAAGAAATTTCAAGATTTTGTGTGGATGATCCCCGGTGGAATGAAATTCGCAATAGCGACTCTGGAGGTTGGGCGATCTAATCTCCCCAAATCACATCGGCCGATCTTTACCCTAATTACCCGGCCATGTCCGCCACGCGGGCCCACGCGGCTCCGGATTAGGCTTTCCAGAAACCTTTTCAGTCTCTCAACTCTTTCCATATGCACGCACAGCTGTCTGATAAAAAGCTAGGTCTGTATACTCTCTATTCTGCGTCGTCCTTGCTCATTATTTTACAATTCAGTATGTCAGGGAATTCATAGAGGCCCTTGAAAAGTGTCATGCCAATGGTTGGACTAAATTCCTCGGTGCTTGCAACCAGAACAAAGACGACCTGAATCACTGTCTGAGGACCGAGGTATATTCATTCATTCCATAATGCTTACACGAACAACAGGTGACAATACATTCCCTTAGCGCCTCGCTCGTACCAAGGTGAACAGCGAAAAGGCTAAAATGCGCCGAGTCAAAACAGACCAAGCCCTGGAGGAATTCCGCGCACTATAGGCTCCCACAAAGACATTCGGCTTGCCTATCATAACCTGTAATCTATTCCCAACCATGTATAACTTCGGTCGATACCATCACTACTTATCGCTATATTCTTCCCAGTGTTTCTCATGTTCACTGGGCTGTCCTCTCGGGCTCGACTAGGCCAATCCCGACTTTCCCATTCTGTATTGCAACAGCCGGTCGATATTCTTTCTTCAGCCTAACACTCTCAGGCTGCATGGATTTTATTTTCCAGCCTTGACATACCGACTAACAGAGCCTACTAATGTTACAACTTTTTCACTGAACAGCGTGGAAATGTGATTCATCTTTCCCATCATCTCCCCTATTACCATGCGTGATGGCCGCCGCTCACTAGGATACTACATTCCCGGTCCATGATCAGCGACATTCGTTCAAAGTCAAGAAAAGGACTTCACGTACTCGCTGCCAGTGCAGAAAGTGGAAGCGTCGCTGGCCAGCCATGCTATGACGCCGCGGAGCTCGTCTGGGCGTCCAATACGTCCCAGTGGGTTCAAATTGGACCATTTATCAAGTAGATGTGGTTGAGTATCAAGATACGCAGCCGTCATTCTTCATACAGAATTCACATCAGACAAGTCAACGTATCAGAGAAAACTAGCTGACGAGGTGTATATGTGTCCCGGAGACAATGAATTGACGCGAATCCTTTCGGGCCCTAGTTCACAAGCCATACTGCGCGCCATCTGGAGGACAGCGGATTTACTAGAGTTGTATGACACCCAGGCATGGTCCTGGCGCTGCTGTCAATAACGTCGAAACCGTTTCGGGTGAAGAAAGCGCTCACTCTGTTTGTAATGCTGCCTGACATTGATGCTATAAGGATGATGCTCCCTCCATTTCCAAATCGACGCATTTGTTGTCCAGCAGCTTGTGCAGTGAACAGCACTCCGTTTGTATTGACATCCAAAACCTGCACAACAATGTCAAATCGAACTAATCCATATATCATGAAGGTGAACTAATCACATCTTTGAATTGCTGAGCAGGATATGTTAAGCAGTCCGTATGTGTCTTCAATATCCCTGCTGCAGCAATACAGACGTCCATCCTGCCCTCGCGATCGCCGATTTCTTTGGCCTTGTCCCACAGCGCCTGCTGGTCTCTCACATCAATCTGGGCGTACTCAAGCCTAGATCCATTGCCCAATTTCTTGACATAGGCGCTCGTTTGGTTCCACTCCTCCGAAGGCTCAGCTGGGAGATCGAAGCAATATACAGCACGGGCTCCAGCTTCGCACAACGCCAGCGCCATCTCCAGCCCAAGGCCTCTGTTCCCACCTGATACAATGCCTACTCGATCATTCAGCGCGAACTCGTCGAAGATCTTGACCTTTGCCTGAAACCCTGGGTTGCTGGCAGCTTCAATCGCTGCGCTCACTCCGATTGGAGCCAAAGGAGAGATAGATTGCGCTGGTGGTGCAGAGGATTGAGTGGCCATGAGAATGTGGGGAAGTTATTGGTATACGCCCTCCCCTTATAAGTCGCGATTCAGACACCGTATACTTAGCTTCTTTCCCCACCTGACCAATATAAGTCGATTAAACTGCCGATCTCCTGTAGATCTACTTTCAGGTTATTTTAGAATTAGAAGAACAAGCAGACGTCATATGGTCATGCTTGAATCGGTTTTGATTTGCATACCGTTACACATTAGAGTTGAAATAAATGAAATATAATAGAGGCAGAACACCCAGGATATAGTCGTGGTAATTGAACAATTAGCTTCCGAATGGGAAAAGAAGAGGAAATGAGATGGTCGTAAAAATCGTCGACGTCGTTAGGTCTTAATCTTGGTCATTATGTGGTCTTTTTTTGCTTTTGGGACTCGAACGAGCCAAGGAGTCACTTTCCCATTCAGGGTACGAAGGAAAGAAGCGCCATAGCGATATGGCAAGTCTTTACCATCCCAGCGGTCGATTAGTCGAATAATCTTGTCGTTATCATCCATTTCAACGATAATGATTGATTCGATAACCTGGATAGGTGTTACTCTTAAAACAATTGGAGAATGATTAGACTGTGGACATACCTTCTTCTTCTTCAGAAGACGCGTCGTATACTGTTGGGTTTGCTGATAGATAAATTGGTTTGGATTATCGGTGGATGACATGATACGCTTGGATAATTGTTCGGATTTCGAGAATATTTTTGGCTAAAGATAGGGTAAGCGCTCGTTCAGTGAACCCGGGATATCTCTCAACGAACCATTGCAAACCACTGTCGGAAACCCATCAGATAAATGAAGGGAGTTGTACGCGGCTTTTACTCACCTGCGCGGCATACTCGTCGAAGCCCTTACATTTACAATAAGGATCCTCGAACTCAGCATCTTTGCTCCACGATCTCTCAAAGATATCACGACTTGGCCGACAGGAGTAGAGCTCCGTCAAATCCTTCAGAATTTGCTCGTGATCGTGCTTCAACACTGTATGCGGGCGCGAGCTGTTGCTCCTCCTATGCTTGAGAACCGCATCCGAATCCACCCTAGCTCCTGCATAATGTGCCCCTCCTGCAACTGATTCGACCAAAGCTGGTGTTGGTACGGAATGGAGAATGGAACTTGAATGGAATGTTTGGGAGGGCGGTGATGGTGAGCGTGTTAGTCTGTGTGATCTTTGAGACCTTGCAGACTCTTGGGAGAGTGTGCGGCGGTGGGAAGAGGTTGTTACTGACATTGTTGTGGTAGAAGCCAAGGGTCGGGGGTCCATGTCTTTTGTGGCCGGTCTCCTATGTACTCCTGTCTGCACGGCTAAGTAATGCGAACATGACGTAAATGAATCATGTGATCGGATTTAATCAGCACAATCTCGACCGAGCTCGAGGAGGTACGACGGTCTGCCCGACTGCACTGATGCACTGTACAATTATAAAATAAAAGTTGAACAAAGGACAGCATCATTACTACACAATCACTATAGGAGGCTCGATCAACGAAATAACCTAGACTTAATCTTTCAATGTGTACATTTTGATCATTATTTTTTTTTTTTTTGGCTCCAGTTGCCATTGGGGCTAGCTCCTTGCCATAATCCATAGGTTTTGCCAGGTGTGGTTTGCCATAGTCGAATCGTGCCTGTAACATAGCATCAGTTAAGGTGCACAGCGTTTCAACATCAGTACGATGCTTACCGTCCTCTGTTTGAAATTTTTTTTTGAAAGGTCAGCAAGGTTTTGAAAAATGATATGTGGACTTTGAAACGCACCACTTCCACTCGCATACATCTCTCCGTCCGGACTGAACTCCACGCAGTGAACAGGACCGTGGTGACCCTTGAGCACATCTCGCTCCTCTCCGTTGATGCCGTGAACCCTGACCCATTCGTCAGTTGTGCTACCCGTCACAAAACGGTCCTGGAGAATGGGGTGAATGGAAGCAGACGAAGGAGCATATCGGAGGGTAAGGCTGTGCGTATTGTGACCAGTATGCGGCAACGCGGGTATAAACTCGACCGTCTTGCCAGAGGTTAGTACCAGTCTTTGCGTCTGCAAAGACAACTCCATCGACGTTATCGGGTCAGGGAAAGCAATGGTTTTCGTCAACTCTCGTGAGCGAAGATCCCACCATCTATACAAAATCAAGAAGAAAAATGTGTTCAATGCTTCTGACAGAAGGATGTATGCCAAACGTCAAAGTTTTCTTACTTCACTTTCCCGTCATCGCCGGCGGTCACACCTGTGTGATCACCTACCCACACGACACTTTTGACTGTTCCGTCATGGGAGAAAGGTCCGTTGTCGAAAAGAAAATCCGGCTCTGCGTCGGGTCGATTGAGATCGAATATTCGTACTTTCTTTTCCTGGCCTCCGGTTAAAAGATGGGTGGCCTGAGGGGATAGGGCAACGCTCCGAACGATGTGGTTATGAGGGAAGGAATGAAGAACGTTGCCAGAGTACGTATCCCAGATTTTCCTAGGTAGAAATAGGCATGAAGGGCTAAGTCATTCAATCAACAATTGGATGCCACTCACGCAGTGAAATCTGCGCTTCCTGACGCCGCTCTAGAACTGTCCAACGAAAGTTTCGTACTCCAGACGGCACCTTTGTGACCAAGGAAGGTACCAATCCAGTCGCCTGTCCACTCCCTTAGCATAGGGTTTCCATCTTTACAGCTCGACACGAGCAAGAAAGTGCCGTCGTCTTGAATCGGAGAAAACGAAAGATGGGTAATAGGTCGAGTATGGCCTGGTGCCACAAGAGGGGTGGATCTCAAAGGAGCTGACATTAAATCGTATCAAATGGAGTGGGTAGTGAGAAGTTTGTTGTCGTTATGGGTGATACAGGCGCACCGCGCACTGGCTTGGAGAGCGAGAGAGAATGAGAAAGGAAGAAAGGGATTCGTAGATGGATGAAGAGAGTTAGTCGATGTTTGCTGTGCTGGGATTTGCCACGCACAATTGATTGCCTTATCCGACAGGGTCGCCATCACAAAGCCCGCCAACATTTTTCTTTGTCAATCCGAGCGCGTGCTGTTGCGCCCCTTGAACGTGTTGGCTAACGTGAACACTCGGTTCTCATATTGAACGGCCTTTGCTTGTCTAAAAATGGGCGCTTATTTTAGTGTGGCGTATACGTAAATTGTCTGGCAGAACACCCTGCCGAGCTACGTTCATCCTGTTTTCAGATGCACAAATCATGCTAGAACATGTAACATTACCTCTACTATGTAGTTTCTCATCTATTCAGTGTTCAAGTTACTCATCGTAGCGATGACTACAAACATAACGGTATATGCCAGAGTTAAAAAGGACCAAAATCTACTGTGCATTGCGTCTCCTCCATCAGCTATAAGAGACCGCATACGCTGCCAAGATTGAGGGCCGTCGTTAAAATGAGCCATTACAGCACCATCGTATCCACTGGGATAAAATCCACTCTCTGCCCAATCGATAACCCATAAAACACCGTCTTTAGATAGAAGACAATTGCTGGTATTCAGGTCGCCGTGCGCATAATGCAGGGCCCAAGATTTTCCGACCAAAGGTTCTGGTGGTATCTTCCAGGGTGTACCCACTCTTTGGTATAGCTCCACCATTTCGCACCACCCCTTATTGCAATCATTTCACACCAAGATTGGAGAAGGAAAAGGGACGGGAAAGGCCCCCGGGGAGAGCAGTCAAAAGAGGGCCAGACACGACTCCAGGATTTTTCAATCTGCCAGGCATTGAGCCTTTAAGACGGCGAAGTTGAGCAAGATAACATCGCATCGTGCAGGCGATGCGAAATTGCATGAAGAGGCTCTTCTTCTCCAGGCACTCGCAAAGCATCTCCCCTTCGATGAATTCGAACGCCATCCATTCTTGTAAATTGCGATGACGAATCTGAGGAACGGGAATGCGCGTGTGCTGACGCACGTAGTCTACAGCCAGTCTTTCATGATCGGCATTTCCTTTGACGATTAGTGTAGGTGAAACTTGATGGGTTGGCATATACTGTGCTGCATATGTACTCTGGGCCCTCTCCTTCAAGGACGATCTCCAGGCTTCTGCAAGCGGTGAAGATACAAGAAGATCGACGGCTTCATCGTCTAATTCTTCCAAATCCGGTTTCTATAACAGATTAGAACTTTCCGATTTTTTGGGTATCAGCAAAGTTGTGCTTACATCTTGACTGATGTCCCTCGGCACCGGGAGTGAGAATATTTTAGCGACCAAATCCAAGATATTGTATTTTAGGTCGCAGAGAACAGATACTATTGAGAGAGATGAGAAGCCCTTGTTTTCATCACGACTTGCGGTCACTACGTCGACTTGAGAAACTGTCAGAAACTAGAAATACAATTAGTAAGATGACATGACAAACCGATGTGTTGGCAAAGTAAGTCGACATCACGTTCATCCAGGCAGTTGACGGAGAAGTATGGAGCGGAATGGTAATATGCTGCGCTGGTTGCATGCATTCGTGATGTGAGGTCATCCAGACCGTAGTCGGGCACAATTAAATCTCTGTGAGTACCAACAACGCATATTCGGGAGTGCGAGGCCAAATCACGAGCATTTTGAATGAATGGATTTTGTGCAAACCCATCGTAATCATCAGAAGATTTAATTAGCACTACTGCGAAATCGATAGGTGGAAGATCCTGAGTGTCGTTCCCAACAGCAACGTGGCCCCGAAAACAAAAGGTGTTTCCGCTTCGGCAAACTACACGAGATTCCTTAATTGAGTAATTTGTTGTTATTCTGACAGTGGTTGATACGGAGCATGATTCTCACTAGTGTTTCCTTCAGGCTATGCTTACCACTTCCCGGGCGACCTGTAGTAAAATCAATGACAGGCATGAAAGAATGGTCTAGTTGAGCAAACCTGTAACCAAAATGTTGTAGGTAAACCGATACATAAACCGCTTTCAAGGAGTATTGTGACAATTGGGACGAGTTCCAGCAATAATTTGGGTTGGTCCAGTGTTAAGACGCGACCATCGCTGCACTTTGGGACGGCATCCACCGAAAATTGAAATTGCACGTGCCAACCTGCACTTGTCGGCGCGACGCATCTGAACTGCTATATCGTTAACATTGCCGAGTTGACAGAAGATGTGCTGTCGGTGTGGGTTGGTGGGTTCTCAAAAGGCAGCAATTTCATGAATAAGTACAAGATTCTTCAGCCGTGAGACATATATGAAACTGAAGCAAAGCAAGCTGAAGTTTGATTGATTTTCGGCGACTCTTAAAAACGGAACAAGGTAACACGAGCGCTGGTAAAACCAGGGACTTATTATCATTAATCCGTTAGCTCGGGGAAAACCTGTGACAGGACTTCTTCGCAACCTCCACGGAAAGGGAAGAAGCCGCCTCATCCTTTTCACTTGGGTCGAGATTGAATACGGCAACATGTCCGTGACGTCGTTGAACGCGATAAGCATAGCCAGCTGCTGGATAAACCTATTCTTATACGGTGAAATCACGCACATTGTGGTAAAAATGAAGAGTTCTGCCTACGGTGGAAGAAGTTCCAATGACGAGACACATGTCTGCCTTGAAAACAAGAGAATTAATTTCGTCAAGGTGATAAGGCTTTTCGCCAAACCACACCACGCCTGGCCTTGCAAGCTCCTGGCACTCAGGACAGCGCGGCAGCTGACTGACAGGAATGTCGCGATTGTTTGAACCAGCGTCTGTATAGTCCCGAATATCATTTTCGGCCTCACCCAAAGCTGGGCAGAGAGGAGATGAAAAATCCTCTGCACGCCAGTCGCATTTGGTGCACTGGACTTCAAAGAGTTTTCCGTGCATCTGAAGAATAGAACCTTTACGCGCGCGATATCCGGTGCCTTTGAGACCCTGTTGCGCAAGCTCATTGTCAAGATCGCTGACAGCTCCCACGGACAGTCTATCTACATTCTGGGTGATTAAATGGAGTGATTTGGCAGCCGGGGCGACCTTCTTCAAAAGATTAGGTATTGCCAATCTAGCCAAAATTTTATGCGCCATGTTAGTCTGGGCTTGAAGTGCTCTGTATATACAAAGAGTTAAGCCTGCAAATGATGGTCAAAATGGTAGGCAACACACTTTTGCCGACGATAGTGATAAAACTGCCACACAAGCGAAGGGTTCTCATTGAAAGCCTCTGGAGTAGCAAGAGTTGTGGCATCTAAAGATCGCCACATCCCACCCCCATCTCTGAAGGTTGGGATGCCTAAGACACTTTAGTGAGACTACGAGCTTGGGGTTGAGACAAAAAGTACCTGACGCTGCTGAAAGGCCTGCACCAGCAATAATGATAATGTGCTTTGCGGTCGCAAATGCTTCTCTAAATCTGGTTGTGGTGTCAATATCCATCCTTTGATCACAAGGCAAGGCCTCCGCTGTCAAGAAAGGCAGAAATGTTAATTTTTATGATAAATGAACAACACCAGGAGGAGGCGGGATTGGACCAGTGCTTTGAGACTCAACTTGAAGGCGAAACACTCCTGACAGTGACGGTGATAGTCCAAAATGGTTGCTCACCTTGACGCCAAGTATTACCGAAATTCCGATGAACCCATCAAATGCCCACGGCATGTGACACTAATTACAGGCGCGTCGAGCGCGTCGGACTTGCTGGGCATTATCGCCAAGTGTAAATTGGTTTCCTTCACATGAATCCATTGTATTTTTACTAATGCGGACTCTATTTTCCTCAGGTATGGATCGATCTGAAAGAATAATAATTTATGGCATTCACTCAGATTCAGAGTCGCACTCCGAGTGCCGTACGTGAACATGTATTGTAGATGTTATCATCCTGACGGAGCTACTTGCGTTGAGTTGGTTGGGAAGAAGGATTGAAAGGTGACACCTAGATTCTTCCTACCCAATTCCTCCCCCAACCATTTGCAAATTCAGGGCGTACGATCATGGGTACAAGGAGATACCTAGAATAAGTACAGGGCATTAATTTTGTGTACCCCGCATACCCCTGAAGTCCCTATCCTGTTATCTAATTGATTCCAGGTTTAACATTCCTTGTAACTCGGAAGCTGCTTATATATAGAATAGTCTACCTATATGCAATGGGAGAATTTTTCCTGTGTACATATACGCCGGGACGAAACACCACCATGGACGATCATGTATGACCACAGCGGGGAAATCTTGGAGCATGGATTAATCGACTTAGAAACCCCCTTTCCAAGAGAAACCCATGAGTGGTTGCTATGAATGGTCATTTTGCCGCTCCGGCATGCACAGTTGGGGGTCCAAAATGAACGGAGAATATTTAAAGAGCGACACTGGGTACGAGTTTCATTTTCGGACCTGTGTTGTTTGAGGTTGACAGTTGGCCTGAGGCGGTCATCTACATCGCCTCTTTTGCTTTCCACTGTTTCTTGTTAAAAGATAGACACTGTGAAACATGTATAACGGGGGCGATCGAAGGTAGGCCGAGAGACGGAGGCGCAAGGATCATTTCTTCTGAATTGGCACGCGGTGCTGTTCTGGCCAGAAAATGTGTGAGTTCATCGAGAGGCGGGTTATACTATACCCCGATGCCTTTGTATCGCAGCTGACTGGTTTGTGACCTGTAGGCACGTACTTATTGCAGTTTGACTCTCTAAAAAGTGGATTCTGTAGGCAGTAGCTATCAGTAAACAGACACGCTAATTGAAGGTTTGATATCTGTCTATCTGATTCAAGAAATTCTTTGAACGGTCCTTCAGTGAGTCCCGTACTGGCGTCATGAATGTCGTCGTCACCGAAAACGAGTTGGTGACAGGAAACCGTAACGAATGTCGTGTCTATTCAAAGTTAAACGTTATGGCTTAAGGTTTAGCGATGGCAGAACGGCAACTATCGGCGATTGTCGGACCTCAAACGCACAAAAATGCCTTATGAATGGACAACCCGGATTTCTCTTGAGAAGGGGGGTTTCCAAATAGATTAATCCCTTGAATATTGGCGCCAACAGACTCGGAACGATAAAGTAATTTGGGGCTGTCATAAACTGTACTCACAGCAGTTTATCTCGAAAAAACTAGTTCGGATTGCAATCAATTTATCTATTATGCTATTATCTGGGTCGCGATGAGGTTCCCTCTCGGGTTATTTCAGGTCGCTTTTGATTCAGGGTCAGGGGTGAAACATGTAGGTGGGGTGGCAAATGCGCCACTGTACTATCGCCACAAAATTGTGTATATACACTTATATAGTCCTATTATCAATGAATGTAAATTTTAATTGAGGAAAAACAAAGCACATTGAGGGAAACTGAATGAGGAGGAGAAAAGGCCTCCTATCTATTTGTCATCATCAGCCAATCAGCGATCTCAAAATGAAGAACTGGTAAGGGATAGTAGTTCTCTTTATTGCACCACGGTGGTATAAAGTCACCTGCTTTTTGCTCATCACTCCCTGTTGGTGACAGCACTTTCAGAGATTTTAAGGTCAGCTTGATAAAGCATTGGAAAATACTACATACGGAGTATAACTAATCAAACAATCGCGTACGTATGGGGACATTTTTGCCCACTGTGAGAATGCCGGTATTTTATCACCACTGCAGCTGTGGCCTTGCTCAATGATCAGATTGCATGAATACACACCGCAGAGCTGGGATTAGAGAATTGCGGCTTTGAGCCATGCGCTGATTAATGTATCCCTTCAGTCAGAGCACACGAAATGGCGCAGAGTAGGTAATTGTGTGAAAGTATTGAAATCTACTAGGAGCAGTTCGGGAACGAGTGGCAGGGACTCGGATGCCTGAAATACCTCACTCGTGAATAAAACTTCTAACTATCGCATGTATGAATAGTGAAAAAATCCAATTTTCAAGAATTTCACCTGACTCTATTATTCTCAAATAGTGAAATCATTAGAGGTGTGCCGAGACTTCATGCTACTTGGCAGATATTTGAAAAGCGAAGATGTAGGCTGGTGTAGATGGAATAGTTGAGATGTTGAAATGGCTGGACTAAAATAGACAATCAGTAGAGATCAGTAGCCACGAGGAAGATGTAGTCGGTCGCAAATATATCCGCTTTGTAGTCTTTTCTAGTACCACCTGGCGATATCCTCTTGTGCGTCTTGGGATACCTCGATTGGACATTTGAAGTTGAGTCCGGGAGGTAGCAGGAGATGGCTTCTTGTAACTTCTTGGCTATCGTTGAATGTACTATCTACACATGCCTGAGTCGAAACCGATTTTATCGCTCATCAAGAAACTGGCGCTGCGCTGTCACCTGTGGCACCGACAACATATGAGTGGTGAATGACGCCTTTGGGAATACATCCTGAGAACCGAATGGCAGGTGAAATTTTACGCAGCACAGCTGTACCTGTAGGTACAATAGATACGGCCTACCATTGAGAACATAAATATGCCAAACAGAAATATCAAATCAACATAAGGCATTTCAAACCTTTCGAACGATAAATATAGAATTGTTGTGCCTGGGAGGTCAGTGTGAGGGCCTTCCTTTTTGGTAACTCATGGACTATTCGCGGTCGGTGGCGGGACCTAAAATTACATATTCGGATGGCGCCATTCTGGTCAGTAATGGCAACACTGGTGCTCATCTGATTTCGTGCACTTGACGAAGTCACTTAGCGCCATTTGACGCGAGGATCACAGATTCCATGCCTCCTCAATAAACTCAAATGCAGGAAGTCGGCACATACGCATACATTCTCCCCTGTTCTCCCTCCCTGACTGGCCACCGTCAAGAACAGGTTTGTATGTCGCTTCCAGTTACATTTCATCGGATCCGCTTGCTCAAAAATTTTGGTCTATATTCCAGGGACAATTCAATCTGCGCGGTGTTTAGCTCCAACAGGCCGAATCAGATCGGGCGATAGATTTCCACCACCATCGGACGTTACTATAAAGTCTACCGTTCTGTTACCACGCTTCTGCCGTTGTGCGTTGCTTCGCCAGTAGCCCCCACAATGTCTAAAGCAGCGGCCAAACGTTTTGGTAAACGTGTTATTGGCTATCCAGAGACTGTTGTCCCCGTTGCTTCGAGTGTCGACTTCGTTACTCAAATATTCACAGATCCCGGTCGACACGTAAGAAAACTCGGTTCTTCAGGAGTCCTAGTTTGTGCTAAGACTGCTTCTCTCTGCTTCCAGGTTAAGAACTACGTGATCAGTCTATTCCCCATTCTGACATGGATTGGAAAATACAGTGCGTAGTTCTTCCTCCAGAAGCGAAAGCCATCTAATCTTTCCTTCGACTAGATCTCGGATGGCTCACTGGTGATATTATTGCTGGCTTGACCGTCGGCATGGTGGTCGTGCCGCAGGGTATGTCGTATGCTCTTGTAAGCCTCTCTACTGTCTGTTTCAAGTACTGTCAGTTGAATTTTCTGAAGATCGCTACTTTACCTGCGGAGTATGGCCTGTATTCGTCATTTGTTGGAGTTCTTATCTACTGCGTACGAGACTTGCTAGTTTCATCGAACTTATAACATTTGACTTAATCTTCAAATCTAGTTCTTTGCCACGTCAAAGGATGTCTCCATTGGACCCGTCGCCGTCATGTCTCTTACTGTGTCGCAAGTCATCAAGCACGTCCAGGCCCGCGATCCTGGTCAATGGGACGGACCTACGATTGCAACTTTGTTGGCACTTATCACTGGATTTATTGTCCTGGGCATTGGCCTTCTTCGCCTCGGGTGGCTTGTCGAATTCATCTCTGCACCAGCTGTCAGTGGCTTTATGACCGGTTCCGCTATCAGTATTGCAGCTGGCCAAGTGCCCGGATTAATGGGGATCACTGGTTTCGAGTGAGTGCACCATTTCCCCCCTTGCACTTTATCGTTGACCATTTTTAATAGTACACGCGCTGCCACCTACAAAGTCATTATCAATACGTTGAAGGGATTGCCAATTACCAAAATTGATGCAGCCTTTGGTCTTACTGGTCTTTTCAGTCTTTACGCTATCCGCTACTTCTGCGTATACATGGGCAAAAAGTACCCCCGGAGAGGTATGGTTTTGAAGTACTGTATGATTCTATAATCTAAACTTTTTTCAGCTCGTCTTTTTTCTTCATCAGCGTGCTGAGAAATGCCTTTGTTATCATCGTCTTGACTCTTGCTGCTTGGTTGTATTGCCGCCACAGAAAGACTAAAGCGGGCAAGTACCCAATCAAAATCTTGCAAACAGTCCCTCCTGGCTTCAAGCATATCAAACGGCCCACAATCGACGACCGCCTCCTCGCAGCCATGGCTCCCGAACTTCCGGTCGCGACCATCATTCTCCTACTCGAGCACATTGCCATCTCAAAATGTAAGTTTTCAAATTAAAAGTTCTACGCGTTGCTAATAAGCGTTTTAGCTTTCGGAAGACTTAATGGTTATAAAATCAATCCTAACCAGGAGCTCATTGCGATCGGCGTCACAAACACTGTTGGAAGCTGCTTCGGTGCTTACCCTGCTACCGGTTCTTTCTCCCGCTCAGCCCTCAAGTCGAAGTCAGGTGTTCGCACTCCAGCCGCCGGTATTCTTACCGCGATCATTGTCATTACTGCTCTCTATGGCTTGACCGATGCTTTCTTCTGGATTCCTACCGCCGGATTGTCTGCCATCATCATCCACGCTGTGGCCGATCTTGTAGCCTCGCCGTCCCAGGTAAGCATGTCGAAACTCTAGTCCTTTAAAACAATCCCTCATCTTACCCATTCCCCAGGTCTATTCATATTGGCGCGTCTCTCCTCTAGAATGGGTCATCTGGTTTGCTGCCGTCCTCGTTACAATTTTCTCATCAATCGAAAATGGTATCTACACCTCAATTGCGGCATCACTATTCTTGCTCTTGGTTCGCATTGCTCACCCACGCGGGTCGTTCTTGGGGAAAGTCACAATCCGCGATAGCAATTCAGAAGACCAGGCTACTCGGGAAATTTTCTTGCCTCTAACAAAGGGTGGAATCGTCAGCCCCGATATCAAGGTCACCCCTCCTTCTCCTGGTGTTCTTATTTATCGATTTGAAGAGAGTTATCTGTATCCCAACTCCTCCATCGTCAACTCCGCGCTTGTTGACTATGTCAAAGAAAATATGAGGCGAGGGCGAGACATGACCAATGTCAGCCTCAGCGAAAGACCATGGAACGACCCAGGTCCTAGCCGCCATGGAGCTGAAAGTGATCAAGCGGAAAACGAAAAGAAGCCAATCTTGCACGCTATCGTTCTAGATTTCTCGACAGTGTGAGTGACAAATGCCGATGACCTTTTCTCTTCATATCTGACCATCGACTATGAACAGATCCCACATTGATACCACAGCCACACAGGCGCTAATCGATACCCGCACCGAAGTAGAAAAATGGGCCGACCACCCAGTAGAGGTGCGGTGTTTGCTGGAACCTGACCTGCATTGATCACTGACAACCGTACCTTCAGTTCCACTTTGCTACTGTTCTTTCTCCCTGGATCCGCCGTGCTCTCATTGCTGGTGGATTCGGGACAGGCATCTCTGCCTCAAAGACACACGATATCGCCGCTGTCGTCCCATATCGCGATGGTGCCGAAGAACTGCCGCGGTTCAGCAAGGAGAGGGAAGACATCGAGTCTATTAAAAGGGTCGCTCGGGATCACTTTCATCCTCGGCAAAAGACGGATTTGTCGATGTCATCTCGAGTGATACACCCTTCTTCCATGTCGATTTGGCGGGTGCCGTGAAGGCTGCGGAGACTGGACTGCATCGCGTTCTCTAATTCCTCCATATACCCTCAAAAACCTCAACACTTGCGACTCTCATACCCCTTCTGGCGGAGCGAAACTTAAATATACTACGTTGGCTGTCCAAGATCTTAACTATTTGGTCAATGACCTCCGGATGGTAGAACAGATAACGATTTGCTTTTTTATCGCCAAAGGAATCTTTGTAATTGTGTCTACCAGCTTACATCTACTACAACTAACATAGTACATACTATCATGAATTATAACGATCGTAAAACCCTTGAAAAACTCGGTCGTGACAACAAGTTTTCTATTCTCTCAGTTATCAACTTACATGTAAGTTGCCACTGGGATGCGTTTTGGATGCCTTAAATACGTTACACGCAAGTTGCAAGGTTGAAACTTTGCTGATTGGAAATTCCCTCATAGCAATTGGCTTTCAAGAGCTCCTAAGATTACTTAGTCCTGAAATACCTGCTAGATTTGGAACGACGATAGCCAAACGACAGCTAGAGAATCCTTCAGCAGCCAATTCTGGGCCTGGGGTACCCGGGCCGGCATAACTCGAAATAATCTGTCCCGTCGGACAACTCGGGTGGCAGGTTCGTCGAGGTCATGTTCACACTTCTCGTTCGCTCTCCACGTTCACTCTCTTTGACACGTTCTTTTCTCACTTATCACGCGCTACGGTCTGGTCACAACAAAGTATGCTCCTTGACACAGTCGTGTGCTTGAACATGTAGTCACTTTAAACGAAATGACTGACGTGCACAATAATGAATGTAACAGTGGTCTAAAATCAAGGATAAAAGGGCGCCAATGACGCACAAAAGAGCGTTCTGTATACTAGAATGAACCGAGTAGGACTGGGCTGTCTGTACTATAACATTGCAACTTACATTGGACCGTCAGGAAATTTCTAACGCTGTTAAAGGTCAGCCTTATGCACTCGGATCGAGATGGTGGAGAAACACAGTTTAACAGCGGCAAACGTGTTCTGTATTCTGCAGTTGGTGGCTCACTTGACCCAGAGAAGAATGCAATGCTTGCAACGACACTGAAGAAGGCTAGAGAACAGGGTGTCCCCAAAGATAACATAGAAAAGGCTTTGGCAAATGTAAAGTCCTCTTGGCCTTCTACATCTGAGGTTTCTTTTGATGAATGGTGCCTCTGTTGCAGTGCGCACGAAGTAAAGAGCACACGGGAGAACGGGTGGTATATGAGGCGCTTGCTTTCAAGTCGGTTGGGATTATCATGCAAGTCCTGTGCATTACCATCGCCCTCCCGAATTGTCGTTGATTTATTCTACAGAGAATGTGTAACCGACAACATTAATCGTACGATTCACAATGTTCGGGAGATTCTCACCTCCCACGGGTTCGTCGCATTCCTGTTAAAGATTTTTCGCTTTGAAGGACGCTGAATATTTTGAAAATAGTGCACACATGACACCTGTTAATTTCATGTTTGACCGTGTAGGCTGCGTGACAGTGAACGTAGTTGACAAGACAGGAGAATTCAGCAAGTTTGAGGAACTCATGATAGCAAGTGATGTCAAGGACATAAAAGATGACCGTTCACCTTCTGACCCAGAGCGCGTCACCGTCACTTTTCGGGTTAGTTCTCATTGTTTATTCTGTACGCCTAATAACCAAACCATGTCATTAATTCTCAGGTATACTGCGACCCTTCACAATTGGCGGCATTGCAGGGGCTTATCGAACAGTCAAAAGACGAAATCAACGCTACGATACAATCGGCCGAATTAACATACGTTCCAGTTGATAATACGCTGGCTGATTCAGAGCTGGAAGAACAGGTGCAAGAGCTCGTCCAGGATCTGGAGGACATCGACGATATAGCCAAGGTCTGGACATCACTAGATTGATTACTTAGGGGTACATATACAAACATGCATTTTTGGTGGCCTTTTCTGTGAGTAATACCTATTTGGCGTCGATCCACTGTGGTTTGAGAAATATCCATGCGTCGCCTTCTGTACCTCCAAGTTCGACTATTCCCAATTCTACAGCAATCATGGTGTATTGCTTGAATCTGTCAACTCCCGCTTTCTTGAACACGCCGCTTTTCGCTACCTCGGGTGCAATGATTGAACGCAATGGCCGAAAGTTGCCCTTTAGTCGATAGTTCTGGAGGCACCGAACTAGGACCTTGAAGTGAACAGGTACGACAGGCACCGGCAAGGCACATTCACTAATTTCTGTAGTGGGCGGCGGACTTGGTTGAAAGGTAGAACCGGGAGGTAGTGAAACTAGTGGCGGTTCATTATAAAGTGGTTTGACGGGTTCATCCGTTCTTGTCAGAGCAACATTTTCATGAGGATCAGACGAAGATAAGGTTCTCGACGGTCCAGGGAAGGAATTAGAAGCCTTGATTTCCGCCAGCGCAACAAAAGGTTTGTTCGACGGCTTCGTGTACAAAGAATCTGTGATTGGAACGATAGATTCGCTTTGGCACCCATATGAAACGGTTGGATTACTACTCTGCGATAAAGTCGAGCTCATGTTGAAAGGGTACTGACGATGTCCAAAAAAGTCGCGCACGGTGGGCCATTGTTGTTCAGAGGAATTCGTCAGCTCCGGCGCATATGAATCGGCAGGCAACGGGTTGTGAATTTCAGAACGAGGGGTTTGCACGGCGTCGAATTGTTTATAATGGTCTGTCCTCAGCCTGTTATATGTATCACAGGGTGAATTGGTGACTGTTTCGGCAGGATAAACTTGTGAAGGAGGCGACGGGACCTGCCCAAACACATTCGAAGGTGTGTCGTTTGGGACTGACATCATTATGTCGTGCCATCTCAAGCAGACGGTGGCTTGAGCTGTAAGGCTCACATGTGCATTGGGTAAAGTGACCAATACCAAGCGGTAGCGTCGAAGTCTAAGAATGGACATTGCATACGCGAAATCGCGATCACCCGTAATCAAGATGATAGTGGACGGTGCCGGGTTGTCGAGGGCATGAGCGAGCATATCGACTTATAGTGTTAAAAGTATGAGTTGCATGCAAATAAAGCGACTGCCTGAGTCCTTGACTTACCGATTATCATCTTGTCCGCGACATCTTTCCTACCATTATGTGGGCAGTCCACTAGTGATACCCCCGAGGATTGGAGTTCAGAACGCATGAGCAAAGTTTTAAAGGGTGTTTGCTCGGTAACTTCAAGATATGCTTTCAGCGATCTGACACTTCCATATGGCTCAGCTACGGTTCTAAGATGGCCTACAATTGCGTAGCCGGATGCATTTGAGGGGACCGGGCAGTTTTCTAAAACAAATGTTGGTCACTTAGTGGGCATAGTTACTGGTGTATGCGCAACATACCATAGTCCCAAAATATAGCAACATTTTCCATGGTGAGTATGTCGAATACGAGTGAATTTGGTTATTTAAGAGATAGAACGAATGTGGAAATATTGATAAGGATGGTCCTCTTGGAGGTACATATACAAGAAGCAAAACAGACGTGGAAAGGCTCGGAGTCTGCTGGTAATGGCATACGAATGGCATGGCCAATGAAGGTAAGGCCCTGAGTGTTCCATTAATAGACACGTGCGGAACGAGTGGATAACCGGTGATCTACTTTCGACGTACTTACCTCACGATTGTATGCAAGTGCAGTTTCCAGTAGAAGCCTACTCAGTCTCAGACGATGTAGAAACTCATGTTATGTGAAGTTTTCCTGATACCTACCATTCTGGCAGCATTCCATAGCTGGTATCTTGGCGCTGAGCTTGCGCGTGGTCATAAGCGCCCATTCGCAAACATCGAAATTGGAACTAACTCACTTATATGTCAACGGTGAATCGAATCTATATATCTGGTGGTAAATTGCTAGAAATGAGGCTTACTCCATGTCGAAGCATCTGAGGCAATATAAAGATATAGACTGATGGGCACAATCAAGAAACATTCAAATACTAAGAAAAGAAAGCCTAACGGCGGGGAAACGGCCTGATTACAATACCACATACGCCATGAGCTCAAGCATACGACGAGTGAAGGTCGATGCATGGTTCGCCCTTTACGCTCGCCCTCTCAAACACCACGCCCGCAGCAGTAGCGGCTGCGATGTATTTCCCAAACTTAGAAAATCCAACCCGATTGTAGATATTCGCGTCCCTCTTGAGGAGAGCGGCCCCCAGTTGACTTTTGGGAACTCCGTGAGGGTGGCTCTTTCGCACCTCTCGCAGTGTCCGCGCTAAGATAGCGTATGCTGCGGGTACTTCTGGTGTGCTGGGAGCAGAGACAGGTATAGGCGTGGTCATCGTGTTGGCCCTGGATCTCTGCGGAGGGACTGGAGTTTTTGGAGGTGGAGGCGGTTTAGAGGCGGGCGCTACAGGCGGCGGAGAAGCTTTAGGAGTTTTCGCAACGGGGGTACTTTCTGAGGGCTTAGCACTGGGACTGGCAGATTGTCCAGGTTTAGCGGAGAGCTCGTGTATCAGTGGACTCGCAGCTTTGGACTCCTTGGTGTACTCATCAATCTTGGACGCAGTCGCGCTCCCAGTCGCAGAGTTTGCGGTCTCGGAGTTTTGACGCGACGAAGGCACAACACCATCGATCAGTGGAGGTGAGAGCTTTGGCTTTGGACTATCCTTTTTCGGGCTCGACAGAGGTTTGATCGTGAGATCACTCTTGTCAGCGAGAGAGGGAGGCTCGGCCGACGTGGGTGCTGTGGACACCTCCGTGTGAAATGCAGAAAATCTTGTGGCCGAATCCGATTTGACGGAGGAAGGTGACATGTTGGGGGTGCTGCAGGTTTATCTGTAGCCAGGCGCGGAGGGGACTTGGACAACTGGAAAGGGTCAGAACTTCCAAACGGCTCGAATATCGAGCCCGAATACGGAACATTCTGCGGGAATTCTAGAGGAATCAGTGGAAATATATTTTCTGGCGCGTAGATCTGGGCGTCCTTCTGTTTCCCTTTGATCGACGAAGAGAGGGGAAGAGTAGCCGCAAGAGGCGTTGGCGGGTTGGTCGAATATTGGATATTTGGAGGTGCGGAGTCGGCTCTGGATTGTTCGCCCCCTTGAGACCGTGTTCGAGGGAACAGTGGTCCGTCTCCGAGGCCAAATGTCCCAATGCCGACATTGGCTGCGGGATAGTCCCGATCTGAATCACCGAAAACACTGTATTTGCGCGCATCGTACGACGAGAATAGAGAATTCCGACGCCCGCGCAGTGGGCCATTATGTTCTGCCATCGGAGGCTCTGGGGCAGGCTTTGCTCCTGACTGAACCATTCCACGGTCCCTAGACGCCGAGTTTCGGGTTGCAGACGTGTACCGGGTGTCATTTGTAGCTTCAGATTGACGTCGCATCCCATAGGATGTCGGAGGTTCTTTGGGCGGTAGGGGATGCTCGGGAGGTTCTGTAGGACCACCGACCATTCCAAGTGCCACCCGACTCCAATCCAACTGCGCCGAAGCTTGGGCAGTCAGATCTAGATGCGTTGAGGTAGGACATATAATGATGACTCGATACCTGCGCGTACGTAGCATGGATACTGCGTATGCTAAATCACGATCTCCAGTGATAATCAAGAATGTGTAGGGCGGCGTGTGATCCCATGCGTTGATAAGAATGTCCACTAAACAAAAGGAACAAAATATATTCATTAGGACAGCATGGATACGGAATGTGGAAAAGACACACCTAACAGTATTTTCGTGCTAAGATCCTTTCGACCATCGCCTGGACAATCCACCAAAGATACCCCCGACGATGAGAGTTCGGATCGAATGTTTGGGGATCTAGGCGGCATTGAGACGCCCGAGAAGTCAGAATATGCGCGGAAAGATTTTATGGGTCCGAAAGGAGCAATGGCCGCTCGTATGTTTTTCACAAGATCGTAAGTCGAGACCGCACCGCTAGCGCTAGTCTGGTGTGTGGTGTCTGAAAGCAACAACACATATGCATAAGACAGGTAGAGATAGCACCAGATGGTAGCATATACGAACCAAAGTCCCAAAAGATTGAGATATCTTCCTGATCATAGCGTTGTGTCGTCATAAGGGTCAAGTCTCTGCAACACCCGCCCTCGCAAAAAGTTTGGAAAAGGGAGGACAGGTCAATCCTGGTATCAACGTTATAAACAAACTCTTGGTGGGGGCATAGAAGGACGTGATTGTGCATGCCCGCATACACGAGGGATAGGCAAGTTAGAAGAATGTCATACACAATGTTTAGACACGTGTAGGTCTACCTGCAAATAACCTAAAGTGTGCCAGAACAAGCATAGTATCAGTCGTGAAGGGACTGCTGCAACTGATTGGGCACAGTTTAAGGGCATGAACTATGAAGATATGAAGTAGACAGGCGTAGCAAGGATACGGGCAGGCTATTGTTGGCTAACCGAGTCGGGTCCTTGAAGCATGCAGAATTGTAAAGCGTGTATCCGAAAGTTTGATTTCTTCCGCCGATGGCCAGCCAAGTTGAGATAAAAATACCCTGTAAGATACTTGAAAACCTGCATCAGTAAGCAGCAGTACCACACTGTTAAAATTAGTAGTCACAAATAAGGATCAAGCGATAATGAGCAGTGTAGACAAGAGGGATAAGCCGGGAGTAGGGACAAACCCGAGCGAAAAGTACCTTAAAAGTAGCACTTAGCGAGTGGAAAGGGCTATTGCTCGTTTCATGGCAGCGTAAGACACACGCGAAAAGGATACCCGGTAGATTATTAGATAGAGTGAAAAGGAACAAGAACTGGTAGGTATTATTGGATCGACTTCCCCAATCTCGCAAGGTGGTAATTGATGGTGGGCTTATGTGATTTCTTGGGCATTGGCTGGAGGTTTGAATGTATTGGACAGAATGAGCAGACAGGATGTTTCATATTGGGTGCGAGGTGTGGACGCGTGAATAGCCATGAAATGTGGGGCAGAAAGTAGGGAAGGCGCAGGTAAGGGAGCAAGAAGCAATGGTTGAAACAGTACGTCAGATTGTGAGCAGGAAGTAAAGGGCGCAGAATTATTCACCGTCCTTCGCATACAGTTGTAAAGGGTCTGCGCGTGTTCTTGACAAGGTCCAACCGAATGCAGGTCGCTGTGGGCCGCCCAGCAGGCAAGCATGGAGGCGAGCTGAGGCGAGCACACTGCAGCCTGAGCAGCTATTTATTCCAAATCTTGAACAACATTTTGAATATCCAACGTAAGTTAATATATACCTTTACGCGGCCGAACCTTGAGTTTTTCGATGTGAATAGGCATTTGTGGTGGACTCCAAAGGACGATGAGACTCGAGAGGCTGAGCCTAAATTTCCGGGAAGTGTAGCGATCACACGTGACTATTAATCCCGATTGGGAGAGCCGACAATAGTGCAACGCCGCAATCCAGGAATGACATCGGAATTGCTCACGATCCTCCACGTCGTCCAACGGGAAGGACCTTGATTAATCATCCTACTCACCCATCTCATCCCTTTCACATAAAACTCGCATCGCTATTCTTCTCAATCTACTTTACGAACGGTCTTTGTAACCGATATGACAGCCCTCAACAAGAACAATTCCGGTTACTATACCATTAACATATTGAAAGCTCCGCTAAACTAATACGGATTTACAGCTGTTAAGCGTATCATGCAAGAGGCGCGAGAGCTAGCCAACGATCCATGTACAGATTACTCTGCTGGTCCCCTTGAGGTTCGTTCTTTTATAAGTTGATTTGCCGCCCACTCGGGGCTGACGAGCATTATGAACCCCTTGTTCCGTACCTTTTAGGACGATATATTCGTAAGTATACTCTGGGTCCCCCTGTTCATCCAAACACATGTTAATTGACTACCTTGAAACCTCAGGAATGGCATTGTACACTGCGAGGACCCGCTGGAACCGAATTCGACGGTGGCCTTTATCATTTTCGTATCTTACTCCCAGCGGAATATCCATTTCGACCGCCATCTATTATGATCTTGACACCGAATGGAAGATTTGAGCTGAACACGAAGGTGAGTATTTGTTGCGCCCAGCTTTTCGTTACACTATCAGCTTACTGGTGCCCCAATTCATGTCAGATCTGCATAAGCTTCACGAGTTGTGCGTCATGTTCCACTTACAAGTGCTTTCGAGGGTTCTGATTCAGGCTTAGATCACGAAGAGCTTTGGCAACCTGCATGGGGAGTGCGAACGGGTATGGTTTTACTTTCCAGAGCCGACTCGGATATTGTTCACAATTCCCTTTCATTTAGCCATCCTCGGCTTGCAAGGGTTCTTTCCATTAAAGGGGCAAGCAGCGGTTGGCGTCGGATCTATAGAATACCCTGCTTCAGAAAGGAAAAGACTAGCGGCTTTGTGAGTATGTTCTCTGCATTTCTTCGAGATTCTGTCCTCAAAAGCGCTGTTTGTCCATTCCTTTAAGATCAAGAGAGTGGTCATGCCCACATTGCAACAAAACGAATCTCGAACTACTACCCGACCCTCCTGCCTCGACAAGCAACAATAAACCAGCCGCCGACGCTGCAGATGTGCGACCGGCAACGGTTACAACCGCTAATATTGTTGCCTTTTCAGAGGTTCAACCCGCCACGAATGCAACTGTCGCCCCTCTTCCTGAACAAGCACATGGATCAAACGATGCTGATCAAACGACGATTACTGAGCTACCGCTTACAGTTGCTCAACAGGACGATATGCGAGCCATGGCCCAGGCATTACATGACAAATTGAACAAACTACAGAGTAGGGAGGCCTTACGAGAGACCGAGACAATGCGAAACTTGTCTTCCAGACCTCAGCACACCCATATCGTCCGAAGCGTACCGATATCATCGGACTCTCCGCGTACAGTATCGAGTATCTCAACACCTGCTTCGCCCATGCCGATCCACGTTCGTGCTACGCAGAGGAGTACCCACAAACCACCCATGTTACTCGACACGGCTATTTGCATCCTTCTGGTTTTGTTATTTGCGATCATTTGCCGCAGAATGGTTTAGTTTGTCTTGGTCGGTCTTGATCGTTGCTCTATGTCTTTTTTTTCTAGCGGACCTGTACACAGTCACTTGTAATATAGAAACGGAAATGTAAAACTTTTTGAAGGAATGAATTGTGGGTCTTTGATTGGGTGACATTGGGCCGGCGGCTAGACTTGATTAAGACAAGGTCCGAGACAATCGAGGCCGAAGTTGTCGAAATCACTGAATTTGAATTGAGCACTTAAATAAAACACAGATGGTTATGCATGTAAACCGATCTATTGCCCATGGCTTCTGATAATCCTTCTCTTCTCAAACCTCATGTCACTATGCCACGCAGGAACTCTCTGCGCCTGCCTCACCAGCCGCCCTCGACACCCATTCCACCATCCCTGAGGCAGTCCCCGTATCTCAACGCACCCATATTCAAACGCGAGATTTCTAGCCCCATGTTCCCCACCGAGGAAGACGAGAAATGGCTACAAGACACAGTACCCATTGCCTCGACCAGTAGCGATCCTGCACGAAGTCCAGGCAGCGCAAAATCTTATTCGGATAGACGAGGAAGCGTTAAGCAGCCTGCCTCGAAACACTTTGCAACACCCTCAATTGCAGCCACGTCGCCGTATTTAGAGGCCCCCTCGTCGCCTTGTGCCTACAGCAACGGGAAAAGGGCACAGACTGAAAAGTACCTGGCCCATTCTCTGGCACCCCCGCCGTCGTATGGCGGTTGCCCATTAGCCGGCAACGCCCCTAAACCTGCCCCTTTGAACCAAACGCAGTCGGAGTCCAGTGTTCCGCGTTTAGCTTCGAATCCTGACCAGAGCTACTTCCCTCGCGTACCCCCCCATGAGGTAGGACGTCATTCAGGCCATTCGCCCCTCGATATCACTCTCGCTTTATCACTATTCTTCTATCACGCCGCATATACACCCACCATCCTGCGAAAAGTTTCTTTCCAGGTTCCAACACATCTATCCCGTCGCAGCATTCTCGGTGTCGTATCTACTCTTTTTATTCTTAGGTGTCCAGGGAGCAAGACCCAAGTCTTTATTCTATCTATTCGTTTTCGCTTTCGTCGACATTAGGGCGCGACCTGCTAAATTGCCAAGGTCGTCTCACTCCCTTTTATTTTGGATACTCAATCTTGGGCTCGAGGGTTTTATGGGCACTGACTGGATATCATTATCAACCATTACAACAGCATACGCGACAAGACACGGACATTGTTTTATATGTATAACTACACTAGCTTTCCATACACTTAGATGAATATCGGCACACACGGTTTTTGTTGTTCTTTGACAGGACTCAGAAGAAAATCTACTCAAAATCAGGTTATTCGGGGCTACTGCAAGAACTGAGAAACGAAGAGTGAAACAGGGCCAAGAACCTGCGGATGGCCGCTGAGGTACCTAAAAAAGAAACTTGAAAGAGGTAGTTTACAGAAAGAGCAAGTCACGCACGGGTTGTTCCCCAGGCAAAATGTGGGCTAAAGTCGAGAATAAACTCATCCGCTATTGATCAGCCCACTTGGCATACAGCAAAGTCCTTGATCTTAACCGCCGTCGAGGACAACGAGAGCGCTTGAATAATAGCCCCTTTTGTAGTTCATCACAAAGCCGTACTTTGTCACTTCTTTATCTCGGCTTCCCATCTACGACGACGACGACGCTCTACACAACGATGGCCACGGATGCTTTGTACAGCACTCTGCGCCATTTCGCAGAGGCCACGAACGACTTGGTCTGTTCGACGCCAGATAACTATGTCCTCCGACGTCCTACGAAGAAATTATGCGACCACTGCGACCACCAGGCGAACTCACCGTCCGTGACGATGCCGACAACAGTCGATCATCTTCGTGAGCCTACATTGCGGCCAAAGCTACCTATAGAAATATTGGACGCGATATTTCTCTTGCTTCCCCATGATGACCTCAGGCCTCTGTTGTTTGCCAATTCTTTTATCTCGGCTCTGGCCGCCAGACGGCTGTATCACACCGTCCACCTCATCCAGCCCAAAACCATTGTTCAGTTTTTGAAAGGCATCATTCTGAAACCCGATCTTGCGAGCCTAGTGCGAGTGCTCGACTTGCATTTGAATCCTTTCGCACCTATATCCAATTTCTATACCCTGCTCCATCGCGCTCTGCTCCTTACGACAGGGCTAACGTCTCTATTCCTGGAGCTGCCGAAAACGCATTCACCCCTCTGGATATTCGATGACTGCACATTTAAATTGAGGCAATTCACCACATCGATGTATTGCCGCCGTCCGTTGGCGTCGTTCCTGGAATCACAAAGCAGCATCGTCGACCTTACATTGAGAGGGTACCAGACCGACTCCGTCTTCTTCCTCCCTTTTATAGATCCCCTGCCGGCATCTATGCAGTGTCCCGCCGCAGATGCTTTCATTCTTCCCCCGGAGGCTCTCCCTCGTTTGCGGTCGTTCAACGCGGTGCACGCCGATGCTTGCATCGTCCAGGCCGTGGTGCAGGGCCGACCGGTGCAAGTTGTTTCCATACCGTTATTCGCCGAGATGAGCATCGCTGCACTAGACGCCCTGAAACTGTCCACGGCGTCTTTAAAGAGGCTGAGCGTGATCAGCTTCGACCCTACTGCGCCTTCGTTCTTGTTCGAAGCTCTTGCAAAGAGATTCGACGAGCTGGAGGCGCTGCACCTCGTCATGCTCATGGCTGAATACAGCAATGTCAGTTGATTGATACTGTGTCCTTTCTTGTTTGTTTTTCAAAGCTAACCCAATCTGTAGGAACTACTGGAGCAGTCAGCTAGCATTCTCGCAAGATTTAAATGTCTAAAAGTGCGTGCACACGATGTTTATTTGCATTCTCTATCACTGATCAGTGATTGGTCTTCAATAATATAGTATATCACGTTTATGGCCGCGCCGCCAGTGATACAGCCTGCCAATATTGTAGGCGGCAGCAACAGTCTGTCATCAACTCAGGCAGAAGAAGACGAAGGACGCATTGCGAAGATGTGGCATCGCGCCTGTCCCACTCTTCGCACTATCATTTTACCGAAGGGCAAAGTGTGGTTCCAGAATACACCAGCGTCCGCAATGACCAGCGCGAGCGGGGCCACTTCTCCGCCTGCGCCGACTTCTGCAACCACTGTGGGAGGTGTGGCGGCGGCGGCGGCGGCAGAGTCTACGAATGTCGGCGACGCCCAGAGCCTAGCGCAGGAGATGGCGGAAGGAAACAATAACAACAATGAAGTGCAATGGTCGCAGCTGTGATAGTATGTAATCGGTTAAGATCTTATTCAACGCTAAGAATTTGTATTGCAGAGGGTTCGAGGTTAGGTTTGTATATTTTTGTTGGTCAATAGAGAACATTTTCAGGATTTAACATGTGTTTTGTGAATCGTAGTACCTTACGCCGTTGTGTACCGTACCGACCAGTCTTTATCGACTTCAACGGAAAACGATATTGCTGACTGCAAGACAGGACTACTTTCAAGGAGAGTTCTAGTTGTCTTTAAACTCAAAAGTAGCTTATTCTCGGCGTGCTGTTCACCAGAATTGGTAGTCGATGTGATGAATCATATGTAACTGTGAGATCAAACTCACATTGCAATACTGCCCAAAATCTGCTGATGTGTTTTGAGTTTCGAGGCGCCTCTGGAGAGCCCACATCTATTTATAGACCTCACTTAATTTATTTATAACACTAAGCGACCAGGCGCGTACGTGTTCAAAGGTGCAAACAAGTATGACCAGTAAAGGAAACTCATCTTTTTGATAAGAATAAGGAGAAAATACAATGCTCGTACACTAACGATAGAAGCAATCAGAAGTATAGAAAATAAAATAAAAAGAAAGGAGGATTACAAGAAACCAACGAAACAAAATGCTTAAAAGAAAGGATTACTTTTTCTTCGCATCCCGAACACTGAAGACCAGCATGTCTTCGTCCTCCAGATTCGAGTGTGCGATTGATGTCGAGTTTGTCAGCATTTTACCGAGGTATGATAGGCGGATACGGGATGCGGGGACGGTGCTGCCTGTGTGCTGCAAGATACGGTCGCGCAGTGTCGATACGAAGAGGTTGAGAGGGAGATCGGGGATGGTAACGACTTGACCCTGTAATTTCCATTCTGGCTTTGAGGGGTCGGTGGGCATCTGCACTTGCAAAGAGATGGGGTGCTAGAAGAAAAAGAGTGGAAGTAAGTATACAAGGCCAGGTAGGTAGCGCATGTACCAGAAAATATATTGTCTTACAGGGTGCATTGAGATCCAGTCTTCTTCGGGATATAGAGCACCGCCAGGGAGCTTGGCGACGCGCTGTCGCTTAGCAGGAGGAATGTCGTCTGGGTTTCCACCTTCCATCTCGTCAGCAGACCGCACCATTCCAGCCTGGACACTTTGGATAACGCTGTTGGCTGCAGCAAGCGCTGCCATGCGCGTAGGGTGCATGCCAGGTGCGACTGCAGGTGCTGGCTGGTAGCCAAATGGTTGGGCAGAGTCCATGCCCTGGTAATGTAGAGGCGGAAGCATGACTGGTGGTTGGGCATTGTACATCGAGGCGGGCTGCGGTCCTGAGGAGATCGTGGCGGCAGAATATGCCCCTGAGTTTGTAGGAGGCGCGGGAAGAGAGGCTGGAGCAGGTGGTAGCGATGTCAAAGGAGGAGGAACCGCTGCAGGGCCAATTCCAGGACCAATGGCGTTGGCTTCTTGTCTGATATAATGGGCAATTAATAAAAATATACTGTATAGCAAAACTAAAGGTTACATACGGTCCGAGACCTTTGGCGCGATGAATGGCCGCAATCTGCTCGTCGGTATTGACATTCCTGGAGAATTTGTCCAGAGTGTTGGCCTTGCTGGCCGTGTGTCCATCCCAAACAACTTTCTCCCTCTCTTTGCGCTTTTCTCTCTCCGCAGCTTCTTCACGTTTCCTCCGCTCTTCGTCTGTCTCCGTTCCGAAGATATCCACACGAGTACGCGCAAGACCCTGCAAAGAGGCCACGACATTGGCACCACGCTGTAATTCGGACGCTTGAGCTTTGCGGGCTTCGAGGTTGTCTCGTTGTTCCTTCCATTTGGGATCGAGCAACTCAATACGCATGTGTTCCTGGAGCTCGTCGACAGGAATCTGTTGTCCGCAAATTGTACATGTGGTCATTGTAACCTTTGCCTTCTTTTCGCCCACTATTCATAGAAATCTTAGTAAAGAAAATCGCACCCAGACGATGATAGTGCTCACGTTTTGGCACATAGTCTGTCCTAATCTTCATAGGTCCGGCAGGGTTCATTGCGTTGGCTTGTAAGGCATGAGCTTGAGCAATGGCTCTCTGCATGTCCTCGCGCTCCTTCTTCTGTTTGCTAGCGACTTCTTCCTCGTCGTCGCTCTGTTCCATTTCAGCATCGTCCTCGTCTCCGGCTCCAGCGCCTCCAACGGCAGCGGCAGCTTCGGCTTCGGCTGCTGCTTGACGCGAGCGATGCGCCTCGATATCGTCGGCTGTTGTCTCCATAATCATGGCGGCCATACGTTTCTGTGCTAACGTCATGTTTTCGACCTCTTGTACGCTCATGGGTGGAGGAAGTTCAGAGTTGGCATCGACGGCAGTGAATTCGATTGTTTGCACAATAGCATAATCATGCCAGTCGATCTCAGAGAAGGCACCTGTAGAGAGGCGCGTTAATGCATTCTCTACAAGCATAAAGTAATGCAATACGTACGTTTTTCGGCCTCTTGGTCGTCTTGTCTCCTTTGCTCCTTTTCACGCTTGTTTTTCTCCCATTTAGCGTGCTTGCGCGCGTCCTCGAGTGTTTTCCATTTGGCTCCTTCTTGTGTTCGCTCTTTTAGTTGTTCCAGCGTCTCCTTATTAGGCTGGATGACTTTGGTATACTGCTCCACCAACCGATTAAAGTAACCAAACAAAGAATGTGTTGGGCGCAGGAAATCGAATTGATAGTTGCGGCCTTCACGAGCAGAAAGGATTGCCAGGAAGCTTCGCCCTCGACGGGCAGTAAATAGGGCAGTAAGTTTCATGATATCTCTAAGATAGCTTTCAGTAACTGGGCGTCATTTTGAGAGAGGGGAAAGGACGCACAGGTCAATTGGGCTGATGTTGGGGAGATCGAGGATGAACTCTGCAGGAGGAGGTTCGACTCCAATATCAACAGGTTCGTGGGTTTGAGTTACCTCTGCATCCTTGTCTTTTGGTGCGGCCTCTTCCTCGACTTCACCCTGCGCAACCTTGTCCATTTTGTGGCGGTAATAAGCATGATAGGGATCGGCTGGGTTGAGAAACGAGAATTTCGGGTCGGCGCGTTGACCCTCTCGTACCCTCTCTTCAAATTGGGGTGGATTGGCGGAGCGAGCAACGTAGAGGGCTGTTCGGTCAATCACAACTGTATATAAAACGAGAATGCGTTAATACTTGTCCATTCGTACGAAGTTGTTACGCACCCTTTATTTCAGGTGGAGGAAGGATGAGCCCGCTGCTAAACCGTAGATTGACTCCCCCCAGGGGCGATGGGGTCGGCCATCTGGAAGTCCTCATGGTCATTCAAGTGGGCGTGTCCATTGGTGAGCGCAACTTCTGTCATGATTTTGCGTGCGTAGACGTGAATGAAGAGAATGAAAGATACGTTGGCGGTATAAGCGGCAACCCAGTCGCCCCCAAAGTCCTTTTTCTCACGGTAAATATCTGTCTTCGTTTACGGTTGCCGCTCACTCTCTTCCACAACTTTCGTCTGGCTCCTGATGTTCGGCGCGTTCAGGCCCTCTAATGTGAACCTTGGTGGTCTTCTATGGTGCGTCTGATATCCCCACCGTTGGTTTTTTTGCACACGAATGACCCCGCTATCAGGAAGACGCCATGGAAATTGTCAGTCACCCGAAAAGCAAACGCACGGTCTAGGCTAAAGAAGGTGGACGCAGTCATTGAAGCTGTGAGAGCTAGCGGAGTATATACTGCCTCATTAGTGCGTGTCTTTTTGCTCTATTCAGGGTTCGTTGAACTCATTAGAGAACTGTGGTTTATAGGGTCGCGCTCTGGAGTTGCCCAAAGAGCACGAAATGCCTGCCCGGGACAAATACACTGTCTTCACTCCACACGAAAAAGGATACCGAAAGGGAATCCATAAGGTTCCCAAATGGACAAGAGTTCGTCATTGATTATCCTCCAATACTGCAACCAATAACCAAGACGAATGCTCTTTTGCAGTTAACGCTTAGAACGAATCCGAAAGGTTTCTAAAAGTGCAATCACGAGCACTATGTATTTTCGTATAATTTTTAAAACAACACTACTTGAATCTTTCCTTCCTTAATACCCTTCAAAACGAGCTCGTTATTCAAGACCGTCTGGAAGACCTCATCCCTTGTTTCGGGAATTTCCAGCAGATTTCGATTTTTGGCATCCTTGTATGTGATATCCAGAATGATGTGGGAAAGAGCAGACACATTCAGCGCATCTGTGGAGGGGGATCTTCAGCATGTGTAGCGGAGTAACATGAGGGGGCATTACCTGTATCGTTGAGTAACTTTCCCAGTCGACCGGGAGTTCCAACGGCTGCTCCAATCTTTGTCCGCTTGAGGTATGTAACATGCTGCGCAAGCTTGAAATGTTTGGCGAAAAGCTTCGCAACATCTCCACCCTTCTCGCCTTGAAGTTTATTGTTCTTCAGCACTCGAGTAACGTCTGCCACTCTCAGAGCAGCTCCAGCAATGTATATCAGAGTGGGTGCTCCATTTGACTTCGATTTTTGTGATAACCGAAGGCGCAGACTAGGAAGAGCTATACCGAAAAGCTGGGTGAGATGGACGTGAGAGGCACAGAAATAGACCTACTTACTTTTCGTGATTAAATCGACTAGCCCGTCCAGTGTTCGTGATCCCGTCCATGCGGTCGTATCCGCTATCGATGATTCTGTCTGGATGTTAATTTGAGCCTGTCGTTTTGTGAAGTCAAGCGCACTCCGTACCTGGTATTCGCAGGTCCTCTAATTCGATGGCTGAAAGCTTTGGAAAACTTTTGGCCTGCATCGTTGCCAAGTAATTTGAAAGCTGCTCAGGAGATTGGGCAGCTATCGAGCCCTCAATCTTTTCAGTAGTTTCTGCCAGTTTGATTTTCTATGTTCAAGACATAATTAGTTAGAAGAGTGGCTTCATTAGGCGTGAGCGTGAGATGCCACACGCACCTTGCCTTTCGTTCCTTCTCCTTCTCTCTTCTCTTTCGCTTTTTGGCTATGGCAGCATCAGAGTTTTTCGTTGAGGACGCAGCGTTATCGTCATCATTATCGTTTCCGTAGTCATCTTCGTCCTCGCCGTCTTGCCCCTCGTCGGAACCCGCGTCGACAAAGACATCTTCGTCGTCGAGCTGGACAACTGTGTCGGGACCTTCATCCCCCGATAGCGCGACTGTCTCGTCAAGGACAAAGTCGTCTTCTAGGTCGTCTCCTACTTGATTCATTGATAGGATTAGTATGAACTAGAAGAGACGCCAAGACTCAAAGAGCGTCCGAAAAATCAGAATGTCATGTGATGCCGTAATATATGTCAACGGCGATAAATAACTTTTTGGCTTGAAGACTTGAACGACTGTCAACTGCAACACTTTGGACAGAGGTGTGGCTTTCTTCAGCAACGGATGTGTGAAGGACAGTCTCGAGTTTAATGTCACTTCCTGGCGTTTTGCCTTGTTTCCAGACATTGGTAGTAAATTACTGGCTGGCTTGCATGCTAGTTATGATTGCAACATGCCTTATACGCTCTTTCTATAAGCGTGCAGTATTGGCTTCTCGAAAAGAAGCACAAGGCGGATTATCTCAGACCTCTACTATACAAGTCAATCCCATATTCCCTGCCAAACTTCAACCCGCCATTGTCCATCCTATCTCGCCCTCTTCGCCATCATCCTCCAAGAAGACCATGCGCTACCGTAAAAACGCCCGCCGCATCAAAGGAAAGAAACAGCTCATACAACCAGACCCTCCCTTGATTCATCACAAGACAAAGCAGTCATATGAAGTCTTTCTAGTTCTTGATATCGAAGGTACTTGCAAACCGGGAACCGATTTTAACTACCCAAATGAAATCATTGTGCGTAATTATAACGCGATTCCGAACAAGCGAGCGCGTCTAACCCCTTTGTGCAGGAGTTTCCCGTGTCTGTATTGCAGTGGACCGACAGAACCGAGGATGGGCGGGCCGATACCCTAGAGGTCATCGATGAATTCCGCTCGTTCGTTCGACCGACCTGGAGGCCGACACTGTCAGCTTTTGCACGGAGCTGACAGGAATAACTCAGGTTCGTGATAAACTTCCATCTCTCTTTATCGAATCAATTCTGACAGTGCTATAGGAGCAAGTGGATGTCGCTCCATGTTTTTCAGAAGTACTGGTCAAATTGGAAGCATTCCTTGTGAAGAACGGTCTAATAGAGGAAGGAACAGGGAAACGCCTAAAGCGGTTTTGTTGGTGTAGCGATGGACCATGGGATATTCGTGATTTTTTCGTAAAACAGTGTTTTATATCCCAGGTTAGTACTGTAATACAGATTCCATGTTTTTATCGCGTTGCAAATCTTCTTTTTGGAGATCAGGTTCAAATGCCAGAGTGGATCCAGGGTGACATCTTGGACGTAAGGTCTACAGTTCTCCAATGGATGTATTCAGAATCCGCATCGGCCTCGAAGGTTCCAGCAACGCATGTATAACATATTTCAGTGTCGAGTGACCTGGTTTTCCATCATTTCTGACAATGCATTACCCAGATTCATGGTTCAAAACGACCATCGTTGAACATATCTGCGCAGTTAAGGGTACTGGGCCTACCGGCTTTTGAAGGCAGACAGCACAGTGGCATCGACGTCAGTATGAAAAGCTCCCATCTTCCTATTCCTATTTTTTGCCTTCGTGGAGATATTACTGACTCGGTTATTCGATGCACTTAGGATACCCGTAACATCGCCAAGATTGTTACCGAGCTGGCAAGGCGGGGAGTACGCCTGTTGCCGAATACCGCGATATATCCAGGCAGAAGATGGCGTTGGATGGGAAAAAATGGCCAGGTTTTGGAGGATGGTCTCCCTTGAAGAGCTTATGACTCTTTGTACCATTAGTTTGGGGTCATAGGCTGAAATATGGTCCCGCTTACGCAGATTTCAGGGGCTCCAGTGGTCCGCGTTGTACGCCTAGTCGTACAATAATGACCTTCCTGTGTCGATTCCTTGATCCCCTCCCGAGGGGCCAACATAATCATCAAGCAAACGTGTAGACAGTTGGTTTGCTACCAAGACGAGCTCAGGTATTCAAGATTCCGTTTCTAACTCTTCTATGCCGACGGAACCTCGACCTTTTCTTCTCACAAAACTTACCGGGTCCAATACCTTATATAGCAGGATTCTCCTTCGGTCAAGAAACGATTGTATATGAAATGAAATTATCATCGACATCAGCTGCTATATAAAACTGTGCGAAGCTATTGATACAGTGTGCCAAACCCAGGTCTGTTGTAGAGTAAAGTATGCGAGAGAAATCTATTGCTTAGTGGGCCGTGAGCCGTCTCATTCATCACACGACGTTATTAAATATGCAAAATGCAAAATATGGAGGCTTTGAAAAGACTAAAGATCGTTTTCACTAAAAGCACCGTTAAGAACCTGTTTGTAGTCTAAGAATGGAGGCGACTTACGAAGTCCCACAGAGTTCCGAAGCATGGGATGTTTGCCTCTTTGCACCCTTGCATAATTTCTGAGTTTCCGATGTAATTTGATGTGATGAATACAACTGCGAGGTATCGGTTAGTTTGTATTTCTCGTGCTCCTATGACTTCCTCGAATCTCACCTTCAGCGTCCCAGTATGCGTATGCCTCCTTCACGAGTTTCATGGAATCCGGACGACCCCTCGCGCTTTACTGTCCCAGAGCATGAGACGCTCGGGTCCGATGTGTTTGTGAATTAGTCCACTGATAGTTGGTCCGAAGGTCTTTTCTTGTTCAGAACCTGAGAGAAAAATGTCAGATACACGCAGATACACGATAACTGCGGAGGCCACGCTAAGGCTCCATTGCTTACCGATCCATATCAGATACCTATTCTCAGGATGAGTATCCATGGTCTCCGAGCTTCACAAGTAGAGACTTACCAGTAAGGCGATTGCAGGCATGTGGATAGAGCTGCCCCGATACCAGTTCCAGTGCAGATACGGATACCGCGCTTGTAAAGAGTCGATGTGTTTGAGACTCCAGCAAACTAATTGTTTGCAATCAGTCAAGAGTAATTCCAAATGGATCTACCGAGATCACTCTACCTTTAGCTCACGAGTCCAAAGGGTCTTCGGTGGGTCGTTTACCAGGCTTTTGGTGAAGTCGCCTTGAACGCCAGCAATCATGTAGTGGTATTTTGCGTGTCTGCTCTCTCTATATCAACCCAATTGGGTTTCAACAAATGTGGTGTGCATCTAATAGATAGGGGAGGCTTACGAGATGATTCCGAAAGCGTGGTATTCCATGATCGACGAGCGGCTGATGCGTCCCAAAAGACCTTGTTGCATGCCACGCTTGAACCGAATGATGGCAACTTTAGCCGAGGGCTACACAAGCAGGTTATATATGGTAATAAAATCAGATATGGAGCCCCGCTTACCAGTTCGATATCTACCGGTACTTCTCGCACAAAGCACCAAGGGAGGGCAATGCTAAAAATAGAAACCGTGAGCTTTTGGGGGTTCGGTTTTGAGCATAGCCACATACAATACAGTCATTCCCATGGTGAACCAGAAGTCCTGGTGGCGAATGAGGGCAACTCCATTGAGGTTCCATGAACGAGTGACCGGGTCGTAGGTATCTCCTAAGATAACGAAGGTCCAGGTGCAGATGAGGCCAAGCCATCCAACGAAACGATGATGACGCTCGAAAACGCTAAAGATTGCCGATTAGTAAATGAACGGGTGAAGAACCGGCAACCTGTGCCCGTGACATACTTGTGATGAGTATTTCGCACCCAAGGGAAGGCGCTGAGAGCACTAATCATCACGGCAATATTGGTTACAACGCCCATTACAAGGACTGCGTCGTGTGTGACATCGAGTTTGCGGAAATTGTTGATCACTTTGTAGAGAAGCCAAAGGACGCCTGACAATGCGCAGCCACTGTGAATCCCACCAAGATGCTACGGAGACAACGATGAGAAGGTTTACGGGTAATTGTTCAAGAAACACTCACTTGTAGAACTGAAGTGCAGCCCAACCGGAACCAAAGAGGCGGCCACTGAATAGTCGATTAGTCTGCAGTCATTTTAACCTAGGAGGAGGAGCAAACGTACTTTCGCGAAAAAAGTGTTTATGAAAAGATAAAGTAGACGCCCAAAGACTTCGTTACGCATTAAGATTGCGAAATTGAAATTCGCGACGACGATGGCACCCGAAAACTTGGCACCATACGGCCAATGACCAGACGCCGCCAATGCCAGACCAATCATGTTAAAACCAAAAGTGAAAGTGAAGAATTTCCTGTAAAGTGGTAAGCCAAGAGCTTCCTCGATCTACATAAAGAAATAAATGCATACCTGTATGTATTGAACCAAAGTTTCCATAGAATCCATTTTGAAACCTTTTTCTTCGGTGGCTTCCCTGCTGGCTTGGGCTTCGTTGCGAGAACGACCTCCTTGGTGGAAGTTAGGACGGCAGAGTCTTTTTCTTTTGAGGATGGAAAGGTGGGGGAGCGTTCTGGGGGTGGAGGGGCCTTGACATCGGGAGCGTAAGGCAAGTGAACGGGGGACTCGAGGGTGCCCTTCTCCGGATCCATTGGAGGCTCGGGGAATCCTTTAGGTTGATCAGACATTAGGGAGGACGATGTGGGATGAACGCCGGTAGCTCAAGAAAGTACAAAAGTCCTAAAAGGAGGGGCGTAGAATCGGGACTGGGCATAGCTGAGCTTTTATATGCACATACGTAACCCATAACCAGCAAAGCTATGTGTAAAACATCCCTAGGAATTATTTTCCCAAAGGGAACAGTGTCAGCCACTTGAGGGAGTAGCAAAACTCGCAGGAACTGGGTTGGCTCTCCGGTAACGATTTCCGGCGTTCCGGCACATCGGGGCCATGCGAATACATTTTGCACTCGAACTCGTGCCGCAGGGTGAATGAAGTACTTGGGAAATGTCAGTGCTGATATGCGATGCTAGATCTCCAAGCCCAGCGGAGCGAGATGTCAGTCTTGTCGGCATTTGTGGGCTCCTAGTTTCATCTTGAATCAGAATGGTGTTGACTTCCAGAGGTCGCTGCGGTCAAGAATATTACCGGTTAGTCTTGAATAATGGGGAAGTACATTTGCTGCACTGCGATAAATGAGCGATAAGTATCTTGACGGCATTTGGACGTAGATCCCAAACAACGGATATATCATGAGAAGATTATGGCCATCTCGAACGTGGTTCCACTGGAGCACGCCATGAATTTGAAGGCTATCGATGAAGAGAAATTCATGAAGGTACCGAACCCAGAGATTCGGAAATGTATATTTATAAAACTTGAGAAGGATCCATGGATCTGAATCTGTGACGACGTCGATGACTTGGAATGCACCCACAATAAGTTATAAGGTACTCACGGAGATAGCGCCAAAGTAATGCGTCAAGAACCCGATGGGTAAATATTCTCCTGGCCGCCGTCTAGGTTGCGTGGACGAGGCGGTATATGCCAAACTTCATCCTCACGATATCTTGATGCCGAACGGCCAGAAAATCCAAGCCGCCCCGTTGCGGTAACCTGGGGTCAAGTAATTATCGAGGACGTCGGTGGCCATAAGTCAACGATCTGGTCTTGATCCTCTAACGTCGAGATGTCAATGGACCTAGATCCAAACAAAGGCCCACAGAGCACAGCCAGGGGCCGAAAAGGTTATTTTTGGTGACAAGTTCCTTCAGAGCTCGATAAAGCCTCGACTTCGGACACGTTTCCCAGCTTATAGCGGTAACTGACACCTTCCGGATGTTGATGGGCAAATCGGCTGTCGAACATTCTTGGAAAGAAGAACCGTGAAGATAATATACAGGGTAGCCTAAAAACAATCACTTTACACCCGTATCGTAGGTATACACAAAATCGCACATGAAAGAGTTCAAGAATGGAACGAAATAAAAGAAACAAAAGAACGCAATAATTTATTCGGCTTCCGTGAAATCGCGTAACTCTTGAAGGTGTCGCGACACTTCTTGCTTGAACATGGCGATTTCTTGACTATTCTTCAAGATGGCTCGAACGGTATCCTCCTTCAACCGGTTGACTTTCTCCACCTGCTCTTTATAACTGTGGGGAAAGGCATCAGTGACTTTAACACGCCCTGAATATAGCACGCAGGATACTGGACCTAAACTGAAGAGCCTGTAACTGTGATTTGGCACCTAGGCCGTTTGAGATCGCGGCATTTCTTGCTGCAGCCAATTCGCGCTCCAATCGCGTGGCTTCCGCACTCGCCACTTGAGCTTCCTGTTGTGCGGCCTAGAATTCAAAGAACAGGCTGTCAGTAAAGAGAACAATCGAGAAAATAGAACGTACATCTCGCAAGTCGTCGGCCTGGTCGTTCAGATTGGTGGCCTTCTTCTCTAGTTCACACAACTCGTAATCCAGATTCTTGCACTCCGTGGTGTACTGATCAAGTTCGTTGCTGACCTTCACGGATTCGTTTTCGAGGGCCGCCCTTTCCAGTCGCTTCGCTTCTGCCACACTGCTCAGCGTAGGCCGGATGGTTTTCCGGATATCAAGACCGACAAGAAGTTGCTGTGGATTAGATGACGCTGAATTGAGTTCCAAAGTAAGATCTACATCTTGCCAAGGCTCCGGGGGCGTGGGGAAAAGCCCCAAGGTCGACAACATGTTGGTGTAGGTGTCGAGAGCTTCTTCTACTGCGGCAGCGCGATTGGTAACTTTGACTTCCAAGGTCATGACGGTTTTGTGTGTCTCCGCTATCTTTTGCTTGAGGTCTTCCAAGTTTCTGGTTAGCATTTCGCGGTCCGTGTTCATTTTGATAACTTCTTCGGGAGTTAAGTTCTGTGTCTTTACGGTGTCACTGAGTTTATTCAGTTCAACCCTCAGTTCATCCAGAATCTCGGCTAAAATCAAAGTCAGGAGAAGGCAAGTGAAATTCAATGGAAGCAGTATTTACCGCCTCTGTTCAATTCTGCTTTCTCGAATGCAATCTGCTCGATTAGTTTATCACGTCTCCCTTCATATCGTTCGAGGATCTTTTTGAGCTTTTCGCAGTCTTTCTGTAACTGTTCGTTTCGTGTTTTTAAATCTGTGACCAAAGGCTATTTGGCCAAAAAGTAAGACATAAATGGTTATGGTAAAATCCTTCCACATACAGTAGAAGATTTGAGCTTATTGTACTCGGCCTTGGCTCGATTCAGTCGTTCTGTCTGCTCGTTCAATTCTGATTGGACCCTTTCGTTTCTTTTTTCTGAATAGCTAAATATAAGTTTAAACCCTCTAGAAGCAAGAGAAGTATCACACTGACGATAGCGCTCTTCCATTATCTGGTTCCACTCTGCAAAATCGTCTTGGAGATCCAGCCATAGGGTGTACGTCTCTTCATGATACTGGAACGCTAGAGCTTTGTGGTCATACGCGTCGTCGAACTCTTCAGGAACATTTGCAGGGTCTTGGATCGTAGGATGACCACTGATCAGGTACTCATTGCGCATCTTCCTAATTTGTCAATAGGTGTATAATGCAATGACATCGGACAATCTTTACCTTGCATAATTCCACCAGCCAGTGCAGAACGCCGAGCAGATATGGCCAAGAATGAGGACTGGCCACCGCCGCTAGCCACTTCGGATCAATCTGATGCGAATATGGATACCGCAGAGCTTTCAGAGCCGGAATGAATTCTTCTTCGAAACGAGCGCCCTCTTTCAACGGGTGACACGGGTCCATTGTGAGGACCAGGGTATCGAAAATAGCTCGGTAGTCTTTGCCTTGCATGTTCGTTAGCGCTTGCATAGATATCTCGAAACCTGAGTCATTGAGGTAGCTGTAAATATCTTGCCGCATCCTTCCTTGATATGCACGGTCCCGTAAAGGTCGGTTGTCTTTCTGGACTAGAATAGCTGACGGGGAGCCATGGCTCCACCCCCTCCTCCCCAAGTTGAGCCGCGTCGGACTGAACTGAGGACTTTTAGTATATCTACTTAGACCAAATTAACCACGTTTCACATACTTTGACATTGGGGTTCGACCGTAATTCGGCTTGCTCGTGCTCTGCAATAACGGGTTGACATTCTGCGATCTCATCATAGACTGCCTCGGGTTGGTTGTTGGTACAACAGGATTAGGAGCACGGAGGGCTGGCCCAGCCAGCGACATTCGAGAGTTTGTTGAAGCTTTCTTGAGGGTGGAAGGCATGGGGATTCCTGAACGTGCATTGGCGAGAGGATCAAAGGCTGGTTGCATTACCGACCGCCGTCGCGAATCCATGATTGAAATTGGTCGCGCAGCGCTATCGCTACCCTCGAAGCACACAGTTAGAACAATTGAGGTTTATCAAGCGACCCTGGCAGTTGAAGTTCAGAAGTTAGAACATTGAGAACATTCGCGTGACAAACGCGTCCTGTCACAGTTTGGAATGAGTACATTAGCTAATATTCTCACGATTTCGTTCGGTGCCTTCAACTTTGAGCTTTTCACTCAGAAGGAGTCAGACAGTGGACAAAAATGGGCCTCAGATTGAAACTCTTCACCTATCCTCCTCATCCGCTTTTTTCATTCTCCCAGATTCATCATGTTCATCGACCGTGAACTCTTTGGAGGAGCTATCATTTCAAAGACGGCCTCTGATCTTACCGATGCCTCGTGAGTGAAACCTAGATCATTACTCTGTTCCACAATTGACATTCTGCGACAGTGCCTTGCGTCAAGTTCCAGACACCCAGGAGGTGTTTATGTACCCCAACTCCAACGTCAGCATAGTTGTAGAAATCCTGCAAAGGGTGGATCATGCCCAATTTAATGACGCAATACGGTATTTTTTTTCTCCTTTCTAATTGTAGATCAGTGTTTTAACGAGACATTGGACCTCAAATCTAGATTCCACTTCGACTCTTTAGCTCATGACAACTCGGCACGCTCTGTTGAAGTTCAAAGCGTATCAGTCATCCCAAATGACAGAGGTGACGAAACACCATCTGTGGTCGTTCTAAAGGGGCTCCAATACGTTCCTAAATTCAATCATACCACTCCAGACAAGGTTGAGATCCTTATGGGTCTTTACCGTGTAGAATCGAAATCCATCGATCTGGTGGTAACTTTCAATATTCCACTTGAAGCCGTTGACGGAGGAGCGGTCGATAACGATGGCCTTCGAAAAGCAGAGGCCGACTTCGATACTTTAGTCCGTTCATTACGTATAGTGGATTTCGGCTTGTTCGCTTAATGGTCTAGCGGTAAATCATCCTGCTCAGGAAATATATAACCAGATTTATGGATAAATCAATTCGACAATGCGTGTCCTCCCTACCGGCATGGCCTCCCATAGTTTTGACCCCTTACCGTTCTCGCCCTAAATAATAGAAAACAGTGGTGAGGGTTTATTCATCAAAACTACCTTCTAATATGGGAAATCTTTTCTGTTCTTATCGAACTCGCTGTTTCGGTCTCCACCCAAAGAATCCCTCGCTGCTTGTTTGGACATCTCGATCATCAGCTCGATCACTTCTGTGTCCTTTTTCTTCCTTTCTAATTCAGTTCATGTGGCCATTTACCATTGTATGCCATGATATACCAATGGGAATCCAATATCTCACGGATAGCCGTGCATCCACTCTATCGTTTCTCAACTGCTGTGGGACAATCCGAGATATCGCCGCCGTCTAAAATGCTGAGAAGGTTGGAATTCATCACCACAGACAGCCATGACTGAATGTCGAGGTTAATGCCATGTGCCTTTGACAAGGGCCCGAAGAGATCGTGCTCGAAATCCCGCCCCGGCTGTAGATAGGCGTAGACTTTTACTTTCCAAGTACTGCAAGGGTCCAGCCACCCACCGAGCCGCACGTCTCGTCATGAAACTTTCAATTTACATCAAATGACGCATAGGTGTCAATCACCGGTTATTGGAACCTGCAGGTGAAGGGTATTGTCACCTGGCATCTTGCATTCATCGATTCCTCGTCTACTAGTGAAAAAATCTTCCAGTATAGCTGTCTTCGGACGCGACATGTGAGAATAATATATCTTGTAAGAAAGGTGGAGTGGGTCCATAACAACGCTGCGCTAGCGAGGGTATTTCTTCCATATCTTCAGGTCCAGAAGATGCGGATGAATCATCTACTTATATTTAGATGGGATGAAATGCCTATTTTCAGGCCCTTGGATTGTAATCGTAGCAGTCTCAATGTGCCCCATTTCAGCGTGCCGTTGGCACCGATACTTGATGGATTTGTGATTGGATATAGATACACAAAGATGAGATAGGCAAGAGTTGCAAGACTTATCCGGTAGTAAAGTACAGTCTGAGTGAACCAGCGACAAGATTAGTAAAGCGCTGATTTGACGGTGCCAAGGAAGAGTGAGTGATCATGGCGGAAGACATTGCACTTGCCTATGATGGACGTTAATGAAAAATCACCCGCGTGGATTAGATTCATCGAGTTCTTCTTCTGCCTCCGGTTCTTCAATTATTCGCTCCCGAACTCCCGTGTTGGCGGCTTCGACAGCTGCCTTGGCCTCTTTCTTGCGCTTCGCTGAGTCTTTCAGCTTTTCCCATCGCTCGCGGAATTTTGCAATCATAAGTTTCTGAAGGAAGACGGATGTCGGGGTTAACGCTTGCAGTGCGTGATCAAACAAAGGGAGACGAACATTCTTCTCATTTTCGACACGCATCAGCCGCAGCTCATCTTCGAGTTCTTTCACCCGACGGGCGTATTGTGCTTCTCTCCCTGTATTTATTCCTGGTATTGGGACTGCGGGGACGTCAATGTTAAGACTGCTGAAATCAAGGGGTGGACCGGGCCGTTGCAGCATCGTCGAGGTACCAAGAGCACGTTGAGCCTGGTATTAGATATAAATCATGCTGATCAACATATACTTTGTCAACGGAAGACTTGCCTCTCTTGTGGCCATATATATACTATTCCGGAGTTGGTGATCTTGCTCCTTGCGCATCTTCATTACCCGTTCCGTAGCCTCCAGCCGACTCTTCATTGAGTTGATTTCAGCTTTCAATGTCTCGTTCTCTTTCTTGAGGACCGCGGGTGATGGCTCGGCCCCAGAAGGGATTAAAAGAAGGATCCTGACAAGTCATCCCCTGGACACGGACGATATTAGACACGCAAACAGACATGATCAAGCCAGGGCAAGAATATACCTGCTTCAAGGAAGTCTTCGAAATCATCATCATCATCATCGTAAGAAGATTTTCTCGAGATAGTGTTGGCAGTCTCGCCGCTGTTTTTCCTAGAGCGACTGCTCTTGCTTCCTTCGCGGCTCATACCGATCTTCCTCGTGAACCTGGAAAAAATAGGCTCATCGACATCTGTATCACTGCTGAGATTATCATCTTTGCGAGTTTCTTCCGTTTTTTCTCAGAAGATGGTGAATTGGAGGAGTCTGGATCGCCAAGGGGGACTGTAGCAAAGGCGACAGGCTGCGACAGATTATCGAGCATGCCTTGCATGATATTCCAGAATTGATTGAAAGCATCTCCAGGATCTGACTATGAGCATGGGTTTAGAGGAAAGAAGACAAATCAGGGTTTAACTGCGTGCTGCGGTACGTCTGATAGTCGAAAGCACTGCTTACCCTTTGCCCGCCAAGCAGCATGAATGATTCGTCGCCAGTGTTTTGCGAGTCTGTCAGGGTTGCCCGCAATGGCTGCGGTGATGACGTGTTTATCCTCGGTGGACCAGCATACTGGTTAGAGTTATGTCGTGGCGGCGGATTTTTTGGAATATCTGATTTTTGGGGCAAAGAAGGATCTTTCCCTTCCGCCTTCAATTGATCAATCTTTCGCTGTAGTTCTTTTGCAGCTTTGCAATGTTCGTTGTAGAGCATTCGCAGTGTCCTTTTGCCTACAGATATGAGACAGAAGCGAACAATGTATCAGCCTGGACAGTTTGATGAGCGTTCCTGCAAACACTCACCGATTCGTCGTTGCTGCGTTCAATGGCGGCTGTGTACGATTCTGAAGCTTGGTAATGCTCCTCTGCTGCCAGAACTATGAGACCTTTTGCAAGATAGTCATCTGCATTTGCTGCGTGCTGGTGAGCCTATTGGGCGATTGAAGAGATTTTCGCTATTAGCGCTTAAAAACGCGATCAGTACATGTTGTCAGAGACATACTGCATTCATTGGTGTATCAGAGGGCGCCATAGTTCAAGCATATATCTCTGCTGTAGACGATAAAAACGAATATTCTGTTAGCTGAAACGAGTATTAGATTGATTGGCTCGGGGTTGAAAAGGGCTTGTTTGGCTGTCTAGCAAAGAGGTCGGGGCCCTGTGAGTATGATCCAAATATAGCAAAGCGGCCAAGGCGGTGCCAAGCGGCAAGTCAAGTACTTAAGTTAGTTGGACATGAGTAGTGATTTCTAGTATGTCCTCACGAATAGTAAAGTACGCATAGGTATGTACTAAGGGGTATCGTAATCCTATGACATTTATTTAGGAACAGTAAAAGAGACATTTTAAGAGCGTGAAAAGTTGCAGCCTCACCTCCTATTAATACAAGAATAAAAGGGCAAGATTATAGAGAACCTCATACCAGCAAAGCACTCACGCCACCTATCAAACTTAAATACTCTACTCGATCATGTTTCGAAAACCTCACTCCTCGAGTTCGCCAAGCACCCCTTCACTTACTGGGAAAGATGCAGACGTGAACAAGCAAAGGCCCTATTCACCGCATCTTGCTCCAATAATAAACTGACAATTTATTAGGTCAGACTAGGGGCCTAAAAACCCAGTCCAATCATCCAGTTCGGTTCTGGGACAAGGACCAGTGCAAAAAAACTTTCAGCTAACATTTCTAATGGGTATACTTACATCGGGCCTAATCTATATCGTGGACCAGAGGTCTACGATCCCAAAAACGCTGGGATGTTCATCCCGGTGCGAACACGGGGGCCTCTGGGAAGAGACGAGGCGGCTGTAGCACAGAGAAGCTCGGCGATACACCCAAGATAAACCAGAGATAAATATATAGTACTTACAAATCACTTATATCTGGTTTCGCAGTGCTAGTGGTGCGACAATGAGAATAATTCTGTGGAGACTGAATGAGAATGAAAATGCATTGCATATGAAATAACCAAAGAATAAGTTGAGAATAACTGCCCAACCTGATTTTATGCTGCGGAGGATAGAGACCGCAGGCGGTGTGACATGTGACGGAAGTGGAATTCTTGCTCAGCCGGAAACTCCTCTCCAATCTCTCTCTCTCTTACTCCTCTTCTTCTTCCGTCGTCAAGCAGTTTCTGTACAGCCTTGAACGATACACAATCTTCCGTTCTGTAGTCCTACTGACTGCACTAGTTTCAGTTCTGTACTCCTATCATGACCGCTGTTCCTGGTCCATTGTAAGTTCTCTGAACCCTCAGCTCTTGTTTAGTTATCTTATTTGGGTCCTTTTTTCTCTCCAGGACGAAGAAAATTAGGGTTACTGGTATGCTTCAGTCATTTCTGTGCTTGTCACTCGGTTATGCTGACTATACCCCGTCCCCTTTGCTCAGTCGTCGCAGCCGATGGACTCTCGAAACGCGATGTTTTCCGTCTGCCCGACCCCTTTGCAGTTATCACTGTAGATGGAGAGCAAACCAATACAACTAGTGTTATTAAAAAGACGCTAAACCCTTACTGGAACGAGAGTTTTGATATGTAAGCACCAGTTATTTGAATGATATACGAATTTACAATCCTGACTCATCACTGCCCCTAGCACCGTGAAAGATTCATCGGTCGTTGCTGTACAAGTGTTCGACCAGAAAAAATTCAAGCGAAAGGATCAGGGGTTCTTGGGTGTCGTCAATGTTCGGGTTAGCGACGTGCTTGATCTAGAGTTGGGCGGTCATGGTACGTCTCAAAATTTACGCCTCCCTACCCCGCAATTGATGATCAATATGGCGAATGTTCAGAGATGCTAACATTGGATCTCAAAAAGTCCAACGATAATCTTGTTGTTCATGGAAAGCTTATCATGTACTTGTCCACTAATGTCACCCAGCCTATATCCAATCCAGGCCCCTCACAATCGTCTGGAGTTACTGCCGCGTTATCTGAAATGGGACTGGGCGGTACATCTCCCACTGCAAGCACGGCCAACCTTACAGTAAACAGTTCTGTTACTGGTGCCACACTTTCAAGGTCGGGTAGTTCTCACGCCACAGCAACCGATGGTGCTGGTCCATCCACGGTTATTTCAAATGGCACTTCTCCAGCCGCCGCCACCGCTGAAGGTCAGCAGGCATCCACTTCACGACCAGTCAGCATGGCTGCTGCCAGCACGATATCGGGTGTTACACCAGCAGCAGGGGCTGCAGCTGCGCCACCCGCTGCATCAACAACATCACCCGCCACAAGTACTCAACAACAAAGCGCTCAGATGCGCAACTTCAATCCAAATGTCGATCAGTATGGTGCTCTTCCTCCTGGATGGGAACGGCGTATTGACCCTCTAGGTCGAACCTACTACGTTGACCACAACACTCGCACAACCACATGGAATCGACCATCAGCCAGTGCTGCGGTCAACAACTCTACGCAAGATAATGAAACTAATGCGGCCCGTGACCAGCATTCGCGCCGTATTTTAGTCGACGATGTTCTTGAGGCCAACAATCCTGCCTATCGTTCTAGCAATGTTCCGACCGGTGCTACCACAACCACACCACAGCCCGAACAGCCCGCTGCGATTACTACGAGTACAGCCACAACGGCCGGATCGGGAAGTCTGCCTAATGGATGGGAGGAGCGATATACACCTGAAGGCCGACCTTATTATGTTGACCACAATACTCGGACGACAACATGGGTGGACCCACGACGACAGACGATCATACGAGTCATGGGGCCAGGCGGGCAAGGATCTGGTCTTCAACCCCAAACCATCTCTCAGCTTGGACCTTTGCCGTCTGGATGGGAAATGCGACTCACGTCCACAGCTAGGGTGTACTTTGTGGATCACAACACTAAGACCACTACTTGGGATGATCCCCGCTTGCCATCGACTTTGGATTCGAATGTGCCACAGTACAAGCGTGATTTCAGGAGGAAGCTCATTTACTTCAGAAGCCAACCCGCCATGCGCGCTCAGCCTGGAAACTGTCAGATAAAGATAAGACGAAACCACATCTTCGAGGACAGTTACGCAGAAATCATGAGACAGACACCAAACGATCTCAAGAAACGTTTGATGATCAAGTTCGACGGCGAAGACGGCTTAGATTACGGTGGCTTGTCAAGGTAAGCACGGTTTATGGCTTAATTGTTCTTTGAGCTGTTGTTAATTGCGGCTTTCTTAATGTACAGAGAATTCTTCTTCTTGCTGTCTCATGAGATGTTCAATCCATTTTACTGCCTTTTTGAGTACTCCGCGCACGACAATTATACTCTTCAAATCAACCCCGCGTCAGGCGTCAACCCCGAGCATCTGAACTACTTCAAGTTCATCGGAAGATGTCTTGGCTTGGGTATCTTCCATCGCAGGTTCTTGGATGCTTACTTCATTGTCAGCTTCTACAAGATGATCCTTAAGAAAAAGGTCACCCTGTCAGATTTGGAGAGTGTTGATGTGGAGCTACACCGCGGAATGACTTGGATGCTGTAAGCTTCTCTTATCCAGATTTTTCCGTGTAGTTGATTACTAACCGGCAAACTTCAGTGAAAATGACATTACCGACATTATTGATGAAACATTCACAACTACAGAGGAGCGCTTTGGCGAGATGGTCACCGTTGAGCTCAAACCTGGTGGTGAAGAAATTCCTGTCACGGAGGAAAACAAGAAGGAATATGTGGAGAGCGTTGTTGAATACCGTATTTCCAAGCGGGTGAAGGAACAGTTTGAAGCCTTCATGTCGGGATTCAGCGAGCTTATCCCTCAAGATCTTATCACCGTGTTTGACGAGCGAGAACTTGAGCTTCTCATTGGTGGCATGTCTGAGATCGATGTGTACGTTTACATATATATTGTTCCTTCGTCTAGTAAACTGATCTATTACTTCTGGGTGCAGCGACGACTGGACCAAGTTCACCGATTACAGAGGTTATGAAATGAATGACGAGGTCATCCAATGGTTCTGGAAGTGTGTCCGTAGCTGGCCTCCCGAGCGCAAATCGCGCCTGTTGCAGTTCGCGACCGGCACTTCGCGTATTCCTGTCAATGGTTTCAAGGACTTGCAAGGATCTGATGGGCCAAGACGGTTTACGATCGAGAAGTCGGGTGACCCCTCCCAGTTACCCAAGAGTCATACTTGCTTCAATCGTATTGATCTGCCGCCTTACAAGGACTACGCGAGCTTGGAGCACAAGCTGACGCTGGCTGTTGAGTACGTGATTTGCCGTTTCCTGGAGATTTTGACCAAAGTGTGCTGACGTGAATAAAACTCTTTAGGGAAACCGTTGGCTTCGGACAAGAATAAGCTGCTACATCCCCACATGATCTCATTTTCTATTTGTCAACTATTTCTTTTTTTGTTGTGGATTTTCTCCTGTCTACGTTGTCTCTTCCATCATGCTCAATCCAGTTTCTGACTTTGTTCAGTTCTTTTTAAATTATATACGGGTCTGTCTATTACATACACTTCTTCCATTCTTCTTTTTCCAACTCTGTACATCTATGATTTGTGTTCCTGCTGTTCAATGATGCCCAACGAACTCACCACTTAAAACCCAACAACAACAACAACGATGACTTAATGATCACCTCCATGGACAGCGACAAGGAAAGAAGGAATGCATGCTATACTACACGCCCATTAGTATATGTATATATTTTCTAATTTGGGGTCCGTGACTCTCCCCCTCTCCCGTCCTATCCAACCCTATATCTCGCTGCCGATCCCGAACGTCCTGCCTGTTTTTCTTCCTTTCTCGCTATTGATTATTCTCTTCTCTCTCTTTCGACCCTATACTTGTCTCGCCTATACGTATGTCATTTTTTAGTATCATGTTTTTTCTTTTTGCCCCAACCACATGTGTACATAATTGGGTGGTAGAATACTATGGATGTTTGTGCGCTACACTTGCCAGATTGTTTCGTTTCTTATAGGTTTGCCATTCGTGAAGGTTCTGAGCTGGTGAGCTGGTGAGCTAACACCGTAGCTGAGTTGATGAGTGTCAATCCAAAAGACTCGGGCTTGAATATAATTAGATCAAATATAACTACATAGCATTCTTGTGGTATAGCGGCAATAGGTCTGACTGTAACACTATGGTCTGGTAACACTATCGAAAGTATTGTACATACATCAATAATTTCGCATTAAACAAACATTTGGCTGAAATGTTAGTGGGTTTAGAAAGTACATTAATAGCAAGACCACTGGAGGGCGTAAGGTTCTTTTGTGTTTGTGGAGGAGCTAAACCTTGCTCAACAGCGAGGAGAGAGGTGTGAGGGTAGTGGTGGAAAAGGAGAAGGAGGGCATCTGTAATAAGAGAAAAGATAGGTTACGCTATCGCTTTTCAAAAGCGAATCCGATGTAGATATCTGTTCACAAGAGAGTAAAAATGTCGATCAGCTACTAGTTCAGGAAGGGAGAGAAAGGGTTGTGGAAAGGAGAGTTGTGACGTACTAGCTGCTTCCCATTGATCATCCGTCATTGAACTCTCGCCAATTTCATTGATGACTTTCATGCGAACCAACAGGGGTTGGAATTCCGGATGTTCCATGTGTTCCTGGAAGATATCGTGAAACTGTTTCCTGTACACTGGATGGAGCCCATAATCCGCGGCCATTCTAAAAATTGAGTGTGAATAAATGACGTTGTGATGCGAGTAAAGTTCATTCAAAGATAGAAGAAATGGAGAAGGGGACTCGGGATTCGAGGTCGAGGAACAGAACAGAGAAATTAGAACGGGAAGGAAATGATGAAAGAAAAGTGTTAAAAACAGTAAGGAGACAACGATGAATGGGAATGTGGTGCCATAGATCGAGAACATCTCTGCGACTCATCGGGAAAAAGGCATTCGGGACGTTATATGAAGCGGTGGCGGGACTATGAGCGCCCAGTACACCAGATGGTGGCTTGATACGCGTTTCGAGGGTGTGTTTGTGTAACGTGGGAGAGCACAGAAGGGTTAGAACGAAACAAAATGACAAGAAGCGGGTTGATCACTAGAATTGATTCGAGGCAAACGGAAAGACAGATGGTCAGGGCGAGACGGCATTCCTTTCCAATCGCCCCATAAAAGTTTTAAAAGAAGATGGACAAGGCGACAATGGAGAAAGAGTGTCCGATGAAAGAAAGAACGTACTGCACGAAATTATCCCACCGGACGACATATTCCGGGACGTTTTCCACGGCGTCTTGAAGGAAGAAGGTGTACTTATGGCCGAACACAGGACGTTCACGGTCCTCAAAGGTGATCCTGTATACCGAGTTACCGAATGAAAGTTCCTCAGCATCTTTAGGGATTTCATCGAGACGGTCGCTGAACATGATGCGTTGATCGCGGGATAGATCCCAAGCAATGAATAGATGGATTGTAATGAAGTTGCCGTTAACCGCAATTGGTATAATGAAGAAAACACTCAGTTGAGCTGACATGTATGATAAGGAGAAAGGTTTACGCACAGGAGGAACTCAGCGTTTGGTATTGTGCCAATGAAGACACCACCTGTTCGCAGATACCGACTGACATTGTCAAGCATACACCGTGCCTTTTGGACGGTCTCGAACGCGTAGTGCATACAGAATTGCATGGAAACTACATCGCAGGGTTGTGCGAGTTTAGCGGGTGGGAATGCTTTCGAGATAGATTGTGCAAAACAGTCTATGGCGGCAAATGTAGCATCGAAGCGAGGCCCGCGTAGACTCTCCCAACGCCCTCTAGCCTGGTCGATAGATACAGCAGCAATGTCTAGAACGATGTCATAAGTACTGCGCAGCTTTAGCGAGATGTGAAAGACGGACCAGCGCCGAAATATTCTTTGACATGGGCCTTTGCCCACTTTGTTGTGTCGCCGCCCTTTCCGCATCCCAGATCGAGAACCTTTCCCCTAGCTATACGCATGCGACCCGGGCCTGCTAAAGGACCTGAAACAGAGCTTTTTCTAGCACAGGGTGTCCAAAACGGGTGATAAGAACCGACTTGACCCAGTTGTTGAAAGCCTTGAGACCGATGATAGGCGATAGAGAACGTTGCTCGACACCGACGTCAGGCCGTGAGTTGTCTGAGAGCACCTTTTGTGAGAGTGCGATACATATATAGATAGTATTTTGGACTTACAATGGTGGACCACGACACCGACATCTCCTGTATGCCGTTTCCCTGGCCGCACATCCTCTGGCTCTGGCTCATCGCTCGGGGCGCGTTTCCGTTTGGAAGTGAGACGGACAGAACCCTCGCCACGAAACTTCCTATACTTTTCGATCTCTGCTGGACTGAGCGGGACGAGGACAGAATCTGCCTTTGTTACTCGCTTGCGGGGATTGTAAGGTATCGAAATGGGGGAAGCTGTCGAGCGTGGTGGGACGGAATCTGCTGACGAGGAGGATGGTCTAGGCGAATCTACGATAGACTGTCTTCTTGAGGCTGCGGGTGAGATGTAGTTGATATCCATCGAGGACCTGCGGATAGGGTCTGCGGATGCAAGGGTGTCGTCCTGAGGGGAGAGAAGGGAGTGTATTGAAGAGTGACGGGGAGGAGGGGAATTGTCGTCCTGGTTGAGGAGGACGGAGAGATGGGTGGCTCTTCGCTGGACTGGTGAGTTGAGGACAGCATCGCGAACTGGATCAAACGCTGGCATTACTGTTATTTCATAGAATTCAACTTTGACTAACTACTCCAGTCCACTACAAAGTAATACCACACCCGCTGATGTAAGCACTTCCATCACTTCCTAGAAAGCCACTCCTTCAAATCCTCCGTCGATCGCTGTAACCACAGTCAGTTAGCATTTCCACTCTATCTCTCGGTCATGCATACCTCGCGGTAGTCCGTTCTCGCTCGGATGCTATCCAACGCCTGCGCCAGCGATTGATTATATTTAGACGTGTCCTTGTCCTGCATCAGTGCGTGTCAGCCGCAGTGAGAACATCTCCTATCAGCTTTTCTTTCTTACTTTGAAGTATGTCTCAACCTGAGCGTAGTCTTCCTTGGTTGCGTAGAAAGTGATGGTTTGCTATCGTCCAAATTCTATTAGACCTTTTCGTCTGTCTCTTTCAATGTCCCACTCACCGAGACCAGCGTGCCGAGCGTGAAATTTCCCTCGAATCGCTTGTACAACTGCAATTGCCATGGTCATGATTCTAGACCCGCGACGCATGTGCACACCATTACTCACCACATCATATTCATCTTGCAAGTACTTGGTCAAAGCCCTCCTCGCTTTGTAGTTCATCCCCAGCGAGCCAAAGAAGTAAATAACATCCTGGTCTCTGGCCTTGGTCGAAATAAATTTGAAAGTCTCAGCAATCAAAGCGTCATCTTGAGTAATCGACATCGCCCGGCTTGCAAAGGAAGGATAATTTTAGATTTCTTTTGCGGAGGATCTCTAGTCGCGAAACTTACATCGCCGAGATCTTTTCCGATGGTGTCTTGGGCTTATCATAAATCTTGACCATAGCATCGTATTCCTTGCGGCCTCCGTGTTTAACGGCCTAAATAGAGTATCAGCCTCTCCATCGGCGCAGCACCAGACCGCCCAAACATAAAACGTACCGCGGTGTAGATGACCTGCTGAAGATCAGCGGGGATTTTGGAATTGTCTCCGGTCTCTTGGTACAATTTAAATCGTCCACGTAGTTCATTAGTGACGCTGCCCGCCCATCAGCTCAAATGACCGACTTGACATTTCGGAACTGAATGCACATACCCTTCATCGCCGGTGGCGTACGCACGTCCGACAGCAAGCGTCCTTAATTGGGCAGCATCGATATCTTCACCTTTGGGGTAATCGTATCCGAGTTTCTTGACCAGGGGAACGAAAAGGCTCTGCAATCCGTCAATCATCTGCCAGAATCTATTGTCCAAGCCAACGACCGCACTTACTCGGCTGAATGCGTCGAACTTGTCCGTGATTTCAGGGTGCTCCCACCAGACATCTTTGACGCCAGCAAGACTGCCTGAAATGCCCTGCCATACAAGGACTAGACGGGCATGATTAATGATATCATGCTCAACAGAATGAATCACATACACTCTTTCTCGTTCTTCAGCTCGTCAACCAAGGTCAAAGAACTACTCAGCTTGGCGAAGCCAGCTCTGGCCAAGGCCATCGCATCATATACCAGTCCCATCCTGTCCTCCAAGGAAAAGACAGAATTTTCTTTGGCTGCTTCTGCGGCAATCAACGCCAGACGCTCGGGCGAGTACAAGACGCGGTCTTCAAGCAGAAGTTTGAGAGAAACGCCACCACAACTAGTTACACAGTTAAAGCATACGCACAAACACCGTTAGTTCCAGCGTTCAATTTGAACGGCTTGCTTATGTCCAATGGAATTGTTTTTTCGCGTTCTGTTAAGATGGGAGTCCTGTCGATGACAGCCTTGCCATCCTTGGTCGATAAGACACTCAAAGGAATGTTCCTAAGGGCCAATCGTTAAAAAAAACATTTATATGGATTTTAATGCACGACCTACCAAATAGTTTCATTGTCCTTTGGCTTTGCAGGGCCTGTCTCCAAGAAGCGATCTTGACGAACAGTAATCCCTTGTGCATTCTCAGTAACAGTCACCACAGGGAAACCGATCTTGGTGATCCAATTCTCCATGAGTTCCGTGATATTGAGTCCAGTCGAAGTGCTGATGCCATCCCAGAGGTCGTGGGTGACGCTGTTGGCGAAAAGCTTCTTCTTGAGATAGATAGAAACTCCTTTGAGGAACTTCTCCTCTCCGACATAGTACGACAACATGCGAAGAACTAACGACCCCGGTGTAAATATTTTCAAATGCGATTGACAAATATGTCATCATACCTGAGGCAGCTTTGGAGTAAGATAAAGCATCGAAAATCTACGAACCAAGGAATAAATTCGATTAATGGTAATAACTAACGCGGAAATACAAACCTGGTTGATGTGGTTAGCATCAGGACATTCGACCTCGATAGGATGGGAAGAGAGCTTCGAGTCAAGATTCAATGCCCGACTGAGATGATCAGTGATGAATTCCGAGTTGACGCGCCATTCTGGGTACACTCTACAGGGCGTTTTTTAGTCCCAATACTATTTGAAATAAATTATAACTGCATACCTGTCTAAAGATAGTTAATTCCCGTTTTCTGTGACAAAAGCAGCAATAAAGTCGACATACCTGGAATGATGACTTCACCCATCTGCAGAATCACTAGGGATCAGCCACCTACATTAATAACTGTCATATTAAAGAAAAGCATACCAAAGTAGCAAAACCTGATGGAAAAAATCATTATTTTATGCGACGTGAATTTTGGCAGTTGAATGCGTACCTTCGTTGAGATAGAGGTAGTTCCACCATTGCATGGTCGTGATATTACCGAACCACATGTGCGCGACTTCGTGGCTCTGAACTGAAGCGACGCGCTTCTTGGCCTGGAGATCGGCACGGTCAGGATCAAGCAAAAATGCGTTCGTGCGTCCAGTTATCAAGCCCCAGTTCTCCATGGCGCCTGCATCGAAATCACTCGCCTTTCATAAATTCAGAGAAATGGACAGAAAGAAATAATTAATACACATACCACAAGGGTGTCCAGTTTAGGAAGAGGGTACTCGACATCGAAGATCTTTTCGTAAAGAGGTAGGACGGCAGCCTTGACATCGAGGGCATACTGTGCCTGATGGATGACATCGGGAGTAGCTATATTTACAGTAAGCCAGTATAATAAATTATAGATTAACTTGCTTCCTTACTATAAATGCGAAGGGGGATCGTCTTTCCACTCAAGGGCATAACGACAGAAGTTTCCAAGAATTTGAAAGGACCGTTTGCTATCGCCACGATGTAGGAAGACATGGGAGGGGTCTTGTCAAACTTGGTGATCTTCCATTGCTCATTTTTGGTAGATGCAACAATATCTGCGAGCTCAGCGGGAGTGTTGACTTCCTGGAGGGACTCTTCGGAGAGAGCAGGCATGTTACTCAAGCTGACGGTGTTGGCGCGAGAAATCATAGTCATAGAAAAAGTCGCCTTAAGGAGAGGTTCGTCCCAGCAGGGGAAAGCGCGTCGGGCAGCGGTGGGCTACAGAGATTGGAACGATAAGTGTTGATTACATCGAAAGTATTCACGACGGTGGTTGCATACCTCAAACTGTGTAAGTGCATAGTATTCAGTCTTGCCCTCATTCTCCCAAGATGACTTGTAGTATCCCATCATAGATCCGGTGAGCTTACCAGCAAAGGCGATCTTCAATTCGGCTTTGGATCCGGCGGGAAGTTTGTCTGTCAACTGGTACGTGACGCGCTCCTGAGTCTTGTCAGTCGCTGAGACGCTGGTGACCTGCTCCGCTTTCAAGGCATCGGAATACAGAGATCTAACGAAACATTCGATGACTATGGTGAATTCAAAACAGCTGAGTGGGAGACGTACGCTTTTCCAAGATCTAGATCCGTTGCATTGAGAACGATTTTAGAGGTCTCTGCTTTTATGTCCAGGCTTGAAACAGCGTTGAATCAACAGATGAAAGAGAAAAATAGAATGTATCTCATACCTAACTTTGACGAGACCCTCAAACGTGAGTTTCTCGAGGTCTGTTTTGATGGTGACGTCGTAATGAGTGGGTTTAACATCGGTAGGCAAACGATATTGGTCTGGATCACCAGAACCAGCACTAGTCGACATCGCGGAAATGTGTGAGAGTTTGGACGAGGTCGATTTGGTAGATGGGGAAGAAAAGGCAGAAACAATTCCTGTGTTTAGATTACGGGAATTGGCGGTTTTGTATTTCCTGGACGGGACGCATTCCGGGCTTCGAACTGAAGTGATTTGACTTGTCTGGCGAGCACATGGCCCAGAGCCACTAGTCTGAAATCTCATCCATCTCGTGGTCGTTAATCTAGGCAGCACATGTACGCGCGACTGCGATCCGTATACTGCTATAGGTTGGACGTTTTGGAAAACGCGCTGTCGAACGCGTAAGAGGCAAGGCGACATACCCCCTTTGGTCGTCGTTTCCGACTTTAATTAGCCCACAGTCCCGCGCTATTTTCTCATGCAAAGCTTGCGTAAACTATGTAAACCGTTTCTAAAATCCTATTACCCTTCACACCAGGATTATAGGATTCAGTTGAAGATTTCAGAACATTGTTTATTATAAACGTCTTGCTGATGTTATTTCAAGAAACCGCAGCCGGCAACCACACACGTATAGGTCCCCAGAAAGAAGTTCTATGCTCAAGTATTATTAGTCCATCAGCGGGCATAACTCGTAATATGCCTCCACAGGCAGATCGTATAGAGTTACAAAAACCCACGTCAAGTGCCGAGGAATCAAAAGATAGTCAGCAAGAAGAAATAGGATGAAACAGACACATGCGTCCAAGGCATTGCAGTCCAGAGCATACCAAAGTCCAGAGAACGCAAAGAGAGCAAAATTATAGACAAAGAAGAGAACCAGACTCTCGGATAACAGTTATCATCACCGACATCGGCCAGTAAAAGATCAGTGCCTGATTCCTGGATTCGATATGGCCTGAGGTACTTCAGGAAACAGGGTTATCGGGAACTTCTTGCATAGACTGCGGCTGCTATGTTCGATGAGAATATCCTTGAAGCACTGGTTAAGTTGTTCAGTAGATTTCCGAAAATTATGGACCCCATTGGCGATGGCCGTGCATTGAGCTGTGTATTCGGCTTCAAGGTCAACCAGATCGTTGAAGTGATGTATACTGCGTCAGACACATGAGCGAATTTCTTTTTCTTTTCAAAAGACGTAAAAAAAAAACCTTGCATCAGACATTTCTTTAAGGCGCCGAGCAGTGCCTTCAAGAATACTCCGCTGACCAGTATGGAGTTCGGTCGATACCCCTTCAAAGCGACGGGCGACTTTGTTGATTAAACCCTAGATGTCCACAGTGTAAGCCGAAACTCACAGAATCTGGTCAAACTTACTTCATTTAACTCATCGAGTATCTATGGCAAATCCATTCATCAAAATAAAAAAGTAATAATATTGCGTGCATCTTACATTAATGATTTTATCCATAGGCTTGAGAGCAGGCTCGAAGGTCGAGTTGTTGCTGCGCTCTTGTCTCCTTCTCCTGATGGGGGAGAACTTGCTTTCATTTTGTTCTGTTTCTCGACTAAAATCTGTGGCAAGATGAGATAGAAAATTGAGCTGCAAACCATCTATTTCCGATGCTCGACCTCGACCTCGGGCTTCATCTTGTTTGAAATTCTGCCTGCGTGGATGCTTTCTGATATTGGGTAAGTCAAACTTGACTGAAGATCTGCGATGATGCCCGTCATCGGTAATACTGTCAAACGACTTCATCTTCTCTATCCCAACATTCGAAGGTGTTGAGTCGCGCATTTTGGATGTCGGTGAACGTTGGTTGCGCATGTCTCCGTCGATTTCCTGGTAGGACACCATCTTCTCAAATTTAACACGCGAGGATGCTGGGACCTGCAGTCTTGGAAGCGGTGAAGCTTCTCCTAGGACAATATTTGCTCCATTCAAGGCTACATGCGGGTTTGGAGAACCGCTCGCGGGCAAAGGTCTAATTTTTATTTGCTCGGACATAGCAGATTTGACTGTCGTATTTTCTTTCGATATCTTAACTGAGACAGCCTTGCGGTGGGAATCAAGAGCCACACGCGGTTTGGGTGAATCGCCGGTTGACAGAGTAACCCTCTCGAACAGGTCAGGCATGACTATCGGGTTATTCTTGAGGTTCTCGATTGACGGGGCTTTGCGAATTAGATGTCTCTTTGGCGAGTCATGCGTCAAGTCAATCATAACAACTTCTGGGTCTGTTTGGGGCGCAGGTGAATCCGAAGTGGTAGAGCCAAGCTGAATAACGTTATTTAGTGCATATCGAGCAGTTCTGGCAGAAATCAAACCTTTGTTGTAGCCACATAATCGGTAAACTTCTCGGCATGAGTGCCTTGATCAACATTGTTTATTGAACTTTCGGCACTGGATAGCTTGCTCTCGTCTTCATATACAAGACTGGAGTATCTCCTATCTTGAATTTTGGAACCGGTTTTTTCGTTGTGGCCAAAATGATTAGCGATAGCATCCGATAGTACGTCTTGCTTCTGCATGAAGTCTGATTCTTCCCATGGCGCTTTCTTGGGTTTCCCGGGAGCGTTGACTATGCCTTGTTTCTGCTTTGGTTTCTTTGAGGTCTGAATAGTCGCAACCCTCGCCGAGCGCCTGTGGGATTTTCCCTCTCGATCTTCATTGACGATTTTCTGCATGTACTCGGGTCAATGAAACACGCATAATATATGAAATACAGACGGCGTACAGAGTCGCTTGCTTTGTCATTCAAGTCAATGAGAGTGATATCAGGATCTGTGGCAACATGCCGTTGCACTCGAGGTTTCGCAACATTGCGTTCCGGTTTCTTCTCAGCAGCTTTTCCAACCTTTTTGACGGCTACACGCTTGCTTGTCGTGGCTGCTTTGCCATTCTTGCCTTTCATTAGAGCTCTTTTGGGCTCTTTCATAGTTCCAGGAACTTCATCAAAGTCGAGTTCCGCGGGTAGTGAGGAGGAAGTTCTTCCCGTTCGTTCGTTCCTGTTTCGTTGATGAGGTCCAGGTACAATAGGCGAGTTGTTTGCTTCAAGTCGAGACCTTTTGGAGCGACGGACCCCTTCATTGTTACCAGGAGAACTTTCGTCAGCGTCAACTGGTCTCTTTCTTGGCTGTTTGGCAGGCTTGACATCGTCAACTTCGCCGCGATTTTCCTGTTTTCGGTCTATGGCTTGATCCTTGTTTGATGGCTTCGCGGACTGAAGCGTTTCAACCGATATGAAAAAGGGACTGGTATCCTGCAAGGGCTCCTTTGTGCGAGATAGAGGAGGGTTGTCAATGTCCACAGAAGTCACAACAGCTTTGCCTATGGAGAGCCGATTAACTGAGCCTCTGTGTTTTCCCTGGGCATCAACAACAGTATCATCATCGTCAGAGATGGAGATGAATCTTCTTCTGGAATAAGTCGCTTTTGATTTCAGTTGAGGAATCTCCTTTTCGGAGCTGTCATCATACAACGTCACAATTTCATCAGTTGGTCGATGTTCAAAATGCTTCGGGGTGCTCCCTTGATCGTTCGAGCCAATTTCTTGTTTCATATATGGCTCGAAGGAAAATTCACCATTAGAATTGACGAAAACGGTGGCTCCAGGTTTGAGGTCTCGAATTAATTCTGCCGTCACAAGCCCTACTTTTGCTTCTGGCTTAGATTTTAGGCCTGAGACAGGAGCGACCAGCGGAGTTGAGTATACTTGGCCACCGCGTTTTGAAGATGGCGTTTTATCGGCCCACACTGGAGAAAATGATAGAATAATAACTCCTATGACAAAATATTTTTTGAAGACCTACGCTGAGAGAGGCTTTGAACTTTATCCTATTCAAAACAGGAGTGTTTCCGGCCTATGAGTAATTGAAATTGAAACAAGAAAACATGATTACCCTTCTAAGAGCTAAGGACTCCTGTTTCTCGGATTGAAAATCTAGACTGATTTCCTCTGCTTTAGACTGCTTTGGTTTTGATCGAATATCGACCGATTTCTGCGGTGACTTCAGCATTGACTTCTTTGTTGACACGAAGGGAAATCACCAAGTTTCGATACTTTAAGGCTTTCCCAAATCTCTCCAGAGATTTATGCCCTAATTGCCAATGCATTGCCAATTCTGCCCCATCAACTACCTGGATTGGTTTGTCCCCCAGAATTGGAGGTTCCATGATTCTGACCGTTACTCGAGCTTCACCGTTATTCGGAGCAGAAGAAGAAATCTTCCAGATTGTAGAAAAGGGAATGCTTAGGGTTTCTATTTTTCCGTCCTGCATAACAGGTGCAGCAAGCCATATTTCCTATTCGCTTGATATTCACCCACCTTATCCACATTAGCCACGAATTTGAATTTATCGATATAGAATGACGATGTATCTATATGCGTCTCATTCAGCGTTAGTCTTGATATCTCGAAAGACTGGGGGCTGCGTAGACCGTCAGATGCACGCATAATAAAGAGGAAGCTGTACACCAACAACATAATATCGGATTCTGCTAATGCTTTCATAATCTCTGCGGATGTAACGCTCCAATCGGGGCTTGCAATGCCCTCCAGGATACGTATGATTCGGTCGCTGCAGCTGAAAATCGATGGATCAAACACATCTTTAATGAACTGTGTTCGTTTTTCGCGACCGCCTTTCAAAGGAGGTATTAGAAGAGCGAACAATTCTAGCAAAGATTCCATCGCAAGAAACTCTAGGAAATGTTCGTTGAGGTTAGGCAATAGATAAAAGACAACCAAGCTACCCTTAGTTTGAGACACAGTGAGACCAAGGCGTTTACTAGACCCTACTATTTAGTCGGGCAGTATGGATAAAACAATAAAAATTAACCACTGACCTGCCTAGTTCTGAACCGCGTAATTTCACCGCGTTTCTTGGAGTGGACTCAACTGTGGTCATCAATAGTTGATAAACCTGCGGAGGATGAGTATTGTGCGCATATATGCACGTTTCCAAGAGAAAATCAACTTACAGTCGATATTAAGTTTCCGTCGAGGTCAAGGGGGGAAGCTCCGAGACCGCAGAAAAACAGAGGACATAACATGGGATATAACGCAGACCCGACGGCTTCACGATGTTTGCCTACCACAAACAACATTTTTCACTGTTTGCAACGTTAACTTTCCATCCGACTCACTGCTAGCATTCTCTTCGAGAAAATCCTTTCCAAGAAAGGTTAGAAAGATTGGGGCTGCAGAGCATGTTAGCTGTGAGGAAGCATACCAAAACTCCTGAAAATAACGATTCGAGAACAGCTTCCCAGGAGCACTTCGATTCGTTAGCGTGCTTGATGGTCAACACTTTATGTTGATGAACATAACGGAATATGGCGACAGTATAATCGAGAGTTAACAATAACGATATTCGATATAAGGGCAACAAGCGCCCCCGAACTAACTCTGCAAGTCTTATGAATGTACTATCTGACGTAGAGGATAGCTCCTTGCAGTATCGATTAGTTCTTATTAGGATAAACCGAGGAGTATGTTCGCAACTCACAAACAATATGGCAGTCGACGAGAGTTGAGATACGGCATCTTCAACATCTAGAGTTCCTGCCTTCCTTATTTTTGGTTCATTCTGGAGGCGCTGTATAGCCAACTTAATGGCGTCCATGTTAGAGAAGGGCCACCTTGTATTTGTATCGAACAATAAGAAATAAGGATGTGGGCTGTGTGCACTATATGCTAGGTGTTTGATGAAGTACGGCACCACGGCTAACAAAAGCAAGTGCACCGACAAAGCACTTCCGATCTTTCCTGTGACTGTAATCACGCTGTAACGTGCCCCCTTTAGTGTTCGTCGTCCACGACGGTGGACTCAAACTCTGTTCCACAACCACCATCACCTTTACACTTGTCGCAGAGCATCTTCAAAATCATACGAGCCCTTATCCCACAATATACACTTACACTAATTCTAATTCACACAAAGCCTTTGTATCACTACTCTGGTCGTTCAAGTTCTCCAATCGACTTCACTTTCACCTTTCTCCCCACACACTCTTTTTCATGGGACAGAGCAGCTCAAAATATCATGAACCAACAAGTCCCACAACTCTGGCACCAAATAATGCTGTCGCAGGCGCCAGTACTGATCCCCAACCATCCTCTCTCAGCGAAGTAGGCGCTCGTACCTCCGATGCCCCTGGTTCCCGTCGGTCCTCCGTCCGCAAAAGCATCCTCAAGTTTGTTAAGCCGAGTAATATTCGCAACCGCTTTAGTAGCGATCCATCTATTCCTGCAGATACGAAACGCTCATGGCGCAAATCAAGGCGCTGGTCCAAGGCTCCTCTTGACGCCACGCCTGATCCACTCGAGTCTCTGCCCACTGCTTCTTCTACTTCTACAACCAGTTTAACAGCCGGACCGTCTAATCCTTCGTCTTCCCTTGGAGAAAAAGGGAAACAACGGGACATAAGCTCTTCTTTAGAGGAAGATGATGGGTCTCTTGAACCCATCGCCGCCAATACCGGCCAAGCAGCGCAATTGTCCATTCCTTCGGCATCATCCCACCAAGTTTCTATTAGTTCATCTCCTGTTGGAGATTCCCCTATGATAGATGCACAGGTTATTTCTGAGAATGTAGCCAATGATGCACCGTCGTCGAGGGTGGTCGATTCCGCATCTCCAATGCAGGCCCCCTCATCTACTATCTACGAGTCCGAAAGAAATGAGGTTGCTCCCACCGAAACACAAGCACTATCGTCTTCTCAGCGCTTGCCATCGTCGGAACCTCAGGAAACGTCTCCTGAACCCCGTCAATTCCCTCCTCCTGGGACATTGGTAGTGGTTCAAGGTATTGTCCACACGACAGATGTATCACGCAGTAGCAGTCAGACATCGGTTGCGAATCCTCAGCCTGATAATTCTAATTCTTCGGCCTTTCGTCCTCCTTCCACGGCTGACCTTGCTTCGGAAAGCCGTGCTCGAAATAGGCTATCTACTCTTCTTCGTCGATCAGCCTCGCGACCGCCATCTTCTGGAGGTCCAATAACTTTGCTTGAGGCAGACTCTTTATCGCCACCTCCATCTACTTCACAAGTGTTGTCTGAGGACGTTATCCAAACACGGTCTGCGACCCCAGCTCTTAGTGAACCCATTGACCCACCGCGAGAAGAACCCTCCCGTCCTACCAGTCCACCGGCATCAACGACTGAGAACAATGTACCTGCCATCTCTTCCAGTAGCATTGACGTATTGGGAACTTTACTCAGGTAGGTAGTACGTGTGTCTGAAGGAAAATTTTTACTGATTGTTATGAAACTATTGTCAGTGTTGCGGCTGCTGCAACAGCTGCATCTTTACTCACCGGATCGTCTGAACCTATTTTATCTTCTGGTCTTGCAACCCCTAACCCACCTCCACCATCATCGACAGAGCCCATCTTCACTTCACCGTCTTCTGCTTCTTTACCGGCGTATCATCGAGCTCACACCCCTATTCCAACTAATGTGATACCAGACATCTCGGCAGCGGGTAGAGCCGAGCGGATGCGCCAAGCCTGGGGAACAATTCGTGAACGACTGGGCCTTCGTCCCTCGGCTTCTCCTTTACCAGATGTCGCAGCAAGGAATAATCTCCAACAAGATGACAATGGTGACATCCCTTTGACGAGGCCAAATGGTGATTCAACCTCGTATGGCACGCCTACGGACACAAGGGAGATAATGTTGGCTGAGATGGCCAGAGCATTTAATATTGGTTTGGGTCTCAACGGCCTAGGAGGTCTGGCATCTCCCACCAGTGCTGCTGAAAGCGACCAGAGTACCCGTGACGAGACCACAGAGTCTTCTAGCGAAAACAACTCTGCCGCGGCTCCTGATGTACACTCTGATTCTCAACCAGCATCTGAACCCGGAGCAGCCGGTATCACTTTACCTCCAGAAGGCAGCTTTGAAAGATTCCTTGTGGATCTTCAGATCGATTTACGGGCGGCATTGACACAGGTGGAGGATGATCCTACTTCAGTTCGAGAACAGCCAACTCCACAACAAGCATCAGAATCATCAGAAACTACAAACTCTGTAAACGCTGCTGGACAAACTGCTGAAATTGATGTGGCCCCCGCTACACAACCTGGAAATCTCGAGATGCCTGAGCTCGAGAGACTGAATCCGATCGAGGAGCGTGTTCCCCAAGTATCGCATGCCGAGGATGATTCCGATAGTGATATGCCCTCACTACAAGCCGTTTCTGATTCTGAATCCGAATTTGACGAAGCTGGTATGTATTCATGTGTGACAATTTCTCGCTCTAACGCAGTTGCTGCAGAATACCACTCTGCAGAGCATGGGTCAATCGATGCCGAGACACAGAGTGGACCCACTGGCGAACAAGCTCGGCCCACTTCTAGGCCTAATCGCATCGATGCCTCTGGGCGTATCAACTGGTGGCGATTATACAGGTTTCCGCCTATCCCTTCACGATTGGACACCGGAGGTATGAGGCCGCCATTCCCTCCAACATCGACGTCAAACAACCCTGTGTTCTCTGCAGCATCATCGGAAGCAACTCTCACTCCTGGCCGTTTTGCAGCTACAGCTACAGACTCACCGGCATCCACACCATTGCCACCACTTTACGACTCGACCCCGTCTTCAATACCTACACCAAATACAGCCGGAGGGGTACCACCTCTCTTGCAAATACCCTTGCACTCAGTTGTCCCTGTCATCGTCGTCGGGCTACAATCTGTCAACCAAGATTGGCGATCTGACCTTCCACCCCAAGGCGATGATGGCATCGATATATTCGGACAAGCTCCATCAGATGAAATCCATTTGCATAATGCACCGCATGAACGCGCATTAGATGATGATCTGGAGGGATGGGGTGGCCAGCAACAAGACTTCGCAAGTCTTGGCGGTGCTAGAGGACATGGGAGAGCTAGGGGTGGCATTCTCGTGCAGCCAATGCCATTCGGAATTTAAGGCCAGGGAGGAGACCGGCAGAAACGAACACAGGAATGCCAGCTCCACTTATCGCTCCTGGAAGTAGGACCTTCTTGATCTACGTTATCGGCGGTATGTCTCTTGAAGCTTACAAGCGCCTCATTAGTTGACATTTGTGCTAGGATATTATCCGCCAGACCATAGCATCGTGACAGGTGGTCCAAATATCTTGGACTCATTTGAGGCGTTACTGTATGGCATCTTCTTTTTACCTTGGTTTTAGAATTCATGTCGCTCTGTCACTTAGGGAACTAGCGGATCTTCTGGGTCAAGTCAAGCCACCCACCGTCTCAAAAGACGATATCGATAATTCCGGTCTCGAGATCATTAAGGCCGCCGAACTCGTTCAACACGAGAAAGATGGAAAGGTGTCATCCAACTGCCTAGACAGAGTAAGTCATATTTAGGTCTTCTATCTGGTCCAGGCTGACCAAAGTATTCGTATTTTAGTGTTTGATCTGTCTCGACGACTACGAGCCAGAAGATCCAATCCGTGTCATGTCATGCCGCCACGCTTTCCATAAAAGTTGTGTGGATGAGTGGCTCCAGAAAGGGCGCAACAATTGTCCTGCCTGCCGTTCGACGGTGCGCTTATTTATCTTGGTATCTTTTCTAACTGACTTCTGACATAAATATATGTAGGGAGTTGCAACGGATAACCGTTCTCCCTCTAGTATGCCCATGCCAGCTTCGTGATTCGATGTGGAAGGCGATCTCCACCTAAAACTATCTTTGGATCTGGACGCTATCGAGTTAAATTATCAAACCCTTCATTCTCACTTCCGCAAGTCTAAATTTCTCTAAAGCTTGTCATACCCACCCCATCTCTTCTGCCGCTCGTATTGTTTTCATCATGGCGCCGACATTCCTTCGTTCCCAGTTCTTGTTTTATTACCTCTAACCCTTTCACCTAACTCAACATTTAGTCCATTGTACCACTAGCTGTCACTCATCTCGTTGTCTTTTCAATAGTTTTACATGCCCTCTGTATGTTGCTGATAATTCAAATTCAAGTTTTTCTCTCTGTCACGTTGCTGTTACGCATGTCCATTGTCAAAACCAGACTGGCAGAAACTGCCAGATGCGAGTCGCGAGGCGTCTGCGGTGACCAGACCACTGACCTGGATGATTGGATCACCACAGTTTAGTAGGTAGACGTCCCGTGACGAAGCGCGTGAACCTAAGAACTACAAACAAGCCTTCAATCGCCTTAAAGTTAAATTTACGCATTGCCAAAACTCTACTCCCCTCTAACAACTATTTTACTCCTTTCTTCAAATAATATAATATCTTTCCCCACTTACAGGATATCTAGCATCGCAAACCCGACTTCACTAGGTTACCAATGATGTTCACTGATTCCCTGTACGATCCATGCACTTCTCGCACCCGTGGAATGTCTCAGTGCGCTACATACAGGCCTTTTCTGACTGTAGATGAAGGTAAATCCGCAAGCTATGAGCCATCTTTCTTGTTACACTGTTTGATAGTTTTGTTCTGGCAGCGCTGAAAATTTCCTCTGCCTCTTCTCGAAAAGCCTGCATTCTGCAGTGGCAAAGAAAACGCGATATCTCCTTACCGGCACTTCGTCGGATTCATATGCGTTTACGCAAATGCGACGACACGATAACAGTTAGGTCAACTATTGCTCAGGCTCGGCGTTTGCTCAAGTTAAGCTTTCCATCTGGGTGTATGCTGATTTTTCGCTTCTGTACTCTTCGAACCGCGCTGATTCCTCTTTTCAGTCAGAAGTCGACGGTCTGTTTGCCTCACCGAAAAAATATAATCTCACACAGGCCATGTTTGTCGGGAAACTGGTTCTCTAAGGAGGAACGCAATACGTCCCACTCTATTTGCTCAATTATCTGTCACTCCACTGGAAGTCCACACTCGCCTCGCGTTATGCGCTCCCAGTCTATATCTCCATGTCTGACCGCTTCTCACATGCCTGCTTTGAAACTAAATCAGTCGCTCACTAAATCAAATCATATCTCTACCTTGGATAGCTGTTCTACGCCATATACTCCCCTTAACCAGATCCTTCGGACTCCTCCGTATCCGCCCCAGTTACAACATATGGCTATCAAACGTACTCCACCTCGCTCAATCCCATTCGTTTCCCCTTGGTCGACTACAGAAGTTATCAAACGTACTCCACCTCGCTCAATCACATTCGTTTCCCCTTGGTCGACTACAGAATCATGCGGAATTTCTACACCTCTATCAAAGTTTGCTGCAGTCAGTCTTAATCGCCGTCTTTCTACCGTCGTGCCACCTGATGCTATTCCGTTACGTGCTCCGAGACGCCTATCTTATTCACATGGCTACAGGAATTTCTCTCAACCATGTTCTGGGGCGGTTGATGCATCTGACTTGGAAAACACCAATTCTAATGCTAAACCTCTGGCTTCCCCGTCACTTTACGGTCTGCTTCTTTTTGTCGGCCTCCCGTGGAAGTCATCAACGAAAGGAGGTGCAGAAATGTTCTCGCATCCTGAAAGGTTGAATGCTTTAAAAAATCAGTGGTACCCTGTAGCACATTTGACCCGCGATAACTGCTCCTGTTTCCACTGTAGACCCGCACATCCAAAACTAAGCAGCTCAGTATAAATTCAACGCCCGTGTATGCCTTTTTTTCTTTTAAGTTCACTTCTGGCTGTATTTACCTGACGTCAGATTAAGTGTCCACAATTCGTTGTTCAATGAAAAATCTAAGAAACGCCATTTCGATGTAAAAATAATACACTGATGAAGTACGGCGGCCCGAGATCACAGAGAGTTAAAATTATGACCACAACCAATCACCACGGTTGTTGACTGTTACAACTGCCACTTACGTCCAGTCAACAACCTGTTACTACTTGGCTGCCACAGTTGGCCTAGTCAAGGTCGTGCCAGCAAGCTAAAGTCCGTTTTACCAACCATTTTTACCTATAAACTCTGGCTCAATCTGCAATTAATTTCAAGTAGTATTCTAAATCAACAACTTTGAGCTTTGATGTCGGGACCCGGGGGCACTGTTAAAAGCTCCTTCTCTTCTGTACTACCCATCATACGAGTGAGCTTTGCATACTTTGAGTTTGATTCTGCCCCATCTAACACTCTACTAGGCCCCAAAAATCAAAAGGAAGCATCTGCGTAAAGTGAGAGCGAGTTCGAACTCCTCATCTGGATTAATAGTAAACCAATTACATCTCTTTGGCTAGTATTCATGGCTCCCCGACGTATTTCGCATCAAAGGAAGTGTGAGTTTGTCTTTATCTGCTTATTCTTCATATGATTGCTCAGTGTTTTCTTCTTGTCTAGATTATTGGGCGTATCGTTGGTCCTGTCCTTACCGTGACTCTGTTCTCTATTCTTGTATGCCATGCATCCATTAGGGGCTACAAGCTGGTCTTGATAAATTCCATCGTACCTCTACTTTCCGTTGTGGTCAGTAACTATTCTTATCAACTTCGTGACGCACTATATGATATTCTTGGTTTAGGTCGGTCTCATCTTGGTCTTCCGGTGAGTAGATTTACACTTGTGTGACCTGATATGAGGACAACATTTGAAACTCATCTGCGTTGGGTTCTTACTGCTAATAGTAACGGGTGAGTATTTTTCATTAAATAATGAGCTCATTTTCATCTAATCGGTGTACAGCACGTCTTACGATCGCTACTGGGAGGGCCGCAAGGCGTTTGCCTCTCTGACTGCTCACACACGCAATTTATCACGTATGATTTGGATCAACGTCGGCCTTCCGCCTACAGACGCACAACCTGCTTTTACCAAGGGAAAAACTCCTACCACAGATACGACCCATAGCCAACTCAAAAGCGAAAGGCGGACGCCCTACGTCTCTGTCTGTCATTTGTGTTTGCTACAAAGCATTATCTACGGGGTGAGGATGGCGTAAACTACGCTGACTATCACGGAGTTCTTCCCGGTTCATTTGCCCGATTTGACGAAGTCGGTTTTAACACTCAACGAACATCTCCTGGTGGCACCTATGCCGCTACTAGGAATAGCTCTGCGGGAACTAGTCGCGAAGGAAGTCAAAGCGGGAGAACGACTCCGGATACACACAAGCCTGATGCCACGAAACGAGTCAGAGTGAAGAGAAGCAAGCAGCAATTATCTGATCATTCAACCCCGTTGTTGCAAGATGTGCACAGGAGTGTCGAGTTCCATCCTTTCGCCGACGAAGCTTCTTTACCTTTACCTCTTGTGTGAGTTCAATGGCCATGAAAAAGTATTAGTAGCAGAAACTAATCCCACCTATCTTCTTCAGCATTGCGCATGAATTGAGTCGAACAGTGTATAATTTCAGGAAAAACGGCTGTCTTGAGACCGTCGGTCCTGCAGGTACCATAATCTCAAAATGATCTCAAGTTTGCAGTTTTGTTGATTTGCTATATGCAATAGGTCTGAATGGTATTACACAAATGTGAACCGTCTTCTCAAATCTGCCCTCTATCAATAGTCTAATTCCTTCTCCAGAATATCTGGAATGGTTGATCAACTCACAGCTCTGGAGCGTGTTGCCAATACCCCTATACCCATTTCTTGTGAGTGTGCTTCTGCATACGCGTAAATGGCAATGGACTTGTTCTCAGCCTATTTCTCGTTTAGACGGTATACATTTGAAACAATGTGTTACTCTGTATCTTTTTGCTCTTCCTATGACCCTTGTCCATGACCTCGGTTGGGCAACTGTCCCCGTCGTGACCGCTGTTGCCTTCACATTCATGGGTATTGAAGGAATTGCCGATGAAATTGAAATGCCCTTTGGTTCGTCTTTTCTCTGATGTTGGAAAAATCAGCTTTCCTGAAAGCATATGCACATAGGACACGATGACCGGGACTTGCCCTTGGGTAAGTTTGTTTATTACTGATGCTTGACGTCCTGCTTAACTGTTCGTATACAGATCGATACTGTCAGGATCTCAAAGAGGAGATTGAGTGAGATGACTTCTTCATGGCGCACGACTCGATCTGACTTTCTTTTGACAGTTATATTATCGAAAGATTACCAGAAGGCGGAACAGGCCTGCATGGTTACGACGACGGCGAAGGAGATGACTAGGGTGTGAGAAATTGAGGTTCGGATACGAATTTACAATTTATGAACGTTGATGGAGATTAGCAACATTAAGTTGCATTCCGTCTTGATGACTTTGCGACGACATTATTGACTCTTGCTGCTTTCTTTACCCGCGAAAATAGGATTGTGGATGAAACTGTATACCATTGGCATTAAATATGGTAGATCTATTATCTCTACTGGAATTCTGGCAAGCAATGCTCGCCAGGGCCGTATGGCTATAAGAGTGCAGCATGTTAGAGAATGTATGCATATCATCAGCCAGACCAACAGCTACCTTAGTAGTCAAATTGGTGAGACCGGCAGAGTTCTCACTGGTCTTCCTGCCGCTCTGTGGTCCTGGTTTTGGCTTCTCTCCTTTCTTGAAGGCATCCAGAATTTTCTTAGTGCTTTGTGATGTCAAGTCCTCCTGCAAAAATTGGCGTAAGAACGTCATCAACGCACATACAGGGAAAAGAACTAACGTAGAAATCATCTCCAACAACAAGCATGGGTGCATTACTACATGCACCTTGACATTCTACCTCGACCACAGTGAATTTTCCGTCTTTCGTCGTTTGCCCGGGTTTGATTCCGCCGAGGTGTTCACAGACGGTATCGAGAATTTCTGTAGAGCCGCGAAGCATACAAGGCGTAGTCGTGCATACTTGTACAAAGTGCTGTCCAATCGGTTCCCTTTTGTGGGACGTCAGTACTCATACTACTCTCGCTATCCTCTCTATGCTCACCGGTTGAACATGGTATAGAAGGTAGCAACCTCGTAAACGCGCATAGGTGGCATGCCAAGCAGGTTGGCAATATAGTTCATAACACTGATGCTAGTCCATCCCTTGTTTTGTCGTTGCCCGAGATCAAGAAGAGGGATGACAGCGGCTTTCTTATACTGGGGTGGATAGTGGGAGATGATCTCTTTCGCCCGCTTCATGTTTTCCGCATCGAATTCGAAGGCAATCTGAAGACATATGACAGAGGAGATAAATATATGCAGCTGAAATGAAGAAGAAATACGAACCTTGGGGTTGTTATATGGGGTATCTCGATGCTAAGGGAGATGTCATGACAATTTCACTGAGAGATTAGGATTGGCACTCACCACGAACAGGGCATCTGACTTCCTAGACGGTGTGGAGGAAATGAACCTTCTCCGCACCAGACTTCGTGGAAGAGTCGTTCTAGTTAGTTTTGAAAGCATTCTTTCCGGCGCCGAGTACTGGGAAATGGGAAATATGAGAGGACGTGAATTCAAACGTTGGCGAGAGTGTCCGATTTGTTGCCACGTGATGCTCCCGCCAATCAAAAGCAAGCAATTCGTTTTCGACTGTGTTCAAGTTGCACTCCAAGCCTCGGATTCATTGGTTGTTTTCTATGGCCAACCGACAACTCAATTGAATAATTTGTTGCCATTCCTCGAAAACTCGGCATACGGAACTTGTAGCTGCTTATATTCTAGGCTGCAATCTGTCTCGAACACCGAAAGCCCGACTTTCGTCAACCAAGCGCCATTAATAGACAAGTCTCAGTGTGTGCGCGTCCGGGCTGGTATCCGGGATATTTCTCTCATTTAGTATCATCTGACTTGAGTGTTTCTAATCAATGACACCATACGGTTGACTTCCCGCGAATCTTTTGATATCGTATATATACCCCTACTCAATTTCTGCTGCAAGAATTCTCACTGCTTCCCAGTGTCCACTGAATCACCCAGATCAGCCATGACATCTAACACTCAAAAAGCGCATTAAATATTGTGATGGTAAGTGCCCTTCCGCTGGTTTTAGCTTGCAACTATGCTTTCTTCAACTTTTCTCAATTAGGGGGCGATGACATTTGGAGAACCAGGAAAAGATGGTGCCAGAGTTCACGACATAAAGGACGTCGAGGCGATATTGGACGTCTTTCGCTCCCATGGCCACACAGAGGTATTTGGAGCAATCTTCCTTGTCAAGTTATCGACGAACATTGCTCGCAGATTGACACAGCTCGCGTATACGCTAGTGGCACCAGCGAAGAATACCTAGGCAAAATTGACTTGGCCTCGAAGGGACTCAAGCTTGAAACGAAGCTGTATCCAGTCAAAGTAAGAACGACAATGATGCGATGGACAATTCTCGAATAATCTATGCGTTTGGCAGGGTCTCGCTGAACCAATAACACACGACGAAGAGGTAGGAAATTCTTTCGAATCCCTTACCACGCTCTCGTGTTCAAGTTGAGCATATATTTTAGGGCCTCAGGAAGCACCTTGCCGCATCTTTGAAGGCACTCAATGTCCAGTAAACATTCATCATCTTTCTCTTGAAGCAAAAGAAGTTTGAATTGCATGACTAGGTCTCTGGAAATGTGGTACCTGCATGGACCAGATCGTACCGTGCCATATGAAGAAACTTTGAGAGTTGTCAATGATCTTTACAAAGAAGGATATTTCAAGCGATTCGGTATCAGCAACTACACTGCGTATGTTTATGTACATCAACCTATATTCTCATATCTAATCACTACTCAAAGATGGGAAGTTGCCGAGATTGTCGGAATTTGCAAGGCCAACGGCTACATTCAACCCACAGCGTACCAAGGAATCTACAATGCTATACACCGATCGGTTGAGGCTGAACTATTGCCTTGTCTTCGTAAATTTGGGATCAGCTTCTATGAATTCAATCCTTGTGAGTACAATCCTTTGATCGATAGTCATGAAAACATCAGAAATATTGTGCATCATAGTGGCCGGCGGGTTTTTCACTGGACGTTATACCTCACCGAACGACGCACCAGAGGAAGGCTCGAGATTTGATCCGAATAGGACTCAAGGAAAGGTGTGCCAAACATCTGCTTTTTGTTGCATTACAACTGATCTTCGTCCAGAATTATCGAAATAGGTTTGTTTTCAGTTTCAGTTTTGCCAAGTTTCTCATAAACCCTGACAGGTATTGGAAAGAACCCTACTTCAAGGCTATTTCTGCTATCAAGGAGGTCGCTGACAAAAATGGCCTCACTTTGACTGAGATCGCTTTGCGCTGGATTTCTCATCATAGCTTGTTAAAACGAGAGTATGGAGATGCTGTTCTCATCGGCGCGTCAAGCCTCAATCACATCGAACAGGTACGTGTCTGGTAATTGCCATTTTGCCGGTTCGACAACGATCTTTCTCTAGAACCTTGTGGATTTGGAAAAGGGACCTCTTCGTATGTGATTTAATGGCTTTCTTTCTTGTTATATTCTGAACGATTTTGAAGCGGACGATGTCCTGAAGGTCCTTGACGAGGCTTGGTTTGATGTCCAGCAATATGCCAGTAAATACTATCATTGAAGGATGGAAGGCAAGTCTTTTACTCTCAAGCCATGGCAAAGAAATCTTGACAGATGTTCTTAAGAATTCAACAGCATTTCTCACCAAGTTCCGACAAATCAGAGGGCATATAAAATTTCAGCAACTTTCTGAAGAGTCCTTTATATCTATGTCACAGTTATGTACCTGACTCTGTCATTTTCCAGATAACAATCAATCTTCTGTTTGATTTCATCTATAAAGCAGCATCATCTTTTGTTAGATCGTTGCGTAGATGACTAAGTGTAATCGTCTGGTCCTCATTTGCGTTGCAATAATTCGCATGCACGATCCACAAATATCACGTGCTGTTACCTGACTGTGACATTGATGTGTATTTCCTTGATGGGCTCTTAGTCTTGATATAATCGGTTCACGCCAACATCTAGGCCGTGGCGCGGGGCAATTTTTTATCAAGGCCCTTCGCGCAGTGATGTGCGGTTACTAACTATTTGGTCGAGTTAGAGTTATGCATCGATCAAAGTTATAACTAAGTTATAACTAGTTACTAACTCAATAACTCTCCCACGGCTGATGGCCAGGGTTGAACTTAGCCAAATGTAGTTATTTTAGGATTAATTACGTAGACTAAATATAGGTTTGGGATGTACATGGACGCAGCAAAAACTACTAAATAGTAGTATTTCCCTGTATCAGGCATGAATGACTGAGTTAGACTGAAGATGACCAGTTTGTCATTCATATTAGTATATATTTCAAACATTTAATTCTCCGCAATAGGATCAGAGAACCATAGCATGGGTTGAATACATGGCCTGCGACTGCCGAGGACATTCTTTCAGGTTGATAACTACTTGTTTTCCTTACAGATACTACAAATGTACTACGAATTGGCTACTAATGCGCCTGTTTTCCTCTGGATCAATGCACCGGCCCACAACCCGGTGGCTATGTAATAACCCATCATCAAAGTTAGTGATAACTCATAACTAGTTAATAACTCGCTATATCGGCGAGTTACATAACTTCGGCGTAACTCGCACATCACTGCCTTCGCGATGCGCCGTTGAGAAAAATACTGAGAATTGGGCGAATGTCACGCTGTGTCACATGATGTTCGTGGTTCGTGCATGCGCACCAATCTATTTTTGAAATGATACCGTTGATGAGTAGTGTGCACAAAGACGGCTTCGCGGGCCTCAAACTCGACAACAGCATCCAAGGGACTCCGCTGAGTATATTCTGTCCCGTGTTTCTAAATATGACGTTTCTACCTTCGTAAATGGCGTCAATGGGTCTTCGGGTTGATAAAGGTGGATATGTATCCGCGATGCTGTTCTGTCTTCCACCTTCAAACATTCGGATCGGTCTACAAACACCATGACTGCAGCGGTTCAAAAAAGTGCCTTGAATATAGTGATGGTAAGTGTTCTTCGTAAGAGCTTGACAGGGTTTATTTTTGACGCTTAATTTTCGTTACTTAGGGGCGATGACCTTCGGAGAGCCTGGAAAGGAGGGTGCTCGAGTTCATCATATTAAAGACGTCGAAGCGATCTTGGATGCGTTTAGGGCCCATGGTCATACAGAGGTACTTGTCCGACTATCCGCATCTTTGACAATGCACTGAAGCTGACACTTATAATTCGACAGATTGATAGTGCAAGAACGTACACAGGAGGAACAAGTGAAGAATATCTTGGAAAGATTGACCTGTTGTCGAAAGGCTTCAAAATCGAGACAAAACTCTCACCCAATAAGGTACTATTTCCGAAAATGACATCTGTTGATCGAAATCAACTTTCTGAATCTATCTTCTAGAAACTGAGCGAGCCAATTTCTCATGATCCAGAGGTATTAATTGAAATGAGAACTATACCTTTATGTAACCCCACTAATATTTTACAGGGACTTAGAAAACATCTTCTGAGGTCGTTATCTGCCTTGAACGTGGAGTAAGAATTTGACTGCCACCATCCCCAAGCTAAACCTCACGGGGGTTAACGATTGATTAGGTCTTTAGAAATGTGGTACCTTCATGCCCCTGATCACACTGTGCCATATGAGATCACCTTCAAAGCGGTCAACGACTTGTATAAAGAAGGCTACTTCAAGAGGTTAGGAATCAGCAACTACGCATCGTGAGTGCCCCGGCTTTGGCTTCCTTTTCCTAGCTGAAACATACGATAGTTGGGAAGTCGCAGAAATAGTTGGAATTTGCAAGGCGAATGGTTACATTCAGCCTACAGCATACCAGGGTATTTACAATGCTATACACCGAGCGGTCGAACCGGAACTTCTTCCATGCTTGCGAAAATTTGGGATCAGCTTCTATGAGTTCAATCCTCGTAAATAATATCACTGATGTTCGTGTTGCAGGTTTAACGTGTTTGTTCTATAGTTGCAGGAGGTTTTTTCACAGGCCGTTATAACTCTCTGGACGACATACCAGAATCGGGATCTCGATTTGACCCCAGTCGAGTTCAGGGTAAGGTAGGAGGCACATTACTCCCACCTCTCACTATTGACTAATATCTAGCTTATGTGCTAATGTAGAACTATCGAAACAGGTACTGGAATGAGCCATACTTCAAGGCCCTGGCATCAATTCGCACGGCCGCAGAGAAACATAATTTGACTTTAACAGAGGTCGCTCTCCGATGGATTTCTCACCACAGCTTGCTAAAGCGAGAATACGGAGATGCTGTTATTATTGGTGCCTCAAGTCTGATTCACATTAATGAGGTATGTACACTGTAATAAAATCTAGCCCAAATGTGCCCAAAGCTCACTACTTGAATGTCATTTTACTAGAATCTTGCTGACCTGGAGAAGGGAACTCTTCGTAAGTTGCTTTGGTTGATCTTGAAGGCGTTACTCTCGCTTATATCCCATAGCGGAGGATGTTTTGAAAGTGCTTGACGATGCTTGGGCTGACGTCCAACCATACGCTACTCGGTACTTCAAATGAAACGCAAACACGGGAACACTTCTCAAGTCACAATATACTACATGTATCGCTGTTAGAAATCAATCATAGTACTCAAACAATCAAAGCGACTCTTCTAATATATGTCGCTTTAAATATTCAAGTCAATTGCCAGTTATCCCCTTCAACCTGAGAATATCAATGAAACATTCGACCAATAGAGCTAAAGAGTAATTCAGTCAGCACCTAGCTTATTGGCGTATGCTATTTCTCTCTGAAAATTTAAAATACGCCGAAAACTTTCAATCGGACTACTTATGTACCTTCAAAATCTCTCCATACTGTTAATATGTAATTCATTTCAAGCCCAATCATTAGGAGGATTCACGGTAACCCAACTCGGGTCCAACTTACCTTCCAATTTTGCTTCCAACTTGAACGAAGTTGGAAGCAAAGTTGGAAACGCAATTGGATGATCAAGTTTTGAAACCCCTACCCCAACTTGACTTCAACCCAACTTCCAACTTCGCATTTTCGAGTCCTTCCACTGAGATTCTAATATATAAAAATGAGAATAAAATAGTATGGACTGGTATACATTTGACTTTGAAAATAAATCTAAATAAATGGGATACACAGGGACAGAGGAAACCAAATGGTCAAAAAGTTGGAGAGCCAAGCTGGGACCGAATTTGGGTTGCAAATCGTGCTCCGGACCACGATTTGCGTCCCATCTTCACTCCCAACTTGATCAAAGTCGAAGATCAAGTTGGACAGCAAGTTGGGACCAAAGTTGCTTACCGTGAATCACCCTATTCTTGCTAAAAATAGAAGTCAAAATAGATATACTTAGATTTAGCACGTGCACATTTTGCTTGGCAGCATTCATTGCCTGGTCTGTTGAATATAATCAAACCCAAATCAAACTATGATCCTTATTGCAGTATTTTGAGGAAAAAATGGGTAAAATTGTCCATCCTCTCGAGATACTCTGGATCCATTACAACTTCTAACTCTGGGAGCTATTTAGGTTTGCCTTATGGTGCGTATCAAGACTTGGCAACTTGTTGGCAACAGTGCAAGTGTCGGCACCCCTGAAAAGTCTATTCATCATTCACATTTCAACCTAACCTAAACAAGGCACATTTCGTCGTCGAGTATCGGGCGCTCACATTCTCACCGAACGCCTGCCCTCTCTGCTTTTATTGTACAGCCGCGATGGCATACCGTGTTGAATCAGCCAGTTCGCTGGATCCTGGGGTGAGTTGATTTTACAGGGAACCATTGTGATTGTTGTAGAATTAGCGTCGATGACCTTCTTTTAGGGCGCGAATCAAGTTCTAGATATTGTACATCGTGGGCTCAGCGGGCAAGAGCAGCATGGCTCAGACATGGTAGTATCTGCACCGAATCAGGTTGAAGATAGTTTGCTGAAGCCAGGCACATCTGTGGGGTACGTTTGCGCCATTCTCAAAACATCTGTTTGCCTTTCATCGTGGTTGCTCACCAATGTAACGCACTTATATAGGGATCAGAATTCTTTCCTTCAGTCGGCAACAGATTTCGACATTCATGGCGGAAACTTCGCAAACATTGCCGGTGACAATTACACTGCTAGCAGGGATATACATGTTACGATTCACAACCACGCTCATTCTTTGGTTCTCAACGAAAACCGAGAAGATTTACATGGTATGTTCGTTCGGCGAACCGAATTCCGAATTCACTAACTGCAATTTTAGAACATGACGAAACTAATGAGGCATGTTGTTGTATTTCAGTCATTTCAGTTTTAGTAAATTTTACTGAAAACATTGTAAATAGATACAACTTCCACCTCTTCCAATTCAAAGAAGTTGCGACATTTATCGTCGACATCTAGCATCAAAAGGCCGTGGTATTCCTCTTTGGATCCCAGAGCCAAACAAAAACCTCCCGATTCAGTATCAACGAAAAGGAATTGCCATCGGCGATGTTGGAATTATAACGGCCTCTGGAAGCTTCGCCTTCTTGTTTAACATCTGCCTTGCTCACGACCATCCCATAAATCCTTCTACTCTTCCAATGAATTTCAAGCCGATCCATGTTGCAGCAGTCAACATTCATTACCAATCAGAATTCAAGAACAACAGTCACTTAGCCAGCGCCTCAACTGTAAGATCTCAGAACGATGGAGATTCTTCGTATGCTTTTTGTTCTTCCGACTTTATACGTGCTTATTCGTATTTACAGTGGTCTCGTATTTGAGTCTTCCGCATCCGATGGGGCAATTCTCACTATGCCTGTTGGCTCGAAATCAGAGGATCTAGGAAGTGTAGGGAGATTTCGAAAATACGTAGCCGCGAATATGGTGAACTGGTACAAGTATGCCTACCATGATCGGGAGTACGACGTCAGAAATGGGGATTTACGTCTTGTCATTGGCTATGACACGACGTCTTTCTGGGGAATGGCAACTTTTTCCAATTCCACTGCTCACCAGGAATCTTTCCGTCTGAAATTCGGGCTGATAGAGGGGAGAAGATACGGTTGGGAATACTCTGGCATGGCGGAGGTTAGAGCTGGACCTGATGCTCATGAGATAGTGCAGCTGCGAGATAACGACCCTTCGCAAGAAGATATCAATTATGAGAACCAGTGCTTATTTGTTCGCACAATTAATGCCACTCTCCCAGATAAAGTTTGGGACGACCTGGGTTTTGACTATGACGAGCTTGACGTATATGCCGATTCTGATCTCCCAACTGGTTCTTCGACGCCGGCGTTGGAGGGTAGCTACAGAAACTACTCTTCTAGTGCAGGCCCGTCTATATCACCCCCTTCCAACCAGGTTGGCACAACAAGTACTAGTTCCAGAGCAAACGATAACATTCTCACTGTCCATGCTACAAAATCAGTTTATTCGTCCTCCACATTCCTCGTGGGTACTGCCAGTGCATTTTCTATGCAACGTAACTAATGCCAGCTTATAGGCAGATCATCCTTCGAAAGCCATTAACGCGATGTTATTGAAGAATGTGAGTGGTGTCCCATTGCACGATATAATATGTTTGCACATATTAATATATGCTCCTCACCAGTGCAGTGAAGAGGTTAAAATGGCCATCACCCAGGATCAAGATTGGATGTCAGTGCTGACAGACGTAAGTGTCGCGTTCCGGCCATTAGGTCTAAATGTTGGGTTTCAACAATTGAATGACATTAGGAAGATACCATTTTACCATCATCAGAGGACATCATTAAACGAATTCAGGTTGCTTTCGATATCTGTGAAGAAGACGGTGCGTGGACTGATTGATACAACTACTTTCTTCGACTTTCTCATTTGATATACAGGGGTGGTTTATCTGACTAAAATCCTAGACCGAGTACGAATGTTTGCCCATTAGCAGTGATTGTGGCAAATTACTGATGATCTACAGCAGTCTCTAAGCGTTTCAACAGCTCTTGCAGCGACTATACCTCAGGAAACAGAAATATACAGCGAGAACCTTAGTCGCGTTGATCAACTTTTGACAATATTTGATCACACACCTACGGCCAATACGACAAGCTTACCCCATGATTCAAGTACATATAGCAAAGTGACCAACCACATCACTCTAGAGGCTGTACCAGGTTTTGACACTGGCGTAACAATTTGTATGTTTTTTTTTTTTTATCGAAGCAAAGAGGATCTGCTGATTAGTACCCTGAAGTGAAATCAACATATCGTGAAATCGAGCGTCTCAAACTTTATAAGGTAGATCCTGCAGAAATACGATCCTGTTGTCTCGCTTTACTGACAAATTTACCCAGGACAAATGTAAAGGTATCAGCGATCGATGCTTTGGTCTTATGAACGCCGTCGTAGATAGCTCGCCAGAACTAGAAAGCACCGTTTTAGAGATGGCAGACGAGATTGCAGGGTAAGTTGTGCCTAGCCTTGTTACACAAGGCGACTGACTCTTGAATATCTGGCATGCAGAATCGTTTTTCGCTTTGACCGAACAGTGAGGGAGTGGGCGTCTTGGAATAGACTAAAGAGCTTTCTCCGACAAAGAGAAATTAAAGATGGGATTGACCGACTCCATAAAGACATAGACAGAGCTTTATCGAACTTTCATGTAAGCTTCATGGCCACTGCTCTTCCCTATGTCTCGAACTCACGAACCTTCAGATACAAATTAACTTGGAGCTGACTCAAAGCGTAGTGGAAGCCAAATCCATCCAGGACCGAGAACATTCAGAAATCCGGAACATTCTGCAAACTATTGTCAAAAGCTCAGACGACATGAAAGCCCTGCTGAGCATGCAGTCATCACCTGGTTCACGCCCTGTTGAAGACATGATGGAGAGGCTTCAAACTGTGAGTTCCTGTAGCTGTCGATGGTCCGTCCAAGCTCAACAATTGCAGGAATTGATGGACCCCATGTTGCAATCGAACAAAACAGAAGATTACAAGGCTGGGCTCTGGCTGTTGCACGAAAAAACGTCGAAGCTTCCACCTCTTACTGACTGTGAGCTTTCTAATATGCGGCAAAATGAATCCATTGACGTTTTCATCAGTGACCGGACAAATACAATGGGCTTCACTGATTCCGCCGGCACAGGGGCAGTTTAGTGAAGTATACAAGGGTATGTTCCTGGTATACTCCGGAACGGTGGTAAAAGCTGAATAAACAACATATTCAGGTCAGTGGCTGGATCGCGAAACGGTAAGGACACATATCTCCTATTAAGTCCTATTAAGATCACTTCCTTGGCTTACTTGATACCAGGTTGCCCTGCGCCTACCTAGGGCCCTAATCAACAATCCTCAGATTCAACATGTACGCTCATCCTTTAAAAACAAAACGTACGAGAACTAAACGATTACCAGAATTTCCAAAACAAAGTGTCTATTTGGCGAACGCTCGAGCATCCGAATGTCATTCCAATTTACGGCGTCGTTTATGTTGAAGAAACTATGTACACTGTGCGTATCATTCTGCAGAACCAGATGCACCGTCCTGACTTTTAGACACAACAAGGTCAGCCCTTGGATGGATAATGGGACGGCCACCATATACGTCAAGAAGTTCCCTGAGGTGGATCGTTTAAAAATACTCACGGACGTTGCTTCTGGTAACCCCAGTCTTCGGGATGGATTTGAATTTGGCTTACTCATTGACAAATAGGTCTCGAATACCTTCACAACAAGGGCGTAATCCACGGAGACTTGCGAGGAGTAGGCACAGATCACAGATATTGCAAATGACGGCTAAAGCTTATCTTTTTATTTATTTATTAGGAAAATGTGCTCATCTCAGCTAATGGCGTGGCCCACGTGGCAGAATTCGGGCAATCAAAGTTTCTTGAAGATGTGAGAAATTTTTCCAAGGCAATTGCATTTATGTTTCATGATGTTTGCAGTTTGAACAGAATGCAATGGCCCCACATAGCGGCCCTCTAAGATGGACGGCCCCGGAGATGCTTCAAGAGACTGGCTCCTTGTCGACACACTCTGATATCTGGAGTTATGGCATGTTATGCCTTGAAATACTCAGCGAGGAACTTCCTTACAACAATATACAGCGTGATGCTGCTGTTCTTCGCGAGATCGACAGTGGTCATCTCCCAAAACGCCCAGTACGAGCCACTGCGCATGGCCTTTCCGACGGGATGTGGACTCTATTGCGGAAATGTTGGCAACAAAGACCAGAATCTAGGCCTTCAATATCCGAGGTTAGGGCTCAGCTCCTAAAATTGCAAGGAGCCCAAGTCTCTCGAGGCATCTACTTTCTTTATCCCAGCCCGTGTAATGACCTTTCTAACAGTCATTCCTTGCAGAAAACAAACCCCATTTCTCCATGCTGAAGGATCGTCAAAAAGGCAGGGAATTGCAATCAAGTTCAAGCACAACGTCAACCAATTCAAGCACTTCAAGTAAGCACCCGGTGCCCTTCTCAAACTTTTAGTAGAAGTTGACCATTTGGTAGATTTGGATGTCTTCTCAGAAAAGGCCACGTCGAGTATCCTCGATTCAAGGCTGAGTACAGGACGCACCAATTTGACCTCCCTTCCGTCTTCCGCTGTTCCTACGCGACCGTTATCAAGTGACGACGGTCTGCTAAGACTATCGCACTATTCGTCCGACAGCATAGCTGAACCGCTAAGGGAAGCTTTGTCAGATTCTCGGATTGTTGTTGATGTTGTCGACGGGGCCGTTCGCAGGGGGACGCTGGAAGGTCTTGTCCAGCATCTTATCACCACTTACAATCATAGTGAGTCAATGAGTTGTCAGTCAAATTCCAGAAATTTAATCGTCTACAGATTCGCCTCAGGACATCGAATATAGATATCTCTTGTTGGTTGCTTGTCCGGATTTCACAAGTCCTGAAAATCTTTTTATAATTCTTTCGCGCCGTTTTCATGAAGTGGAATCTGACGTGGATATACGCGCTGAGGATAAGATCACATGGCAGTACAAGTGAGTCAATCAGTAGCTGAACTCGAGACTTTATAGCTGAGAGGGAATTATAGCATTTTTACAGTCATTATGTACTGGCTCTCAGAGCAGGATCTGAAGGTGGAACACCATCTTTTGAGTCGAATAAAGTCCTTCTGTGAGGATGCTGCTCGTATCAAAGCTTCTGCGACGATGGTTAATAGGGCAAGGGATCTTCTGCAACTTGTGGAAACCAGGGTATGCATTAAAAGCCCCATGTCTAGAATCTCACACTGACATCTCATATCGTACATTAGGAAAGAAATGAAACAGTGATTCGTAGAGCTGATTCGGTGTTACCACTCGGCAGGATGACGCTGCGGTCGCAGATTACACCTAGCGAGCTGGCCATCGCTCTGACCTTGCTCGAAGGGGACAAGTACAAGGTACTGACGCCCGCGGATTATCTTGCTCATCTGAGGAGGCACCCTGGACACAACAACATCGAAGGCGTCTACACCACGAACAATATGATCATCTTATGGGTCAAAGACTCCATCTTACACCATGATAGTACTATGGACCGGGCAAGCGTGCTGAAGTTCTTTGTCAACACAGCGGCGGTGAGTTTGTCTAAAATTCATTCCTTACTCATGTTATTGAATATCTGACGGTGGCATCCTTCAGGAGTGTCGGAAGCTGCGTAATTTCTCGTCACTGGTCGCCATCGCCACGGCTCTTCATTCTTCGCCAATTGAAAGGCTACGGCTGACGAGACTGGAACTGAGCATGCAGGTGCAGAATAAGCTGGGGGCACTGAAAGACATCTTCGATGTATCTGCCAACCACCGTAGTTATCGGGAAGCGCTGGAGGAAGGGATAGACACATCGGGAAAAGGACCTTGTATCCCGTGGCTAGGTCAGTTGGTGTCCATGAATTATTCTGCATTTTTTTCAACTGTCTTATTTCGTTAATCTTTTGCAAGCCATCCATCTGAAAGAGCTGCACGCTGTTCTGCAACGGTATCCAGTTGTGGTGCAGGTTGACGGCAGGCCGTTGATTAACTTTGAGCGCTACACAAAGTTCATGGACCGCATCAAGGAGGCAGTGCACTACACGCCCCCAGACATGGAGCGCTATCGCCAGCAGGGGATGCTCGAGTACATCGAGAACGAGCTCCTCAGAACCAAGTTGGCCAATATCACCGAAGAGGACTTGGTGACGCGTAGCAAGAAGCTCGAGGCGCAGGAGATGATGGAGCGGCGCAGTCGAAAATCCCAATTGAGGCATCTGGGGTTTTTGAAGATGTGATTTCACTCCGTCCTCTTCCCGTTTTCCTCCCGTTTCATTTATTCTTCTCTTGGGATATCTATTTTTTGTTTTGTTTTTGGCAATAGGAGATATATATACGATAATCTAATACCCATCTAATACTAGTAATACCTACAGGATCTACTTTTCCTCTTCCTGATATCCATTTTTTCTATGCATAAATATCTATATAGAATAAGGTGTACATAAGTAATTTTTCTAGACAGTGGATTTCATGTTTTGCACGACCCGCCCTTGCTATTCCCTTCCACAAGTTTTCCTGCTTTCAATGTATTGTACATATATATAAACTACAAATCTATCATCGACCTACTCCATTTCGATGTCAGCTCGTTGACCTTGAGCAACACGCCCGCAGCGGCCCTGCTGAGCCTGGCCTCGTGCGCCCCGCCCCCGCCCTGCACCCTGAGCCCGCGCTCCAGCCCAGAGAACACCTTCCCTGCCCACTCGCCAAGGCCGAGTATCAGCGCCGTGTGCTCGAGCCCCAGCACGCGCCCTCCGTCCAGTTCGAGTGCGCCGTCCAGCACGACGAGCGCAAGCTCTAATGTCGCCGTGAGCAAGGACGCTTCCTTGTTCGCGCCCGCTGGTCCTCCTTTACCACCGCCGCTCTGCGCCTCATCATCATCACCATCATCCACGCCGTCCTCGTCCATGCTCGACACCGGCCGCGTTCCGAGTGTGACGGCCACCTCGAGTGCCTCGGGCGCGACGAGCGCCATCCACTCCCGCGCATTCCGCGCGGCGTGCACCAGCACCGCGAGCGTGCGCACAAACTGTGTGAGCACGAGCGGGTTGAGGATGAGCCCCGTCCCCGCCCCGCGGTACCGCGCGCGGCCCGAGAGGTGCGCGGTGCGCTGCTCGAGCGCCTGCGTGTCGCGCAGGAACGCCCAGAAGGACGAGATGAAAGGGAGGATGAAGTGCTCGGCTGCGATGTCTATGAATTTTGATCTGGCCTTGGATTTTGGTGTCCCGGGTTGGAAATCGGAGCGGGAAAAGGGGTTGAGTGGTGCAGATGATGAGGACGGGATTTCGGACACGAGCTGGGGCTTCTGCACGCGCAGACGCCGCTCGCGGATGAGTGCGGGCGAGCCCGCCGTTCTGCCCGCCTCCTCGCGGTGCTCGTCCAGCGCATCCGTCGCCAGCTGCTCGACCATCCGCGGGAGGAGGTTGCGATCCGCGATGCCCCTGACCTCCGTTCCTCCAGCGCCCACATCGCCAGCGGAAATGTACTTGCGGTGCAGAGGGCCGGGCAGCATCTTGCTCGGGAACGCGGTGCGGCCTGGGTTGCTTGTAAATGGTGTAGGCGGGACCGGCAAATCCGCGAGCTCGCGCGCGCCCATGGCCAGCGCGTTGAGCGCGACGAAGCGCTGGTCTGTTGAATACTGGTTTTTGAAGAACTCTTGTATCAGTGCCCTAGACAAGCGCCAACAAAAATTATGAATGGTATTTTCTGGGATGCAGTTGTGAGGGACATACGGAGTGGCTTTTGTCGGCGCGCATGCGACGAGGGCGGTCAGGGCTGCTTGCCTCTTTTCGGAGAAACCGTCCAGGTCAAAGTTGTCCTGCAGTGAGAGGAAAGCATGAACCAAATTGACCGCGTTTTCATCTGTGACAGCAACAATAACCATTAATCCCACACCAAGGACTGAAAAGAAAAAATAGAGAAGAAAGCTAACCAAGTTCAGTCCCATACCCCATCTTCCTCCTAATAAGTCCCTCCGCACAGTCCAGCGCCATCTGCACGCGATCTGCATCGTGCGCATCGTTCGGGCCCGGCTTGCTCCCTCCTCCTCCCCCGCCTGCCACCAGCAGCAGCTCGCCCAGCTGCGCAAGATACACGGGCCTGGGCACTTTCTTCACGCCCACGTTCAGCGTGGGGTCCTTCTCGATCTCCGCGAGCTCCGAGGGCGTGGGCGAGGAGGCGCGCGAGGAGGCGGCGGAGGGCGGGGAGGCGTACCCCGTGAGCGAGTCGTCCGAGTCGTACCCCGTGCTGGATTTAGGCAGGAATGTCGCGCGGGCGGGAGGGGTTGCGGGTGTGATGGGTGCCGGCGTGGATGCAGCGGCACCTGGGGCGGATATGTCCTCCATCTCCTCGTCTTCGTTGGCGTCTGTACCGGCAGCGCGATGTTCGTCATCCGCGTCGACATCGACATCGACATCGACGTCCTTAGCACCCAGCAGTGACCTCATCACCCTGCACCAGCCCAGGCCCTCGCTCTCGCTCTGCCCATCCCACCCGCCGAAGTCCAGCTTCCGCCCACACAGATGCGCGACGACCTCGGCCGCGAGCATGCCGCACCTCCGCACAGCCGGGTCGAGATGCGAGATGTACGTGCCAATGGCGCCTATGAATGCGGGCGAAGACACGAGGTTTTGGATCGCTGGCGGTGGCGAGGAAGTGGAAGTGGAGGGAAGTAGGATATGGTGAGCAGGAGGAGGGAGGTCATGTCTAGAAAGCGAATAATCATGAATGGATACTTATTAGTATGGTAAAAAGCAACGAGAGATGAGACGAGACGAGACGAGGCGCACATCGATGGCGAGATAAAAGCGAGTGCTTGATATGCTCAGGGGACGCCCAGACATCCAACACGGTGCCCAAAAACGCGTCCAGAACTACACTGTCCAAAAAAGCAAAACCAGGAGGAAAAAATGAAAGTGTAAGCTGCTATATGATGCGACTAAACAAGAGAGAGAGAGAGAGAGATGGGCAGGGGGGGAGGGGGGGACGTGCCTTTCAGATCGACGACCTGTGCACGAACGCCAGACTGAGATCTGACTCCTGAAGGAAGGAAGGAAGCGCCGCCAGAGATCCACGCTACGAACACGCGGGCGTGCAGCTCGGTCAGGGGCCAGTCCCTGCTGAGGACGAGGCTTGTAGCGATCTGCCAGAGCGCAGGGGCATTATCGGGCGAGAGGGCTCCTACGAGGGCACGGAGCAGCGCAGCTTCGCGCGTGACGCGTGCGCGGGTGGTAGTGTCCTCGGAGAGTGCGGGTATGTGGGTGGATGGGGAAGATTGGGAAGGAGAGGAAGAAGCGAGGACAGCGACATGTAGACTTGCAAAGAGAGACGCGAGTATGGATTGGAGCGTTATACTCGAGCTCGACGCGACGTTTTGGAGCAGGGCCGTCCAGAACGCGGAGTACTTTTGCTGCGCGGACGCAGAGGTGGAGGAGAGACGCACACGTATGGCAGGCAGCGCCGATTGGAAGAACGAAGGCTGGGAACGTGCGACAGGCGGACGAGGAGGGAATACACCGAGGTTCACGAGTTTGGTTAGCAGATACGTTAGTGATTCTGGGAAAGTAAATTTAATAAATACGAATGGAATAATATTATGAAGGTACTCACCTTGCTCTACCGAAGTCGATGTCGATGTTGAGGAAGACAAAAACACAATGAGCTCTTCACAGCGCACGCTCATACGATCGAAATAGGCCGCGTTCTCCAATACATCCGGCACCTCTCCTCCTCCCCCTCTTGTTCCGCCTCCGCCGCCTCTGGCAGCAAGCGCGTTGGCGACCACCGCAGGCACTTTGCACACATCCCTCACACAGTCCTCCCACCCGACGCCCGTCAGCACACCGTCTCTGCCCCCCTTCCCATTGAGAAACACGGATTTATACAGCCTGTCAATCGGATACTCCACCGCGAGCCGCGCGAGCATTGACACCCCATACCCGTACCGCTGACCATGTCCCATCTTGCTTCCGTATCCCCCAGCCTCGAGCGCAGACGGCGCCGAGACGAGCGTCGCATATGCCGCGCGCGCGACGTCGCCCGCCGCCTCTGGGCTGTTCACGAACCCGTCCGGGCAGAAATACTGGTCGATCAGCGCGAGCCCGCCTCTGCCCTCTTTCTCTTTCTCCTTCTCCTTGCCTTTCTCTTTCACATTTGCTTTGCCCCCCTGGTCGAGAAGCAGGAGCTCCTCGCCCCAGGTAGGCACGACGTGGGTGAGCAGCACGCGCTGGATCTGCGGGATGAAGTGCGTCCACGTCCTCGCACTCGCACCTGCACCTGCACCTGCACCTGCACCACCTAAATACACCCTAAACCTCGGCGGCAACAGCCCAATGCCATCCAAGGGGGGCGCAAGGACGGAGAGCAGCGTCGCGACGTCCTCGATGCGAGGATGCTCTTGTCCTTGACTGGCGTCCCCGCGCAGCTGCTCGATGAGGTCTTGGATCTGCTTGCGCGCGTCTTTCTCTTTCTCCTGGGCTTTCTCTTGGAGTTTGGTACTAGTAGAAGCTGCGAAGGACATGTTGACGGTAGGCGATCATATGTGTGTAGCCAGTTCTGTTTCGATGTTGAGGTGGTTGATCGTAAGTAGTAAGTAAAACGGCAAGCCAGTAAAGTGACAAGTCAAGAATTAAGAATCAAGATTAGATGCATGTGCCTCAAATTCAAAGATCATTTACGTGCGTACAGCAATGACGTCGACGATACTGACTTACCGCAATAAGTTCGACTATACGACAAAGCACAAATCCGAATTCCAACGACGGAGTAACAGTAACGTGCCAATCGTATATATAAAGCACGAGCACGAACCACGACGAGATCATACATACATAGAGTATATACATACATACTTTACTTTACTTTATTTTTACCGACGAATGCACTGCACTACACGAAATACGAAATACGAAACACACAACACGGAAACACGAAACACGAAATACAAATACAAGGGATATACCATCCCATCAGTCCTATCCCAGGACCAACCTACTAGATATTCATTTCCATTTCACATCACATACTTACGCAAAGAAAAACCCCCCTTGGGGGATAAAAACAACAACATCGAAAAAGAACTCGAAAAGGCGAGGGACACTCAGCTGCCTGCCAGCATCTCAAGCCTCCTTGGAAGCCGGTTTCGCAGCAGGAGCAGCCTCAGCAGTGCTGATGGTGGCGGCAGCAGCGGCGGCTTTCGCCTTGGACGCCGGTTTCGCAGCGGCAGCCTTGGACGCAGACGCTGGTTTCGCAGCTGGCTTCGCCTTTGCTTTGGACGACGACGGGGGTTTTGCCTTGGATGATGCCGGTTTAGCCTTGGCCCCTGCAGAGGCGGCCTTCAATCTTCTGGAGGATGGCTTTTTGGCGTCGCCGGTCACGGACTGCATGAGGTGACATGACATGACATCAGCGAGGATCGAGAAAGGTAAGTGTAGGGGAGAAAAATGAAAAGTCGCAAACAAAAAGAGAACCAGCAACGACAAGGACGACACAAAATGAACAAACACACACCATCTTAACAGCCCCCTTCTTCGCCGCAGAGCTCGCCTTCTTCGCGCCTGCCCCAGTAGCAGCAGCCTTCGCAGACGCCACCTTCTTGGTCGCACCAGGCGCCTTCTTCGCCTTTGCACCGCCGTCTTTCTTCGCAGCGGCGGCGGCAGCTGGTTTCTTGATCGTAGCAGCCTTGGGCTTGGGCTTCGCAGCGTCGCTAGCAGCGGCCTTGGGCTTGGGCTTGGCGGCGGCCGCGGCCTTCTTGGTCGACTCGGCTCTGGCCTTCGCACCCGCAGTAGCGGCGGCCCTGGGCTTGTTCGCAGCAGCAGAACTGGCTTTGGCATTAGTGGCTTTGGCGGTGGTTGTGGAGGCAGCTTTCTTAGCGGAGACGGGCTTTGCGTTCTATAAATAAGTCAAAGCGATATCGATGAGGTTAGGTTGTGACGATGACAGGGGTGGGCTAGCTGACCTCTTTAGCAGCGGAGCTCTTGCGCGGGGCGTTGGGCCCGAGCTTGATCTTCCCAGAGGGGCCTGTAGGATAGTGGGATTAGATGGGCAGAAGGAAGACAGTGTGCATGGGGTGGCGACAGAGGCACGAGGTAAGCTGAGTGAGTGTGATGGAGGACGTGCCTTTGGGGAGGACGAAGATGCCCTTATCGGTGCCGTGCAAGATGGCGCGGCTGAGCTGGCTCGCATGTGTGTTGGAGAACTCGAGTTTGTACTTTTCCTCGACGTACTGCGGGGGTATATTGTGAGCGGAAGTGGCAGATACGGCCACGGGCGGCTGCAAACTTACCTTCTTGATCATGGGGCGAGAGACGCCGACGCGGGCGTCCTCGGGGTATGCGGTGATGCATTCCTAGATGAGGATGAGAGGAGGATAAGAGGGAGGAGGAGGAGTGGCAGACCTTGATCATGTCGACCCAGCTCGGATGTGTGGCACTCCCCTTGGCGGTGGATGCATGGCTCTTCGCCTTTGCAGTAGATTTCTTAACAGCAGCAGTAGGCATCGGAACAGCAAGTGCAATAGCAAGTGAACAGAGGCAGGGGCAGAGGCAGAGTATACACAGAGAGTGCAAGTAGTAGTAGTAGTAGCGGAGAAGGGAGAGGGGGAGACAAGGAGGGCAAGGTCGTTTCAGAACCCCAATTCATTCGTTCATTGAGCATCACGTGCAGAGAGCGCACGGACGCGCAATACGAGTCTTTGTTAGGAGCCTGTTGGGGGCGGGGGCAGGGTGGGAGAGGAGGCCAGTGTAGCCAGGCAGTCTGCGGTGTGCGTTGAGAGCTCCATGAAGCTGGTACCTTTCTGAGACGCGTCTGGAGGGGCTTTGGATGAGTTTGGAGAGTGTCAAGAACAGGGCAGAGATGCAAGGAAAGACAGTAGATGAGAAACGAGGAGAGGACTAGTAGCAGATAGTGCAGCAGTACCCAGCAAGGGAGTCCAAAGATCACCAACTGAGTTGTATGCAAGTGTTGGTCGGAGAGAAAGAGAGTCCTGGCGTTTCCCGATCAAAACTGGGTGGGTTTCCTAATCCGGACTGGAGTAACTCTTGCTCTCTTGAACTGGAGCGACCATGGCCCTCGCCGACTATCTGCACACAGACGACCTCACCATCCTCCTCGCTGTCATATCCGCCACCGTCTTTCTCCTGAACAACATATACAAGCCCCAGCCCCTCGTCCACCCCATCCTCCTCGGCAGACAGAGTGACGTGGGCAGAGCCCGCAATCCCACGGAAAGCGCTGTCTACAGGAACTATGCTACTGGCCTTTTGGGAAGAGTTCGTCTTTTTATTCTCTGCTTTATGTGCTCTGCATTCTGACTGTCTCTAGTTCCCAGTTACACCGGCCAAGGACGTCCACATCCTCGCAGACTTGATTCGTCCAGAGGTAGACGCTCCCCGCACACTCTGGTCCACCAAGGTTTGTATTCGTCATCCCTTCCTCTCTAATATTCTCTAACAACTCTTTTCCACAGCTCACAAACTCGCACCTCCAAGACCGTGCAGCTGCATTCGCCACCGGGCTCCTGCGCTCCGTCGGCAGCCGCCTCCAGGCCCAAAATGCATCCGTCCTTCTCTTGCTGAACGACTCGCTCGAGTTCATCGTCGCCGACCTCGCACTCGCCGCGCACTCCATCACCTCGCTCACCCTCTCATCCGCGTCCCTCCTCGCCCCGGTCCTGGAGAAGCACACCCCACGGTCATCGTCACCCACGCGTTCCTCCTGCCCCAGCTGCTCGAGCTCATATACGAGAGCGCAGAAAGGAAGACGACCGAGCATGTTATTGTCGTGGTGGGGAGCCCACACCACAGGCGATGGCCAGCGTCGCGAGCAACATCAAGGTTTACAATTTTGCAGAGCTCGAAAGGCAGGGCTTCAAAGTCGAGAAAATCCTCAGCCCACTCCCAAGTCCGTACCCGTACCCGTATCCGCTCCTTTGCTTGACTAACCAAAATTTACTTACTCATCCATAGAACCGAGCGATATATTTACAGTGTCTTTCTACCGCACGCCGTCTGGCGAGATCCACGGCGCACAGCTGACCCATGAGAATCTGACGGCGGGTGTCGCTGCCGTCCGCGCGCTCTTCCCGCAGGCCAACGCCGCGCTCTCGTCGCTCGACACCGTCGCTTCTGCACACGCACTGAGCACCCCGTATGGCAGGGCTGTCGCGTACACCGCTATTTACGAGGGAACGAGCTTTGCGAGCGTCGCAGGCTCCGAGCTGTACCTTAAAGACGAAAGTGCGTACTCTCCGTTACATAAGTGCACATGTATATAGCTCACGTCGCTCGCTAGGCGCAGCCAAACCGGAAGACGCCACCGCGCTCGCGACGCGCAAGTACCCGATCCCGTCGCCGACGGTGCTGTTCGTCAAGCCCGCGCATGTGACCTCGCTCGTGCAGTCCGTCCTCTCCTCCGCGCGCTCGTCGTCCTGGGGGCTGTTCACGCTGGGGTGGCGGCACAAGATGGTGGGCATCACGAATGGGTATGTGACGAACCAGAGTCTGTGGGACCGCTTGGTGTTTGATGCGGCGAGGCTGAAGGCGTTGGGCGAGCAGGGGGCAGCGGGACGTTGAGGGAGGTTGTTGTTAGCGGAGGTGGGCTTTGTTTTTGCTTTTTCTTGTTGTTGTTTGGTGCTGAAGTTGCGTTTGAAGGGACCCTTGATGAGGAGATTATGACGCCTGCGAGAATTGCGCTGAGCGTGGCGTTTGTGAACGCGACGACGCACCCGCTGGTCGCTGCGCCTGTGCTCGCGTCGCATCCCCTCGATCTGCAGGACATCCCGCTGTCCGCGTCGCCCCTCACCAGCAAGGACAAAAGAAAGCCGACACTCTCACCGGCACCGGAAACACGGTAGGGGACAAAGCGCACACGGGCCCGCCGGGCGTGAACGTTGAAGTGAAGCTGATGCATGTGGACGACGAGGTCGTGGAGAGCGGCGGGGATCCTGTAGGGTACCTGTCGGTGCGGGGTCCGCCTGTGGGCACAGCTATTGAGTTGGAGGCGTTTGCGCAGGGTGCGTGGGGCGGGGAGGATGCGAGTCGCGGGGAGAATTGGGTGGATACGGAGGTTCGGGCGAGGGTGCATTCGAATGGCGCATTTAGGGTTTGTTAGAGGGTGGTGTGCTCGGGGAATGGAAAAGGCGACTTTCTTACCCAGATACTTACATGATAGATTTCTCGAGAATATGAGATGGATACTTGGAGAACAATGATAATGTACCTCTGTCTGAAATGAGTATGTTTGACAATAATGATGTAATGCGCAGTCTGAAGAAATTGAGTTAGAGGCTAAACAAGAACCATTCGATCCTCGGAAACAGATCATCGTCATTGTCAATACTTGGATGTCTCGGAGAAGCACGAGAGCACGTGGTTTACGCGACGCGTCTTTTGAGTTATAGTTGCCATCTATGGGAGCAATCAACAAAGAGTAAAAGTCAGCACAGCCACTTTAACATCACATGGTGATTGGACGGACGCGACAATAGACGGGACAGAGTGTGGTCCTGCGGTGTATAAATACGATTGAACGGGTCGTTTTTTCGCCCCAACAGATAAGCGCGTACTACCCTTTACTTTTTTCCCTTACCTTTATCCATACGACTTATCGAGATGTCTGATCCTATTTCCTCTCCCGCTCCTGCTGTCGATGTCGCTGCTGATGCTGCCCCCGCTGCTGCCCCTGCCTCTGCCTCCAAGTCGAAGCCTGCGTCGACTAAGAAGGCTGCTACTGTGAAGAAGCCTGGTGCTGCTGCCAAGGCCAAGGCCGCTGCTGCGAAGCCCAAGGCCAAGGCCGAAAAGAGCGCGAAGGCGACCGCGACGAAGGAGAAGAAAGAAACGAAGGAAAAGGATGCTGCTGGCAGACCGACTTGGAAGGACATTATCAAGGTGTGTTTTGTTTCTTTGGGATTGGGTTGCATGGTGCTTACTAGGATCGGATTGTAGGAGTGTATTGTTGAGAATAAGGATGATGTCCGTCAGGGTGTTTCAAGGATGACTATTAAGAAGGTGTGTATTTTTCTCCAGGCTCATGGTCATTTTTTCTAATATGCTTTCTAGTACGCCGAGGACAAATACAAGATTGAGGTTACGGGCGTGAACCTGTCCCAGTTGAACCGCGCTATTACAAGCGGAGCCGAGGCAGGGCTGTTCCTCCTCCCCAAAGGTCCTTCGGGCAAGGTCAAGCTCGCCCCTAAGACCAAACCATCCGCATCCAAAGAGGTGGGTGCTTATTCACTCGGTGTTCGGCATGCGGATTGGATTGGATGCATGCTAACTGGACCTGTCTAGAACTCCAAGCCCCCTCGAAGACCGCCGCCGCCGCCACCACTAAGGCTGCCACCACTAAGAAGCCTGCTGCAAAGACCGCTGCTGCACCTACAAAGAAGACAAGCGCGGCGCCCAAGAAGGTGTTGGCGGGCAAGGTCAAAGCGCCTGCCGCTGCTGCGAGCGCAAAGAAGACGGCAGCGTCATCCAAGAGGAGCACAGCTAAAAGGTGCGTTATCTTGCTGAGATTATCTTTGATGGCTAAACGGGGTTTGTGACGATAGGCTGTGACGGGAACGACGGCTGCTGCCAAGGCAAAGAGCGCGGCGACCAAGAAAACGCCCACGAAGAAGGCGGCTGCTGGTGCGCCTGGACCCAAGACGACAACGACAAAGAAGGTATGTCATCCTTTGGTTTGTTTGTTTGTTTGTGGAGGGAAGGCTGATGGTGGGACTTTTTCTTTGATATGATGATATGAATAGGCTGCTGCTACTGCGAAGCCCCGATCAAAGCCAGCGTCAAAGCCGGCATCAAAGCCCGCGTCGAAAGCCAAAAAGGTTTGTGCTGAGTGGCTGCATTGTGGAGTTATGATCGTTAACTGTGGATTGTCGCAGGTGGCTGCTTGATTTAGACGATGATGTATAATAGTTATGTGATAGTTATCTTTCCTGTGTTTTTTATGTGCTTGTATAGTTAGTTTTATTGTTTATACTATTTTGGGATTTGAAATGCAAGTGTGTAATGGATGGTTGCCGGCCATCTGCGGAGGACCCCAAAAGACGAGATCTGGGGTCTGCAGGGGGTGTCATTTTGGGTGGGTAAATTGAGATTTAACATGATCATGCAGGCAATTGCCAACTTTTTCCGTGCTGCTTCTTTCTTTCTCTTTCATACTTGCCCCCTTGCCCTTCCCTCGCTGGTCGATCCATGGACCCGTCCCTTCCACAACACCAATATTCAACTCGTATTCGCCACAACCTCACTATTAAGCATGACTCCATTAATAATCCGACCATAACCAACCACCTCCCCCTTTTCCGCCTCCCGGCATCGTTCTCCACCCCGAGGATGCAACCAGCAAGGTCTTCATCCCCATCGCGCGTGCTTTTGTCTCCGTCGTGCGTATTCTTTCTTATCAGTCTCCTTGTATCATATCCCTAATCTTTCCCTTTCAAGGATAACCGCGCTATGACAATAAAAGACATCGCAGAGCGAGCCAAGGCCTTCGGGCTTCAATGCCAAAAGTGTGCCCTGTCCCTTCATTTCATTGATGACTCATTATGCTAACTTTGAAACTCAATCCGCAGTCTCTCAGCTGGGGCGCAGGCCGTGACCACGTACATCCGCGCACACAAGGCGCGCTGCGACAAGGAGGACGACGCCCCGCTGCTCCTCAGCCACACCCTCTCCGGCACCCCCGCGGACGACGACCTCGTCCCCGCGCTGTACTCGCGCGCCGGCGGCGACTCCCACCCGCTCCCGGACAGGCTCACCAACTTCAGGAAGGGCACCGCCGTGTGGTACCTGGGCCGCGCGACGGGCGTGCCGTGTCCGTTCTCCAGGGCCGGCATCCGGTTGTGCGATTATGCGACGACGACGACGACGGGGGCGCAGGAGGGTGCGGAGGCTGTTGTGGCCGAGGGCTCACGCATGGTCGGGCTGAGGAAGGGTTTGAGGAATAGTAATAGGGATATCGAGGAGGGCGAGAGTTGTGGGCAGAAGAGGAAGAGGTCGCTGAGGGGGTGTATGGCGCGTGCGGACAGCTCTGATAATGAACGGCCACCCAAAGTTAAACTTACGCTGCGACTTAAACCGCTGCTTGCCCGTTCGGCTGCGGCTAGTCCTAATGCTGATGCTGATGCACTGGCTGCTGCTAGTGCGAATGGGCATGTGGGCCCGGAAGGGTCTTCTCCGGTGTGTCCTATTGGTGTGTCAAAGGAGGAAGACGAGGAGGAGGAGGAAGAAGAAGATTCGGATGAGGAGGAAGACAACGAGGAGGACTCCATGTCGGTGGACTCGTTGGATGCCCAGCCTCAGAAGACGCAGAAGGTTGAGGAAGAACCGTGGTCGCTCCCTCCTTATCCTCGCCGGTCTATTTCTATCCCATGCTATACTCCTTCCGTAGAGACTTTTCAGCCCTCTTATAACAACTACTATAACAATCCGTACCGCCGGTCACCCTCGGTGCCGTATGCATATGAAGCCACGCCTCCGCCAGACTCTGACGACGAGGCGGACGACTTTCACGTGGCGATGGCGCGTATAAAGGATTATTCGGAGGATGAGGACGAGATGGGCGGGTGGGATGCGGATCTGGACAGTGAGGGCGAAGGAGAGACGGTGGGAGAGAGCCCTGGGCCGCGCTCCCCGTCCGCGCCTCTCCTGCTGCCGACGGAAGTGGCGGTGAAAGAGGAACCGAGGGATGTGCAGGGCATGCTCGACGCCTGGGAGGACTTTGACACAAGCGTGGCGGACGCGCGTGTAGCGGATGTGCTCGCCAAGGCGCTCGAGCTCGAGTTTGAGGGGGGCGCCGACGGCCAGAAGAAGTTTAGAGTGAAGATGGAAGAGCCGCTGCTGCTGGACTCGGACCCGTGGATCTGGGATGCGGCGGTGGAGGATAGTACGGGGGCGCAAATGGTGGGGATGGCAATCAAGCAGGAGGACGACTTTGACGTGCATTCGCTGTTTCCGTTGAGCCCGCCTGGCCCGTCGTCGCCGCTCTCGTCGTTGAGCGCGCAGTTTGCGGCATTTTCGACGTCAACGTCGACGTATTCGGATAGCGCTTCGCCAGCGACGTTCACACTGAGTGGGTCGGAGAGCCCGCGCCCGGAGATGGGTATGCGCATGGGTGCAGAGCTCGAGGAGAAATGGGATCGGTATGGTACGGTTAGGCCGAGAGCGAAGACTGTACCAGCGCCGATGCCATTTTTCCACCACCAGAAGACGATGAACGCGGGCTCGAGCTCGGTCCCGCCACCGCAGTCGATGACTCGCTCTCCGTCGCAGGACTCGGCCGCTGTGCATGCGCATCCTACGAATCTGGCGCGTTTCTATCAGCCAATATCGGTGAACACCGCGGCTATTATTAGCGGTGCGAGTCAGTTGGGGGAGGTGGGATCGCGGACGGGATCTGGCTCTGGCTCTGGCTCGTTGCCCCCTCCAACGCCGTGTGTGTCGCCGCTCCAAACACGCTGTCAGCCTGTTTCGCCTCCCTCGCCTGTGGTGGTGACCACATGTCAGCCATGCAAGCCTGCGATCAGTGCGACCCAAATCGAGGGTATGTGCCATTTTTTGTTGTTGTGTGCTCGTTTGTGATTTGATGGAATTTTTACTGATGATTTCTTTCCTTCCTTTTTTCGTTATCTGGATCTTTTTCGTTGGTTGCGGTTCTTCAATAATAATAGACATCTCCGTGTATCAAATGATGCTGGGTGCATTCCAACTCTTGCGCCGCATAGACACCGACTTTGTGAACCTCTCGCCTATACTGGCGTTCTCTGGCGCCGCTTTATCGAACAACACTCCCCGCTGCTGACCAGCGCGATTCCGAACGCCATCGTCATCACCAAGGGCTCGCCGAAGGTGTGCGGGACCTGGGTGCCGCTCAGCGCCGCGCAAGCGTATGTCAAGGAGCACCTGGCGGAGGGGCGGGCGAAGGATTTAGAGGTGTTTTTGAGCGACGAGCTGGTGGAGCGGTTCCCGGAGGCCCTGAGGGAGTTCCACAGGAATGGGAGGGGCAAAGGCTTGAATTTGAATTTGAGTTTGGGCCTCAATCAGTTTGGGAGGCATTTTGCGAGCACGATTCAGGCTGCGAAGTTGGAGGTGCAGGTGGAGGGCGGTGCGAGTGCGAGTGCGAGTGCGTCGGTGATACAGCAACGACAGCAGCAGCAGCAGCAATCGGGATCGGGGTCGACACCTGTGGTGCACTCGGGGCTGACGCCCCTGTTTGTGAATGGGTTGGGGGTGCGGGCGTAGGCTCAAGCAGGCATGTGTTGGAGGAGAATGTTCCACTGAGCGCGTCGGAGCAGCAGCTTTTTCATGAGCTGTGTGTCATGCCGGATGAAGGGCTTGGGGATGCGGAGGATGGGATGGATGTGGACGCGTCTTCTGTAGATGTCCCAGCCTCTGCGTCGGCCCCTGCAGCTGCGCCTGCTCCACGACCGCCAACACTGGATCTGAACGTGAATGTCGAGAGGGATGTGGATGTGATGGTGGATGTGGAGGAGCCCATGTCCCCGCTATCGCCGCTCCCGCCGAGTCCCGCTATGGGTGCGTCATCGATGACAGTGCCTACGCCCATGTCGCCGTTGTTCTTGTCGCCGCCGGTGTTGGCGCAGGAGCCTGTGCCCGAGCGTGGGCTTGATGATGCGCCGCATCCTGAACCTGCTGCTGCTACTGTTGCTGCTGGTCGTGGCGGTGCCAGTGCGTCGGACAACGGCAGACCGCTACGACGGTCGAAGCGCGTGGCGGATGCGACACAGCGGCAGCAGGCGCCGCCGACGACGCCGTCGCGGTCGCGGGCGAGGAAGAATGGGTCGAGGAATTCGCTGTCGTGATCTTTCCTTCCTTGTGCCCTGGGAGGTGGGTGAGTGAGTGAGTGCTCATGTTTCCGTTCGTTTGGATCTTGGCTGTGTCCTTCGCACTGGGTCATTCCTCTTCTCTTCGACCCAAGACGACCTCACTATCCTCTTACCCCCTTCGATCGATTTCTACGCGCCGTCTTCCTCTGGCCGCTCCCTATGCATTTTTTTTGCGATTCGGCCTTCCTCCCTTTGTATTTTTTCACTTGGTATCGTGGGCATCTTTTTTTGTTGGCGTTGTTGTTGTCTTATCATCGTTGTCGTTCGTTTGCTGTGTTTTTATGTCTTTCTGCTGCCTTTTCTTGCATTTCGTCTCGATTGATATTGAGATAAATTATGACATCTTCCCTCTTCACCTTCTCCCAGTAATGTTCTTTTTCCTCTTCTTTTAATGCAGAATTAACAGCGAATCGCGGCGAGCGATAACGGCAACGATGTTTTTTTTTTAGTAGTAGATTGAATTTCTTTTCTCTAGTTACAACCTAGCCCCCTTCGTCTTGGCTTTTTCTTCAGACAAAATAACGTCATTCTTGCACTGCCAACCAACAACCAACAATTTTTTCCCATCCCAACTCCACAAGTAATCGTTTTTTCTTTTAGTCTCTTTTAGTATCCTATAGTATGCTCATTAGTAGAATTTGTATCAGATATAGTTTTTTCTCCTCCCTCTCTCACCCTCTCTCTATTTCTTTGCTCTTTGGGGTTTCAACTTGAACTTCTTTAGCTTGGGCAATATTTTCGTCTTCTTGTTCGTTCTTTGCAATTCGGTTTGTTGAATTTTTTCTTTTCTTTGGTGCTCTATTGTATCGCATTCGCATCTTTTTGCCGCTGCTATCTTCTCTTTTACTGGTTCTTTTTTCCGGCCCTTGTTTTAATCTTGTTGATGTGCCACTCCGCCGACTTGCCTTTTGTTTTGCATTTCGTCTTTTCGGGTTTTGGCCTTGAAAAGAATTGGGGTGATGATCAGGCGTTATTCTTGGGATGGTATCTGGCTTCTGGGAAGAGGACCGGGGTATCTGTCCATCGGTCTATTCAGTTGGGCAGCTAGGCTTCTCGTCCCTGGGCCTTCCCTTCCTTGATCTCTGTGCTCAGTCCTTTCGAAAAATTCGAGCCTCAAATTGTCGCAAAGCCGCTGGGTCTCCCTTTGCTTTGCTAGGAAAATCAACCTGGTCCCCGTTCCCCGAGGTTATTTGACATGGCCGCTCTCGTATGGAGAAGAGATATATGGTTCCCAGACAAGGCGGGGCGCGGCTCGACTTGACTCGGTTTTTTTGATTCATCGGACGGACCTCCGAAGGATTTATTATGGAGATTTGCCATAACCTCATCAAATTGGGGAGACAGGCGTCATGGTTGTTCCTCCATGCTACATTTCGAGTCATTGGCCTTTTCCGGCTGAGAAATACGAATACGCCTCTCCCTGGTCTCGCACGCCGCACAATCGCACAATCCGAAAGGGCACATGGATTGTGATCATAGCCTGTCCGGTGTCATGCATATGGCACGCACGTTAATCATTTATGACACGCACGCGGCATAATCCAGGTCCTGTTTTATTCTCGACTTCGGTGTAACCCCTTTTCGCCAATGCGTCCATTTAAATCCATTGGGGGAAAGACGTGAAAAATCCGGTTATCACGATGGGGTGATATTTTGGCGGAAGCGGGTTTTGCCATGGACGATTGCGGTTATAGTAGTCCGACTCGACTCTTGTGACTTTTTCACCTTTCTTCTGCGGCCTTTTCCCTCTTTGACCTTCATTTCTGCATTCGCTTTTTTTTCTTCACCTCTTGCCCTTTTCTTCAACTGTCTTTGCCGTCCCGCTCTAAAAAAAAAAGATACCACAGTAATCAAATACCACAAGTACATAAAAGTTTTCATTATGCATCGATATTATTCATTGTACATATTGATAGAAGCTAATTATGATCTCTTTAGTCTATGGCTGTGCGAATGGTTGGAGGTTCCAGGACTTTGGGGAGGGGTACGCGGTGTTTGAGATGTTGATTTTGTTTAACTAGTAATGTGATTTTTATCCTCCTTGGATGGTCGGCCCTTTTCCTTGATTTCATCAGCATCTGTATTGTGAAGGAGCCTAGTATGATGATGATGGTGGTGGTAAATTGGTGTAGCTTAATAAGTTTGATTGTGATAGTTATGTGTGCATACTAAGCTATATCAGTTTTGACAAACATATTACCACGGCAAGACATTCGGCTGGAATGGCAATTGACTTGGGCTGTTGAGCTTGATAGTTTAAAAAGCAACACATCAAGGTCCGACAGGGATGACCCGGCTTACTGGGAAGCATCACCTATGGCGGATTAAGGCGGAAAGTAAAAATAACATTTCGAACTTGTGTCCCTTTCGCCACAGTGGTAACAGTGTAACCCAATTGAGGAATTTCTATTTTTAGAATTAACGCGTTCCAGTGGTGTATACTTTAATTAATTTTTTTGGAGTGCAGCTGTTTTCTCTTGTCCACTCACGGTTGTTAGGATAATAGTATGAGGTCAGGGGTGGGTGTCTATTGATTGTGTGAATCTGCAAAGAGGGAGATGTGTCAGTTAAGAAAATGCTTGGGTATTATGCTTGGGGTTGCGTGCGAGATGGTCGTGCGGTCTTTGGTTAGCTGGGTCTTGCTGTGATGGTTCTTGGGCTAAGATATATGAGCGCCAGAGTAGTTGTCGGAGCTTACGAGATACAGACCTGATTTATGAACAGCTCAGTGGTGCCCAAATCCAGCATTTGGCGGCGTGCATCATCATGGGTCTGCATGGCCCTGGGCCAAGTTGTTTCTGGTTGGAAGCCAGGCTGTTCTTCCTGAGCATCTCGTGGAATAAAGTGGAGAGATGTGACATGCTGGGCAGCACTTACGCCAATCATCTCGTCATTCAATCGTGTTAATAGCAAAGGTTCTGTCAATGCGCAGTGAGCTTGGCTATGTAGGTTAGTCGTTATTAATATTGAGCCAAGGGCAGTTGCGTTGGACGTGTGACGCCAGGGATGTTGGTTAGAAAGGACGAGAGAGAATAAAGATGGGTTCGATACTCGGTAAAGTGAGCCCACTCTGAGTCTCATCACCCCCTCTGGATGCTGCATTGGTGTGTGTATCATGAGGAGTGGCGAGGATTTTTGAGAAAGAATTCGAAGAGATGAACGTGTAGATGGCACAGGATTTTATTTGCTCCGAACCAAAATTGAAGGCTCGCCTGTGCTTGCTGATTATCGATGGCGGAATTCCGAATAGTAATTGCTGGATGAACACGACGAGAAGAATCCAGCGGTGAAAGACCTGTATATTTTCTGACCTGTTCAGTCTAGTAATTGGACAGAAAGAATGGATGATTGGATATTTAATAAGGAGGATATTGGACGGAGAAAGTGGGGGCCGAGTTTGTTCTCATGAAGACAGGATGAAGCGTGGGAATCAGGCCAGCAGGGCGATGGTGGTGAGAGATTTGAAGAAAGTTTTGCTCTCAACGACCATTCACTACTATTACTTAGTACTATTTTCTGGAGGTACCTCTGCCCTTGTAGTCGTGGACTTTGCGAGTCTGTTACTTTCAAAGGCTTTAATAACGATCATCGTCCACTGGCACACGTAGCTCCTGGGGCCACCTTTTCCCGACTAATTGGACTCTTCCCCTTGACGTCTTTCGTACTTCAGCGAGCTCAACGCTCAAATCTTCGTAATCCCTAATCGTTCTTCTTCAAAACACCACTATAATGTCTTTATCGGCCAACGACAACAATGGCTCCTATTCCAGGGTTCCTCCAAGTGGCAAGACCCCACCTCCAGCTCCTTCAGCGGCTTTCGCGAAGAGGTCCGTCGCATTTCAATCTCTCTACTGGGATCTTCTGCTTATCTACCCGTTCCAGAGCTAGAGAGTTGCAAGCCGAAGGTTTAGGCGGCAGGTACTTGCCTCCTGCGCTTCGCGGTATGTCGACAGGGGGTTCCCAACCAATCGAGGCTCCGCCCTCTCTTACGACCTCAGGGGATGGCTCAACTTTGCCACCCACGAATTACCCTCCAGGGTTTAGAAGGGCAAGGGCTGGGACCTTACCTTCGAATGTTCAGCTTGCTGCTCAACGCTTCGCAGCATCAACCACTGATTCTCCCGTCGACCAAATACAAAGGCAGCCCAGTCTTTCCCAGGTTTCTACTCTGACACCTGCAGCTTCCGGAAGACCCGGACTACGTCACTCTTCCACCACTGTACCTCCACCTGTCGCGTCCAACGTTGGAGAGAGGAACAGCCGACTCCGATCTGGTTCCCTTACTCTCCCGACTGGCGGTCTTTCCAATGCATTCGGACCATCCATCTTCTCATCTTCGTGGTTATCGACCACCAATGGCTCAACCGGTTTCCCTGCTCTCGACGAGTTGCGCTCAGTCACCTCCGCTGATTCAGGAGCAGATGATTTCGATGTACACACTTTGGACTACCTTGGCTTGGATGACGGTCATCGACCACCTCTCGCAGCAACCATTTCGGAATTGCGTAACCAGGCTCAGGCTGCAATTGCTGGAAACTTAGCTAACCCCTCGCGAATGCGCGCTACCACCGTCTCTAACCCGTACCGCACCCGGCCCTCTATTACCGGATCTTTATTATCGACACCAGCTGCAGAGGAGGAGGAAGAATACTTTGTTGACAATTATGACAATATGGGCTATGACCGCCAGCAACTTAGTGCCTACGACATCTCCAACTCGCAGGGTGACTTCGGTCAATCCTCCTACCTTGCCAAAGGATTTAAGAACACCGATCATCTTACCAGCCGACCGCGTGCTATCTCCGTGGGCATTCTCGATGACCCTACGCGATCCCTCCAACGACGTGCTACAACAAGCGATGCTCATTCTTACCTCAATGAACTTTCTCACTCAGGTCTTTCACTCTCTAACCATCTCGGCAATCCTTCCGGTATTTTGAAAACTGATAAATTGACCTCTGCTCGTGGAGGTATTTCTCCAAGCGTTCACTTCCCTAATGGCGGCGACATTCCCATTGGACGCGGTGCATCCGCATATCTTCTTGCACCCGGTGGCCATAACCGCTCTGTTTCTCCCAAGTCTGAAGGCCCTTCTACTCAGTTGCAAACTCCCACGCGTTCCCTTTGGATTGGGAACCTGGACAGCGCAGTCACAAGCGAACAGCTCATTCATGTTTTTGCACCCTACGGTGCAATCGAAAGCTTGAGACTTCTTCCTGAGAAGGTAACAAAACCCACGATCCATATTTCCTGTCATATTTACCAAATAATCTTCTAGGAATGTGGATTTGTCAACTTTGTTGACCAAGCCGATGCTATTCGTGCGAAAGACGATGTTTTGAACCGTCTTGGAGGAAACATTGGCATGCCCAATGGACAAACCGTCAGAATTGGCTTTGGAAAGGCGGATAGTGCCCCTGTCGCGCCAGCTAAAGGCAATCCTGCCAGTCCTGGTCCTACTTCGCCGGGCGCCGCAGGAAACCAAGTCGGTTGGTAATAATGCGGGTCTCGGCGGAATGGACGCTCAGCTCCAGTCCACTCCTACACGTGCACTTTGGATTGGTTCGATCCCTTCTTCGACCACACCTGCGACAATCCTCAGCGTTTTCAGCCCTTACGGTCCGATTGAGTCGGCTCGCGTATTGACGCACAAGAACTGTGGATTCAGTGAGTACAATTCCGTTGTCTTAATAGATATGTAGCTCAGATTGTATTCCAGTTAACTTCGAGCGCCTGGATGATGCCGTACGTGCTCGCAAGGCTCTTAATGGTCGCGACGTTCTCGGAAGTGATGTTGGAGCTATCCGCATTGGCTTTGCTAAAGTTCCAGTCAAGAACGGACAAGAAGGCTCTGGTTCTCCGGAGGAGAGTGCCAGTGTTGTCGCTCAAGGTGTTGGTGATCTTAGTGTTGGTGCCACGATACACGCTCTCCGTGGCATTAAAGGTGCCTCGACTATTCCTGCAGAACAACAGGTTCTGGGTGGAGTTGTTGAGAACTATCGATCCAATTTGCTCTTGAGCATGATTTCATCGGGCTTGCATAATAACCCTGTTGCGCCAGATGGCACCAAGCCTCCTGGCTGGACCCCTTCAGTTACCGAGCAACAGATGATCTTGAGAGAACTGAGTGGAGGAAGTAGTGACGCCGAGGCTGACATTCAAAGCTTGTCTGGTGAGTTGTCTTTTAAGTGGATTGCAAATTTCTGAGTTAATATTTTTCATTCATAGAATTCCGACCTCCAACCATGTACTATACCACGATCCCTCTTGTGTCTGAGAGAACTCACAATCGTCGCTGGGATGCCTCCAAACTACGCGAACTGCGCAAGCGTTTGGATTCTGGTACGATGACTGTAGAGGAGATTGACCAAGTGGCCACGGACTTTATGGACAGTGAGATCGTCGATCTCGCCTCGGACTGGCTTGGGAACACTGTTCGTTTTTTGTTTCACTTGCCGATTTGCTTATAGTTGAACTAAACTTTGTTGGGTGACGCCTTGTAGGTTGTTCAAAAGCTTTTCGAGAGATGCTCGGCTGTTCCAAGAGTCACTATGCTTGAACGCATTTGTCCCCATCTTGCCATGATTGGTATCCATAAGAATGGAACATGGGCCGCTCAGAAGATTATCGAATGCGTTACCAGCCCGGACGAGGTCGCCCTCATTGCTCAGAACCTTCGTGCTTACGCCCCTCCTCTTCTCCTGGACCAGTTTGGCAACTATGTCATTCAGTGAGTATTAATCATTCTATAAATACTTTACACTGGTTTACCTCGTCTATCAGGTGCTGCTTGCGTTTCGGGGCTCCTGCCAACGATTTCATTTTCGATGCTATTGTAGATCGGATGTGGGAAATCGCACAAGGTCGATTTGGAGCTCGCAGTATGAGGGCTTGTCTCGAGAGCCCTCATATCACTCTCAATCAGCAACGCCGAATCGCGACTGCTGTCATTCTCAATTCTATTCCTCTAGCCACCAATCCTAATGGTGCTCTGCTCTTGACCTGGCTTCTCGACACGTCTGGATTCCCATCACGATATAACTTATTGGCTCCTCGTTTCACGCCTCACCTTTCTCATTTGTGTACTCATAAATTGGCATCGCTTACTGTTCTCCGGATCGTCAACCAGAAGATCGAACCTGATGCGTCCAGACAGATTGTGGAAGCTTTATTCAACTCGCCCGGAGATCATGTGTTAACTGATGTTTTGGGTGATCAAGTCAATGGTGTCGCCGTCATCCACAAGATCTTGACGAGCCCTTTCATTGACCCCACTGCTAAGCAAGCTTACGTCGAGGCGACCAAGCGTGTCCTGATCGAATTAAAGGTTATTGCGACTCAGGCTTATCGAAGGCTTATCGAAGAAGTAGGATTACCTGTCCCTAACTTCCAGCCCACTTACAACAACACTTTACCTCCTACGGGCAAGGTCACGAAAAACTCGAATCAGAACTTTGGTGTTCCCGGGCTCCCTTCCGGCTACCCTTCCAACGACCAAGGCTTTGCGTCCATGATGGCTGCTTTGCAGATGGGAGGTCAAAATCCTCAAGCCGGTCCACCCAACCCGCCTCAACTTCATGTCGACCCAAGTTACAACCCCACAGTACCGAGACGAACAGCTCCTAACCCTACAGCTGCGTTTTCTCCTTCAGCAGACTTCAGTCCATTCGGCATGCGCCAATCAGAGACTGGCAGCCCTCGTCAAGTCGGCAACGTTCGTCGAGGACCCAACATGCCCAACAACCCTAACATGGTCGCATCACACTCACCGTACGTGAATCAGTCGCCCGTCCTTTCTCATGGAGGACCCTTGCCTGGAATGAATCAACTCCAGCCTACTTACGGTGGCATGCCGCCACCACCTCAATCCGTGCCACCTCACGCATATCAGCCTTACATGTATCAGCCATACCAACAGAATCCGCCTTCAAACATGGGAGCATTCCACGCGTAACAAAGTGCAACCCATACGACATTTCATGACTATTATTCTCTAAAAAATTAACCTTTGAGTTACGCCAGTTTTTGGAAGTCCAGTCTGCGCCATTTTGGTGCGCTCTCATCACCCTTTTTCCCGCTCATTTGGTTTCTTCGTAAATCTGCTTTTTTTGTAACGTTTTGTGGTTTGGTTACGTTGTTCTGGATAATCCCCTCCTTCTATACCCTTTCCTCGCATCGCTGTGCATGCCGGCCCACACTCTTTTCTGATATCTGCACTTAACAAAATCGGGCACCCGCCTTTGCGATCACTGGTTGGTGCTGGAACGAACGGTTGTTTCTCAAAAATTCCCTTTTCCTCTGATATAGTTTCATTTCTCTCTCGTCGTTTCCGTTACGTGTACAACAAAGGATGGCTGTCTATTGGACACGCCATAAAATCAATAGACTAGGTTTTGACTGCTTTTCTTTAAAATGTAAGTAGTTTATACAGTCTTATCTGTCTCTCCCCTGTCCTCTGTCCCTCCTAACCCACACACCATACTACCGCAAAAGTGCCCCATATTTATATAGATATCTTGGAGAATACGTAACTACTTACAACACCGTTTTATTTGCGTAAATGCACTCTTTAGGCACAATAAATTTTGACACCATTTTTTCTCTTCCTTACTTCCATGTGCTCTGATTGAAAGTTATGGGAAACTCGGCTTCAAAAGCTGCAAGGAAGTATCCTACACGAGCTCCTCCGAGCCAACCGACGACACCTCATAACGCAAGTAGAGCAACTGCACCTAGATCTCAGACTGAGCCTGCGTCCATGCCGCTCGCTGATAGCCACCGGAGTCAAGGTGAATTCGGTGTTCTTTTCTAAACGGCAAATAGCATCCATCCTTCTCTGTCAAACGAGAAGTTGAAATACCGTCTGGATTCATCGAGGACTGACCTGACAGCCACTGTAGCTATCGAAAAAGATGGAGCAGATCCGCAATTCCTCTCGAATCTGAGCTCGCTTGGGCAGGTCCGCGTCGACCACCATATGGAGAGCATACACGTTCGCCCGGTAAGATCGTGTGCTTCGAAGTCACTGTCCCGTCATTATTGTGTCTTATCAACAGGTGTTTGCGCTTTCAGGAAGCAAGCAATATCGCCCGTCTTTTTGAATCTCGCGCCAGGCTCGGAGCGGATCTGGCTTCATCTTTGTCGTCGTCATCGACTGCGTTTCGGCCGACGAGAGACCAGATGAACGCGACTGCGCTGAGTGCGTTGATGGATCGGCGGAAGTCTGTTCGGACGAAGGGGGAGTTGGAGCAATTGGCGCGCGATTTCGGGATTGGGCATGACGTGCTGGAAAGGCTGACGCGGTTCGTGAATAGTCCGAGTATTGACAAGGCGAGTATACGGCCTGCTACTGGCAAGTCAGAGGAGGAAGGTTTCGTAGCAACGGTATGTATCTTTGCCATTATGTTTGCTTTTTCGTTTACATTTGCTGAGCCTGGTTGGCTTCTCATTATTAGGCTGTTTGGATGGAACCTAGCCTAAAATGATGTTTGACATCTTGAGTTAGTAGGCTTTCAGTAGCTTCGCTTTACCCAGAGCACAATTACAGTTTCAAACTTCATAAATGCATAGAGTCCAATATGTAATTGCAGGTTTTAATACTTGATTAAAAAGTTAAATAGAAAGGTGCTGTTAGATTGCGTTTCCTAGGAGGTACAGAGCTTGGGGAAGAAAATACACATGATGTTGGGAATCCGGCTGGGACAGACAAAACGAAAATAACAATCATGAGAGGGATGAAGGAATGGTGGGATCATGAACTACGGATTAATGTTATGAACGACGTAGCAGGAACGAAGGGATTTGTTTACGTATATGCATATGGACACTCAATGTAATGCGATAGATGCAGTTCGATGGATGCTAAAGTTAAAGAATGGAAAGGGCAGTCGGCCGTTTGCGTGGCCAGATGAGAGTAATGCGATGCATCCGATTGTTCAAAACCGGTTAGCATCGAAGGAAAGGTCGTCGAAATGGAAAGAGTCAAGGCGCATTTCGAGACTTGTGTCTCCTGAATCGTCATGCGAATAGCCGGTTCGAGACGGACCCCCGTTGTTGGATCGCTCGCCTTTTCTGGGTGTAGTTTGCTGAGAGGAAATGCTCGATTCATTTAAGTCATCTAGACTCAAACCCAAGCCTAAATTCAATCCGACGTTGGTTTCGAATACCGAGTCGAAGTTTCCAAACATCGGCGGTTCAGTCGATTCGTCCTTGGTGACGAGACGCACAGGGGTGATCTCCTCGCTGTTTGTGGGAGTTTGTGGTTGTGGACTGGAAACAGTGGAAATGGATGATGTTGCAGACGGTGTACTAGAGTTGGAATGTTGTGTAGGCGTTGCACGGTCTGATTCATCATATGGGATTGTTGCCGTTGGCATAGGGGAGGCTGGAGCCGTAGACGCAGTGTTTGAGGAGGAAAATGAAAACAGTTTCATTATGGAGAAGCTGCGACGACGGTTAGTCGACTTGGAGCTGATGGTTGTTGGTGTAGGAGAGGCAGCTCTGAGTCTTGTTTCATCCTCCTGCCCAAGAGTATATACTGAAGTACGCCGAGATAGGGGAACAGATCCAAAATGACTGCTCTGTGGCGACATTGGAGGAGACGGAGGCTGGTCTGTTTCGTCTGGCACAGATATTCGTTCATTGAAAGAGGAAATTGAAGTACGGGGTTTGATTGAAGGTGCTGTGAATAGTTGAGACAATACTCCAGAGCCTCTGCGAGAGATGGTGGGAGTCCGAGGCCGCGCCACAGTCTCTCGTTCTGACGGCTCGGCTTTTCGCGACTTTTGTGAAGCCCTCCGGGTAGGAAGAGGAGGAGGAAATATGTCTTGTGCTCGGGGCTTTGAGCGCAATGTTCCTCGCAATGATCGGAAGACTTTAGAGGCCCGAGATTTGAGCGTGCCAGATCGTTTAAATTCGGAGAACGCTCGAACGCTTTGGCTATCCCCCTGTCTTCCGCAAGTGATTTTCTGCGACTGACCTTGACGACTTCGATGACATCTGAATCGTCAGCGGACCCGCGGTCGTGGTCCCTTGAAGACTCGTGACGATCATTCTCCTGAATAGAGTGAGCGTCCTCATCCTCATCCTCTCCCACCTCAATCTCCCCCCCTCAAACGAGGTTTCGCTTTCCGAGTCGTCACCCTCGTCTCTATTTCTCAAAAGAGCTTCGACGATAGAAACGGTTTCGAAATTCTTTCCAGGCATGGACCCTACATCTCTACTGAAGTTTTGTGACGGTGAATCGGCAGACATTTCAAAAACGGCGCTGTGTTCGGGTGTTTCTGACTGTTCTGCTATCTGGGACAGCTCTGGGTTCTCTGCGTGGAAAAAGCACCAGGGTGGTGTTTGGTCCTCCTCAGGTGGGACGACGAAGACGTTTGGCATGGCCATGGGTGGTTTTCTGGGAGGTTCTTCGACCGGCATTAGTATTGCCTTGGGTTTTGAACTAAAGAAGGACATTAAGATGAGAAAAGAGCGTGGAGGGAGAAATAAGAATCAGTTGGAGGTTCTGGTTCAGCGAACACAGAACACCGAACAGCGTCAGCCTACTTGGTCACGTGCGCGCGTTTATCAATAATTTACTGAATAACTCCGATCGTCCTCGGTTTGCTTGTAACATGTACCTCAACGCGGACCAATTCAACAAAAGAAAAAATGAAGGACTGGACACAGCTAAGATGGAAGTTACCTTCCTTGGGACTTGTAGTGGTGGAGGCCCTACAGAAAGCAGGAATTGCTCTTCTCTTGTCCTTGATATGTTGAGTGATTACGACCTCTGGAGTACGATTGCATTTCATATTGCCCCTTCTATAATTAATCATTTCAAGTTAATTAGTGGTCGACTGTGCCGAAGGCACCATTCGCCAATTTGCTCAACAACCACATGTACATGGTCAAAGACCTCTCAAAATCAGTCGTGTTACTAAAGTCTTTATCACACATATGCATGGTATGTTTCTGGATCGTTATCTTTCCCAACTTTGAGACGAACAACTACCAAGCCGATCATGTTATGGGACTTATAACATTGTTACGCAACCTTCTATACAATACTAAGGTAGTCGCATATCCAGGAGAGGTGCGCACGGAAGTGAGTTGTTTGGGACACACAGCATCCTGTTATAGCTCAGACTTCCCCGCCAGGAACGTGTTGTGATTTTTGGACCAGCAGGGCTGCGAGCCTTTGTCCGACAGAACCTGAAATTGACTCTTACTCGTGCTGTCGATAGATATGTTGTTCATGAGTTGCTGACGGCTTGCGACCCTATAACTCCCTGCGAGCCCATACCCGAAGGATCGACCACATTTCACCCCACAGAGCTCAACATAATGCACTGTTGCGAACTTCCCGGATTGGATATTCGAGCAGGGCCTGATGGTCTCTGGCGCGCCGTGACAGAGGGACATGGCAGAATGAGCAAAATCCTCGTCGACGCAGGTCCGATTCTTCATCGGGGTGAATCTTAATTTATCTCTTGATGTGGCCGATACCAATCTCAGTTCGATTTCTTTCTAGATCCCTGTATTGGTTATGTTTTTCAGGAAGCATGGTATCCTTCGAGAAAAGTCGTCATCCTCGGCGATACATATGACCCAGAACCCATGATTCCGCTGTGCATCAACCCATCACCCTCTCTTCTGATACACGAGGCCACGGACTCGCATATATCTGCCACTGCGGATACAGAAGGAAAGCTCTCGAAAAGGTCAGCAGAGACTGTCCTGCAGGCTGCGTTGTCAAAAGGGCATTCAGTTCCCGAAATGGCAGGCGCTTTTGCAAAGAAAATCAATGCGAGTGGGCTGGTGCTCAATCATATCGGCGCAAGGTGATTTCGGACAGCAGCTCAATCAGATCTTCTTTTCTTGCTAACCACCTCTCATTGAGTTAGATTCCCGGCGCCTCGTAATCCGTCGGACGACCATCGCAAGAGGATCATGCGCGATATTCTGAAGAAAGCTAATCTGGCATGGGGCCACAAAAAAATTATGCGGTGGCTGCTTTTGACTTTTGCAGAGTGAATGTTCCAATAGACCCGGACATAAAGGAACATCCCAGACGCCATGAAATCTCTACGACCGGTGCAAAAGAAAAAGAAAAAAGAAAAAAGAAAAAGAGGCCGCTCGTAGACCTCCTCCACCCGAGATAATAGGAAACGCCAATTTCTCACGAAGTTATCAGTATTATGAAGATCGAGGTGTAGAAAGGATAAGCGTCAACGCCGTCGCCAGCACTAGTCAAGCCGTTCACACTCCTGCTGGGGGTGGCTCGGAATTCATAGAGTGGGACCTCTCTGGACATAATAGCAAGAAGAGACGGGGAAGATAACGTGGAGAGTGTACATTTTTTATGTGTTTAACTTCACATCTATGCAACTTTTGTATTTTTAATTTACATGATACCCACATATAAAACCTAACAGTCTATGAACTTTGAAGGATTTGCTACAAGAAATCAAAACAGTGGGTGAATCTACAGATTATAAACTATTATACATAAGTATATCAAGAAAGTCGCCAGGCAAGTAGGTAATGCCTGCAACCTAGGAGGTTAGGAAAAGGGCATGATGGTATATCGCTACATACACATAGAATACAAACCAAAGGCTTAAAGTTCGTCACATTTCGCAAGGAAAAAGGAGAACCATGAATACAGTCACCGAGTGACATCGAAACGTACTGTTGGGTGTACAGTTCGCACGGCAGGACAATGATGAACAGCGCGTGTGGATTGGTTTGGATTCTGGAAGGGAAGATAACTCTAGAAATAAGCTAGACTCATCCCATGAGAGACCTTCTCAGGGGGCCCCAGTATTCGGGACGACCACACTCTCTATTGTGAGTGTTTTCCGGTGCATCGTAGGACTTTGGCCGCTGGTGGGTGTTGTAAGGTCTCGCTCGTAGACGGTTTCTTCCATTTGGGAGGAGTGTGTGGTACCGCGCGGGGTGCTCTGCTGTGAATCGGTGGATTCCTTATAGGCGAAGCGGGACCTCTTCCTGATCCACCAGCCATATTTCTAGGTGAACCAAAAATATGAGCTTTTGTGGTCGTGTAGCAGTAGTTTACAAGCACGTACCCAGAACAGAAGCGGGATGGGCATACATGCCGTCGAAAGGCATGCGAAAATGCTCATGGCCCATTGATCACCTAGGGCGTTGAACATCGTCGGGCTGAAGAGCGGAAATACGGCCCCGCATGTCGAACGAAGGACGACGGTAGCTGCTATCGCACTCGCGAAATAGACATGGTACGCGTCCATTAAATATGTCGTAAGACTCTGCAGGATCTGTGAGATTCCGGTACCAAAAGGGATTCCTGCCAGAATCGGAACAATCCAGGGGATCGAGGGCTGGGATGTCCTATTGATTGGGTTAGCGAGTTGCCACTGTGTTGGATGGACCAGTGAAAAGAAGATTTTGGCCTATTTTTTATATTTTTTGTGTGTTCACTTACCATGCGAACCACCATAGTCCTACTGGAGTTAGAACGGCGCCTAAAATAGCCATGTGCAAGCGGCTACAGAACCAAAGAACTAGGTGTTAGCACTGTTGAGGAACGGATCAGGGTGGAAAGTTGGCTCTCCACGTACGCTTCTGGGGGTGCCCGTCCAGTTTCGCTCTTGTCCATGCTCCTCCAATAAATGCGGTTTTGAATGGACTGGGATGCCGTGCCCATTGTGATACCAATCCCGATCCCGAGAAAGGCGAGTCCTCCTTCTCCAGGGCTGAAGTGTCGGTGTTGCTGGAATACGATAGGAAACCCGGAGAATAGGGCATAGAGAGTGCCGTACACTATGGAGGTGTAGATCGCCAATAGAAAGACGATGGGTTCAGTCACCAAGAATACTGCATTCCGGGACGGGAGACAGGTCAGAGACTCGGGACAAAAGTAGACGTTATGTCATGGATATACTACGTACAGAAGGGTCTGCTGAGATTTGTGCACATGACTTTTCCAAAAGACTTTGATTGATTGAGGTCGTATGTTGAGGTGTAGTGGATGGTGCCGTTGGAAGCTCGGGAGAATTTCTGGGCACGCCGTCTCAGCAATACGGGTGCGTACTGTAGAAGCATCGCGGTCAGTATCTCTTTCGAACTGAATGAGATAGAAGATCCGGAGCGCAAAATAACATACTGTTTCGGGGGTCCAGAAATAGCCTGCGATGAGGGTGATGGCAGAGAAGGCGAACATGAGCCAAAAATTGAAATGCCAGCCAAGGTGAGGATTTTGAGCGACGAAGCCTCCCACAATTGGACCGATGACTATAAAAATATCAGATAGGTTCGCGATTTTTAAGGTGTAGTTGCTTCGCACCTGGCCCGAGAAATGGGACTGTGGCATAAATGGCCGAAGCAAGCCCTCGCTCGCGAAAGTTCCATATATCGCTGACGGCACCTCCTGCGTTTGTAAGAGCTGAGAAAGTTGGTCGTAAGAAAGAATACATAAAACACATAAATCCATGAGAAAGAGACTCACGAGATGATCCAAATATTCCTGTTAACAACCTGCACGAAAGAAGGGTTCCCAAATTACGACCCAGAGCCCCTTCGAGCTGGAAGACTGTATACAGCGACAAAGTCACGAGAAACACGATGCGCTAAGTCAAAAAATAAAGGCTTCTATTAATATACCTTTCACTAGGAAAATTTGTACAAAAACCGAGGACATACCCTGCCAAACATCTACCATAAGGAATTAATTATGGAACATAAATAGAGAGAAGGTCGACGGCTTACTTCGCCCATGGAAGCAAAAATGAGAGGGCTGCGCATGGATGAATGGGTACTCGGTGGGAATACGTGGAACGGTTGGTTGGCTTACCCCAGAGCGAAACCCAAGACATAGAGGGATATGCCGAGTATCGCGACGTCGTATGAGATGCCTAGATCCTGCATCGTGTATTGCAGACCCCCTGAGTACGAGGAACTACTGAAAGACACTGTGAATGTGGACAAAGCCAGCTACGAATATTACGATAAGTAGTGGTAGTAGTAAATGCGACAAATAGAGAGAACGGTGTACCTGGGCGGTGATGACCCATTTTTGAACATTGGGCCAGTTGTATGGGTCTTCTGGGTCGTTCAAATCCCACTCGACGACGTAAGGATCGTCGGGGGTGCCGCTGCCCATATATGTTCGCGCTTTCGCAGTGGATTGTGATGATTTTTCTGCGTAGGGGAGGGGCGACTCAGTCATGGTAGTACAAGGTGCAAGAGTTACAGACGGCACATCGTTTCTTTCGATAGACAACGAGTTGGGAAAGCGAATGGAAGGATCGCCAGGCAACATGGCAGATTTGGACTGGGATTATTGGGGAAGAGAAGGCATGATTGAGTGGCAGATTTTATAGAGGATGAGAATAAGGTGCTTGAGATTGTAAGACCATGTTAAATCTTGAATGCATGGTCATTAAAGGATATTAATATGCCGAGAGCCGAGAGAGAGACTAAAATAGGAAGAGAGGGGAAGGAGGAACCCAGGACAAGAAGATTGAAGAGTGGAGATGGTGGACCGATGCAGGCGTGCTTAAGAGAGGGCTGATGGTAACACTGCGGCGAGGTGGCACTCTGAGGCAGAACATGGAAGAAACAGGCTCAATTGGCCGCAATAACAGGCTTTAGCGCAGAGACTGGTTTGCCTCTCTTCGATATCGTTTTCCTGATACGATTCTCTCTCTCGAAATCGGCCCTAACAGCCGGATACTCTGACAATCACGATGGATGATGGTGATGATCGCCAGAACAGAAACTAAGTTATAGTGAGGAGGTATGTAGTAATGCCCCTGAAATAAGTAATTAAGTGACTGCCTGTGAAAATTGGAATGGACAGAGCCAGGAGGAGATTGCCACAGAGCAGCTTTCCTTTGGAAGGAGTTTGATAAAGCATATGAGAGTGAGTGGTACATAATACAAGTGGCCCTTGTTCTTGTTTCGACGACGATGGTAGGCTGGACTGCAAGAGCCAGCTAGAGATCAAGCTCGTTACAAGTTGATCTGACACGTGGAGAGGTTCGACGATGGCTCTTGTCCCGCCGTTGGTTGACATCAGGACAGATAGTTCCGCCCAAATCGCGTTGAATCTGAGGCATTGTTAAGGAATATCAGAGTCCTTTGTGGTCTCCGGAGAGATCCCCACCGTGTCTGCCCTAGATCTTTCTTCAGTTCTGACTTGAATGTTAAAAAATGAGATCATGTTGTGGTATATTTGTGACATTGTCACTTGATCAGTGCGCTCGAGACTCCTCATCCTGAGCCTCCCCGTTCCCAGCAATAACCATCCTCCACAACTCCCTTCATATTCCACCCAACATCCCCTCTGCTCGTCGTCCGATATCGTCCGCAAACACTCTAGCTCCACTCCCCACCCTACCACCAGCTTTCTCCCCATTCTCTCCTCCATCCAGGCGCTCGTTCGACCTTGTCCTCAAGCCCCTCACCCTTTTGTGCATATCAAACGCTCTGTGTCTGTACATCTCTGAACCGTATCTATCATGACAACCCATGGTCCCATCAACGGTGTCAAAGTCTCTCGTGCGTCCAAGTCTCCCGCTTTTCTAGTGTCTCAAACATCTGCTAATAGGCTTCGAACCGTTATATCGCATTTTCAATCTGTCTCGCAACCCACCCTCCATTCACCCCTCCAACGCCTGTTCTGCAATTTCCCTCCTAATCGCATCCAATCGATACATGTTTCCCGCGAATGCTCGATCTAGCCATTGATGATCCCCACAAAGTCGTCAAAGTTATTGCCTCCGACGGTAAATCAGGCGAGACTAGAGACCTCACCTACACCAACTGCAAAGTCGTCGGCAATGGCTCCTTTGGCGTCGTCTTTCAGGCCAAGCTCGTTGGGTCCGCAAAGATGGTGATGATATCGCCATCAAGAAGGTGTTGCAGGACAAACGCTTCAAGGTTCATCTTTTCTTTTTTCGGATCTAGTTATCTGCATCTAATTTTGATATCTTTCCAGAATCGCGAACTCCAAATAATGAGACTTGTTTCTCATCCCAATGTAGTCGACCTTCGGGCATTTTTCTACTCGAATGGAGACAAGGTGGGCTTTAAACTCTTGTATTATCAACCAGATCTGCTTAACGAGGGGCTCATGCCACACAGAAAGACGAAGTTTACCTCAATCTTGTGTTGGAATACGTCCCCGAAACTGTGTACCGGGCTAGTCGTCACTATGCCAAACTCAAACAACCAATGCCCATGCTCCAGATTAAATTGTACATGTATCAACTCCTTCGTTCCCTGGCGTATATCCACTCGGTCGGCATTTGCCATCGAGACATCAAACCCCAAAACCTGTTGCTCAATCCGGCCACGGGTGTCTTGAAGCTTTGCGATTTTGGCTCCGCAAAGATATTGGTTTCCGGAGAACCCAACGTTAGTTATATCTGTTCGAGGTACTATCGTGCCCCAGAACTCATTTTTGGAGCAACCAATTACACTACCAATATCGGTAAGTTGCCGTAATGCAATTTTGCAAAACTCCGCGAAGGCTAATTCAATAATTAGACATTTGGTCGACCGGTTGTGTAATGGCAGAGCTCATGCTCGGCCAGCCTCTTTCCCGGGAGAGAGTGGAATTGATCAACTGGTGGAGATCATTAAAGTACTTGGAACACCCTCGCGAGAACAGATCAAGACTATGAACCCAAACTATATGGAGCACAAGTTCCCGCAAATTAAGCCGCATCCATTCTCAAAAGTGAGTACTACCCAAAAGACTGAGGGGTGGACGAGCTTACAATTAACAATTCGAATCTACTTTTTAGGTATTCCGGCCACGCACTGCGCCCGAAGCCATTGATTTGGTATCGAAGTTGTTAGAGTACACGCCCGGAGCGCGATTGAGTGCAGTTGAGGCGATGATCCACCCATTCTTTGATGAACTGAGGAGCGAAGGCGCACGAATGCCGAATGGGAAAGACTTCCCACCTCTTTTCAACTTTACACGCGAAGGTGAGTTAAAATGACGTGGTATTTCTGCGAGCTTGTGCACTGACAAAAGGGCCGATGACAGAGCTTTCAGTGCGACCAGACCTGATGCGGCGACTCGTCCCACCACATTGCGAAGCTGAGCTGGCCTCACGGACGATTGTGCTGGATACATTTGTGCCCATACCACTCGAACAACTGAAGATCACGCTGGATTAAGCGAGGAGACAATGTTTTTTCTGGCTGGCAATAGTTACTTGTTCCGCATCGATTGTTGTTACTCCTGTTTCTGTGTTATATATCTTGAATTGAAATGCGATGAAATGTACAAGAATTGACACGAGAATGAGTTCAGAAGACGTATACATAGGAATGAAAATATTAGGTTCAGAGTATATTGCAAACCGATGGCGACATGTGGCGTAAATTGAGCGTGAGCTTGGCACACACAAAGACCCGAAATAAATATACCAAAAAATGCTGCCATTTTACAAGTCAGTATGGCTCTTCCTCAACCCCAACCACAGTCCTCCTATGTCTGCGATACTCTCCCAGCGCCCCGTCTTGCAGGCCCCAGCGACTCAGAAAAGCCAGAACCCGTCGTTGTAGACGATGATCCAGAGCCCGACACCTTCACCTACACTTTCCAACAGCCTCCCGCTCGGAAACTGTGTGTTCGTCACCAGAGAATGGCAGATGAGGGAACAAATCTCAAGCTCCAGCAGGTATGTCTCGTGAAAGCTCCTACATTGGCGTTCAGCCACTTATCTACTGCCTCCGAAAAGTCGTTGGATGCCCTGCCTCTGGAAGAACGTGAGGCGATCAATGCAGTCTGGTCAAACTTTTCCTCTTCATCGCACCCCCGCCGGGCACTCATTCTCCAGGGCCTGCTTACGATGTGCTGCTTCTCTCAGCTTTCGCTTCTTACAGAGCAACTGGCGCATCTTATCCGTATCGATCCCTTTGCAGTCCTCCCGCGTGAAGTCAGCCTCAAGGTCCTCGGCTATCTCGACGCAACCTCTCTCTGCAGGGCCGCACAGGTCACACGGCGGTGGAAGAGTCTAGCAGACGATAACATCGTCTGGCAGAGCATATGCGAGCAGCATATTGGCCAGAAGTGTCACAAGTGTGGATGGGGTCTCCCCATCTTGGAGAAGAAGCGCATATATCGACCGAGGTCGAGGTCGCCTTGTACCCCGCCTGTGCTTGCTGAATCATCCTCTCTCAAACGGAGCGCACCCGACTCTGCTATGTGTGCTACTTATCCTCCTACCAAGCGACACCGGTCTAATAGCCCTTCCTCGGACGAATCTCAGGATACTACCGAGTCCCATGCTCATGATTCGTACTCCTATTCCTCAGCCCTGCTTGCCCCAGACCCGTCCGAATCTCTGCCCCCATCTATCACCCGACCATGGAAGGACGTTTATAGCGAACGGATGACCATCGAACGTAATTGGCGTAGAAGTCGATACACCGTCCGCACATTGAAAGGCCACACTGACGGCGTGATGTGTCTACAGTTCAATGAAACCCTCTCCCATCCTGCGTTCCCTGTTCTCATCACTGGATCCTATGATCGGACCGTCCGTGTCTGGAATATGGAGACTGGACAAGAGCTGCAGTGCATGAGAGGCCATACCCGCGCTGTACGCGCACTGCAGTTCGACGAAGTGAAACTTATTACTGGCAGTATGGATTGCACGATCAAAGTCTGGGACTGGCGGCGCGGCAAGTGCATCAGGACGCTGAACGGCCACAGCGAAGGCGTTGTGTGTCTCAACTTTGACACAAACGTCCTGGCTAGTGGCAGCGTCGACTCGACGATTAAGGTCTGGAATCTACGCACTGGGGGCGCGTTTACGTTACGGGGCCATTCCGACTGGGTGAACGCCGTGCAATTATGGGATTCTAATCCAGGAGCGCGGAACTCCTCAACGGGTGAATCTATTTTTGACGTCTCGGGGTCGACATCCCCAATTAGCAGCAGCACCTCGAAGGGCTCCTCGCAGATCGACCCGGGCAAAATGCTCTTCTCTGCTTCGGACGACGGGATCATCAAGCTCTGGGACCTGAATCTGCGGACATGCGTGCGGCAGTTTGTGGGGCACGGCGCCCAGGTGCAGAGTATGCGGCTCCTCTTGGCGAACGAGTGCGGCGAGGAAAGCGTAGAGGAAGTCGAGGAGGCTATTCCAGGCAGCCCTCCCACGGTCCCTGGCGCCGATGCAGAGGATCAAGTGGAAGCGTTCGTTCCAAAACGCAAACAGCCGATCCTCATCTCGGGCAGCTTGGATAACACTATCAAGCTGTGGGACATTGAGACCGGCCAGGCTATGCGGACCTACTTTGGCCATATCGAGGGTGTGTGGGCGGTCGCGAGCGACAAGATGAGGCTTGTTAGCGGCAGCCATGACCGAACGATAAAGGTACTCGGTCTTTTTTTTTGACAATTACGAAATGTAAAGCTAACCAACTTATTGTAGGTGTGGTCCAGGGACAAGGAAAGCTGCAATAGTACCCTGATTGGGCACGAAGCTGCTGTTAGCTGCATCGGGTTGGGTGAGGATAAAATCGTTTCTGGGAGCGATGACTGTACCATCAAAATCTGGAGTTTCGCTGGTTAATTCATCTTCTCGTCTTCCTACTTTACTTTGGTTTATTATCTTTATTTTCTCAAGATGCTGTGTTTTTTTAGATGAAGTTGTATTGCATTGTATATTATTATCACCTTCGCTGTTTCTATTAATCTTGTCATTATCATTTTACATCCACTCCTTTGCAATATTATTTTGCTTTCGATTTCTTTTTCTCAAATCTATATATGTTTGAAATACGAAAGAGTGTTGTCGTGTAAGATTAACTAGATGTCGAACAGTTGTGATATAATTATACATGAAGAGGTATCGATAGCGCCGAAGCGTACATACAATATTGTGGTATAAGATGGTATGATGTTGAAGGAAACTCCGAAATGTGGTCGAACAAAAACAAAAAGAAATGAAAGAATACATGCATACTCTATTTAAAGAACAAGCGTTAACCAAACGTAGTTGGAAAAACGCGACGTAAATAATAAACAGATGGCGACCCGGGTCAGGTTATGAGGTTTTGAATCCTAAGGTCCTCAGTTGAGGCTTGCGGGTACGGTAGTCGACTGTCTCCTGTGCCTCGTATTTATTGCTTCGGGTCATAAGTTCTTCGTCAGGATTGTCAGATAGCTGAAGATTTCGGAGCTGGTTCTCCAGGTAGTCTAGTTGTCCTTGTTGCCGATACCGTTCCAGATTTGGAGGTTTGTAGTGAATAGACTCTTTAACTTGCGCCATGAATTTGACGTATCTTTGAAAGTTGATCAAAGGTTTTCCATCGCTGCCTGGGAGAGTGGTGGGATACCTCTGCAGAACGAGGTGCAGTTCCTTCAGATGTACAGCTGGAAACAAATAGGTAAGCTTAGAAGATGTGCATAGGGTAAACACAAGTTATCGTCGCACTGACCTAGCCAAGGGATGCAATAGTCTTTCTCCTCTGGGTTTATTGCCTCGTTCAAAGCCTCCCGGTACGCCCGGTGGTTCCCATTTGGGTTGATGATGTCCTCTAGACCGTCGAGTTTGACTTGCATTTGAGGTGTCAGCTCCGCCTTTGTGAGGCGCAGTCGTTCGATCGGAGTCGAGTGCAATGCAGTGGCAATGGCGACGAGAGACGAAAAGTTGCGCAATTTCCGACATTCCTATTCAATGAGGTCGATATATGAGTCCTTTGCAGTTGCATACAATAAGAGTCCCAATTACTCACCATGGCAGTGTGAATGAAGAATTTGAGAACACTCGCTCGATCTTGGGCAGAATCAAAGTGCAAGATGGAATCTTTGACCCATAGAATTATCTTGTTGTTCGTCGTGTAGACGCCTTCGACGTTGTTGTATCCGGCATGTCTTCTTAACTGCGCAATGTAATCTGACGGGACCAAGATCTTGTATTTGTCTCCTTCAAGAAGGGTAAGAGCGATCGCTAAATCCTTAGGCTTAATTTGCGAGGCTTGAAGCAACTTTCTACCAGGAACCAAAATGCTAGGTGTTGAGTTTTCTATTTTGGCCTGGAAGGAACATGACCATTCAGTAATGCGGTTTGAGTAGAGCTGCACATATACGCAATATATACGTACCCTTCCCACAACGAGGGCCAACAGGTCGCTTGCCTTGTTGACCATGGTCGTAGATGACTTTGTGCGGATGGCGGTTTCACAGAAGTTTCTCATTTGCCAAAGCAATTGGTAGTCGATGTGAAGGTGCTGGTGAGAAATCCAATGCGTTATGACCATGAATATACTGAAAATGGGTTCAGTTGATGGTATTGGTATGAATGAAGTGAGTGACATTACTTGTATTGGATTGCAACTCTATCTTCAGGATGTTCATCTACTTTCGAATCTGCCTCATAGAAGCGACGTGATAAAACTGTAAAGAGGTCCTCGGGGGTGGTGAAATCGGCGCAGGCAGTCAGTAGAACGTCCCGGTATTCAACATCACTTCGTAAATCTACTTAAAGATCAGCTTCAAAACCCATTCAAAAATAACCCTGTACTAACTGAAGTTGGTAATTAAACGGTCGACCAGACCTTCTAAGGTGCCTGAGATTATTATACCGTTCTGTGTATTAACAATAATGCGTGGGTCCGATACTGCTTCCCGAAGTGGACCTGTAATGTGAACGCTGGAATTTGAAGAGCGCACACTCCTGGCCGTGGATGAAACATCGTAAGATTGAGATCTTTCTATTTGTTGAAAATGTGAACCGGGATTAACGGGCAATGAGGAAGAGACAGCGGGCGGCTCTAGCCGGGGTGAGTCTGTTCCGAACCGGATTCTTGAATCGCTACGAGGAGAAGTAGGCGATGGTGCCGACCACGAAGAATCAAAGTCGATGTTTACAACGGGGTTGGAACTGGAGCTAGAATTGCAGCTTGATGTAGAGTTCTTTCGAGGGTAAACTGGCTCTACGTGTTTTTGGAAGAACCCACGGTTAGGTGAACTAACCAGGGGAGAGAGTTCGTCTTGTTTCCGGTGCTCGAGAGAAGGGGCAGGGGGTACCCGTTGACTCGACATAGAGGACATAGTAGTCATTACGCTTGAGGCAGTCGATGGTCTCCTGTCATTATTTCCTGTTGAAGGCCTGTTGTCATTGCGCGTAGACGTGAATCTTGTCCAGCGTTTTGACAGGCTGGGCTTACTGTCTGTGCCTAACTGGTATTAGCAAGATATAGTTGCAACATGGTAGAAAAATAAATTACCATTGGAGATCACACGATTCTTTATTTCTAACAATTCTGATTTGAGGCTCGCGATTGAAGGGCGTGACTCAGGTCTTTTCTGCCAGCACGTTTGCATCAATGTCCACATCTGGTCAGAAAGGCCTTGTGAGGCCTTTCCTCGTCCAGGATGCTCAGGAAGTTTGCCATTGTCGAGTTCGCGCAGTACGGCGATATCGCGGGTTATATTACTGTAAGGCACATCCCCGCTGAGAAGTTCGAGGCATACCATACCAAAGCTCCAAACATCCGAATGGGTAGACACAGGTGCATTTTGCAAGAGTTCCGGTGCAAACCACCTTGGGTTGATGCTTTGTGACGATGTCATGCCTTGACCGCACTATAAATTTGATCAATAGACAGTACGAAAGAAACGATAAGAATATAGTTACATCCTCCAGAAATTTGGACAGCCCAAAGTCAGACAATCGCGCCACACCAGTTCTAGATATCAAAATGTTTGCCTTGAAGGAAACAATGAATACGGCAAACAGCTTAAGACATGCACTGTAAACTTACTCCTCGGAGGTCGCCATGTACAATACCTCTGGTATGAAGGTACTCAAGACCTGTAGACGATACAAAGTTCATGTGATGTTTAACATTGCGTATTCACCACGTACCAGTTGCAGCATCTATTAGAAGTTTAATGCGATCTGCTGATGGAAATTTCTTCAGGTATGCAATGGCTGTTCCATTGTCCATCCAAGGGCTGACCTTTAACAACGGATATGATCAGAGGTCATATCATTGGCATACTATAAACTCAGATAAACATACAGAATAAAGATCTTCATCCATATAAATAACACCATAGAGGGGCACGACATTGGGGTGGTTCAGCTCTCTCCAAATGGATACTTCTCTTTGAAGGCGCTAAAGAATATGATGAGAGCAGTGACATATGGACAGATGTGGCAACATACTTGCTGAGCTTCAGGGTTGTTTGCGAGAGTTCTGGGCAATCTAAGGGCAACCTGTGTTATGTGTAAGAATTTTGGTCGAAATGGATTCGAAATGACTGACTGGTTCCCTATCGAGCCATTGGCCTATGCATCCGAACATTGATTTATATATAGAACATAGATTGATGGCTTCAACGCACCCTGGTAGATATCATTGAAAGACCCCTTGGCCACTGTATTGTGAGAGCTCAACGTCACTTGACCGGTCACTGTGCAATCGAATTAGCTTCCAGACGTTCTGTGCGGGACAGAGCAAGTGACTCACAATCCGTTAGAGGCGGGAGTTTGGATGTCTTTTCATGCAGCTCCCAAAGACCAGCTTTGAAGACCTCTTCCTCTTTGGGTTGCAAATAAGGATCCATTAATTCCTATGTCGGTTGAACACAGCTTGTCATCTTCGTAGCCGCATTACAATGAAAAGCAGCACTTACAGTTTGAAGACTTTGCATCATTTGCTCCACGGGGCGGAAATCAACGGATGATTGCATGTTCATCAATGCCTTCATATCATCTGTGCTTTTGACAATGACCTGAAGAACTTCCCGAATCTCTGCTTTGTCGCGTTCTTGGATAGCTTTGGATTCCATTTGACTTCGAGTCATCTCCATGTTTATTTGAATCTATATATATATGAGGCAAATATTATTGCAATAGGGAAAGGACAGACTTACGCTGAACTTCATCATCGCTGCGTCTATATCTCTACTTAATCTAACAATACCTTCTTTAATTTCTTTTTGTTGTAGAAAGCTCTTCACATGAGGCCAAGAAGACCATTCTTTGACTTTCCGATGAATATTTACGATGATCCTAGAATAGACATCGTTCAAGCACCACCGAGCGTTCAAGTATGAACCACCCACAGTTCGATTTCATCAGCGATCTCCAGGGCTTTGCTGCCTTCTAAGCCCTGCGAGCTATCTCTGAGAGCAACCATCAGGCTAACACAACGTCCACTCATGTCTCTGCATTGTTCCTAGTAGATAAGAGTGTCAAAAAGCGGCCTAATCCTATGAAGATGAACATACTTTATACAGTTTTACATTCTCGATTCCTTGGTATGTTGATGTTACTGGTATAACGTCAAGCAATCAGAAGAAGCACCTTGGAGCCGAGCTAATTTTGAACATACATATTTTCACTCCTGCACTCAGACCCGGTACTCCCGACAAGGCAAGGAGATCTGAGAGGCTCATCAAGAAGGAGGGTATTCCGCTGCGGCCTGGTAAGAAGGAAGAAGCATAATAAGACTCCGAGACGTGACGTCGGACGGCCAGGCACCTTTGACAAGTAACGCAAGGTTGTGCTCACGGGGTGTGAATAAATATTACTCCTCGAGCGCCCTGATGTGTAGACAACGGTGCAGAGCCTCGGGCCTCAGGCATCAGGCAGTGCTAAGTATTCCGAGCGTCTGGGACTGTTTACGGATTTTACAAGGAAAAATCAAAATCACCCAACTTTCAGGGGTAATCTAGAGCCTATTTATAACTTTACTGCACAGCCTATCCCTTTTATGTTAAAAACAAGAGGTAATGGGATTATAGATTTAAAAAGGCTGCGTTACTGATCGGTAGCGTGGCCGAGTTGGTCTAAGGCGTTGGATTTAAGTTAGTCTTGATTCCCAATGGGCGAGAGTCCGCGCGAGTTCGAACCTCGCCGCTACCAAATTGTTCTTTTTCTCGTCGTTTTACCTGCTACTTATTCATCGACGTGCAATGTACATACTTACATCGTTTCGTTTTTTTCTTTCTTTCCATTCTACGTTTCAGAAGCGGGCCGCTCCTTCTAGAACCTGTTCAGTATGATAGCATTCAACATGAATTCAATTAGATTTATCTGCAGAATCATGCGAGGTACGCCAACAGTTCTCAACAGTTTCCGCGCACATTCGTGAATAAAAAGCCACAAATCAGATACGAATAGCATTAGGAAATAGACAAAACAACAAGTTAGATACACGAAATAAGAAGAGTCGTATAAAACTAAACATGGGGTGATTATTGCTAGGCTCCATAGCGCTCCCGAGCCTGATGAATGGTCAACATGGCGTCCAAGACAGAGAGAGATATGATCTGCTTACCGAGTCTTGGGCCATATGTACATAGCTGGTAAATCCTTCAGTGTATTTCCCTATGTCTTTGGCTTTGCTGGCGCCTAAACCGACGCCTGGAGAGTATACAGCGGTTTCACTGTCAGAAGCAAGCGTCGATGAGCCTGCAAAATATCAGAGAACGTAGAAATGATTAGAGATACGAACATTGGTTTACACGGCCGTCTCCTTCAGAGCCTAGTCCTGTGCCTTCCTTCCATCCCATCATTTTCAACAATTTGTTCCCCACATTGCTACCGTCCTGCCCTGGATGTGTAGGGGGGTGCAGGTGGGGGCGTCGGTGCCTGTGACGGCGTATCTCTCTTCTTAGTGATATGGGCGTCCTTGTCAGGTATTGGCGCTTCAGGCTGATTGAAGAGCGTTCTTCGTTCAGAAGCTCTATCCCGGTACTTTGGTTGATCTGACCCCGTGTCTTTCTTTCGACTGGCAACCTTCTCACGAGCAATATCTCGTAGATTAGAATCTTTGAAGTTAGCCTAACATGATTTATGTTAGAAATGCGCCAGCGTCAAGCAACTTATTGCACACCTTATGCAGGGCGGATTCTTTGTTATGACGTTTAAGTTGGTCAGTCGTTTTGAACTGTCGTGAGCAAAGCAAACAGGTAAGGGTGGCAATGTCCGAAAACTCAAGTTCAACATCTGCGACTGGTGGCGTGGTCCCTTTCACTGCAGCTGCAGGTACATCTACCGTCGTCGAAACCGATGGTTTTACTGTAGATGGACCAGCCGAAGAGGAAACAGCAATTTTAGTCGGAGCGGCCTATTGTGTGAAACGCCGTCAGACCCCGATTGACTTGAACGTGGTAGACGATTTAAGGGTTACCTGAGCAGGACTCGGAATATCATGCGCAAGTTCTTCTTGAACTTGATTCCATTTATTGATGTTGTTGGCGGTCTTCTTGCTAGCGATGAGAGGAGCCACTTTTTTAACAACAAGAGCTAGAGACGACAAGTCAAAATTATGTTCCGTCATACAAACTGAGTACACACGTTTGCTTGGTTCAGAAGGAGCCTCATCCTGACTATCACCAGCGGTGTTCGAATCATCCATTGAAAATCCTAAAACTGGGATTTTCGTGGGCCCTGTAACTGATATATAATCAGCGTTGGAATATATAATAAATATAGAGCGCCAAACTTGTGTTCAGTTTGACAGGGCCTTTGCTGAAACTCAAGGTGACAGGTTTATCTGAAATTGGCAAGGTTGAAGGAGCAGCCACTATCGATTTTGCATGGTCCGAATCAACTGTAGACTTTTTAGAATGTCTTGAAATCATGAAATGAGAAGAGACATTATACCTTTAGTCTTCTTCTTCTCTTTCTTCTCTTTTGACTGCGCAGTTTGCTGGGTAGGTTCCTCTACTTTGAATTCGAGGACTGCAACTGTGGAAGATTCATCCCAATATCTAACCCAAGCGCCTTCCATGCCTCCCAGGCTATTTGTTGATGTAAGACATGCTTCGTCTCTTGAGAGGAAGTCAGTCACTGGCTGGAAAGAATATGGATGGGCAAATGAAGCGGCAACAGGACGATCTGATATGCGAAATCCAGAGGGATGTAACTGTGCAGACATTGTTGCTGCGAGGACGGTTGCCGCAGACTGACGAGTTCGTGTGAATTTACCAGTGGCGTGTATGTTGTGTGTTGCACTTACCTGAACATCTACAAATTCCACAAAGGCAAATCCAAAACTAGCCATTGTGACCTTGTCTTTGATCAGAATTATTCGCCTCATTCCCTTTGCTCCTTCCTTTCCTGTTCCTGCTGAAGAGAGCATGGCTTGGTAGATAGCCTGAGGTCCAGAAAGAGGATCTAGGCCTCGGAAAAGAAGGACGGGACTTTGGGCGTTGCCGATGTCACGAGTGCCATCGTTCATGTTGCCTCGGCTCATGCGACCTTTGTCGTGTGGCATTGCACTTTGTGAATAGTCGATCTTGACTCTCCGACCATTGTGAGGAGCGCCTGTTTCAAGCGCCTTGTAGAAAGCAGCTGTTGCAGATGCTCCATGTGATGCTGGTGGTGGCACTTGAATGAAGGGGAAAAGAGGGTCCACAAAAGCGCGAGCATGTTCGACGGTTGTAAATTGAGCGAAGCCGAAGCCCTTTGAAGTACCTTATAAAAATCCAACGGCGAAGTACGTTAATGCATGTGCAGGAGCAAATACAAAGGTGAAGTGCCTGATGATCTTTCTCGAATAATTGTCACTGTCTCCACACTGCAGCCATTTGAAACGAGGTATGCCTGAAGCTGGGTAGGAAGCGACTTCAGTCTCGGTTATAAAAGAGTCAAGAACATGGGAGTCGACAGACATCGGCCTCTGTGAAGTCTGGATCCAAACCAAGGAAGATGACATGAGGACTCGGCTCAGAGGGTACGAGACGCTTCTTGACAAATCCACCTGCACCTCCCCGTGAATGATCATCATACCCGAAATCCTGCGACCAGTCTTGCTGCTGTTGCTGCCGGTTGTATGAGGTGTCATAGCCAGCTCCATCGTAGGCATGAGAATTATCGTAAGCCTGAAGACACTCAGAGAGAGAAGGCGCAGTTGAAAATGAGCCACGTACTCCATTATTATATTTCCGTCTCTTTCCGTCCCCATGATAGTCTTCTTCTCGGTCTCTTACATTCCCTCTGTTATCTGACCAGCCATTATTATCGTCCCATGTATCTTTCCCTTTGTCCCATTCGCGGTTGTAAGCCATAAGATGAGATTCGAGCTAGAATCAATGAAGGTCGAAGACAAGAAATGAAGTAAACAAAGAATAAACAAACATTACACACTCTTGGTCACTTAACACCACGACCACGATCTCTTTAACGCAATGGGCCATGGTAAGTAGTTCCTCAACTCTCTATCATATATCCTCAAATGCTGTCGATATAGGACCACTGAAGGTACGAAGACCACTCAGGGCGTAATGTACATTTTCAACTCATTTCCATCCAGATTGATCCCGCCATTGAGCGGTTCAACACTATGGTATTTCTCTCAGCTCCTGGTCCTTGTATATGATTCCTAAGTATTATCACTAGCGTGAAGAGGCATATTTGAACTTCCGCTGGACACGCAGGACAATACGCACGAGTATCTTAGGATTCATTGTCGTTCCGGTTGCGGTTTACTACCTGGCGGATCAGTACAACGTACGTTCTACCTCTTGCTGCTGTCGGCGTCGACACCCACGAACAATTTCTTTCTCCAGCTACGATACTCTTGGGCAGGGACACTAAAAGGAGAGCCATTGTCCATCAAGGCGCGAGCGTCGCAGGAAAATACCGAAAACTAGATCTACGTAACTCGGGGTCTCTTCCGTAACTTTCCATGTACGTGAGATACCTTGTCGCCTCTTACTACGTGCCAGGAAGTGCTAGAATCTAATTTTGCTTTGCAGGATTCATGATAGAAGTTCCATGGCTTAGAATCTTTGCACAATTCAATAGCAACTTTACAACCTCCGCCCACTACGCTACTCAACAGTGCATGTGCAGGTGCACGCTGTGAAAAGTTTACAACCGCGATATCTAAATGGTCGAGCTCATCGTCTCTAAATTCGCGTATTACACTTTTAAGAAGGGGGACACTAGGATGGCTTGTCTGAAATGAGTCCAATTCCTTCATTTGACTGGAATGGAATGGAGTGAGCGTTTCTAGGTCTGCCTAAGGGAATCAGGACAGGACGCACTCATCATAATGCTCCCCTATGACCGTTTCAACGGCCTCCGTACATGCCATTGCCGCCTCTTTCCCCATGAAAGCAGTAACAGCACCTAGGCTGAACCCTGCGACTTTTGCAACCTCAGAAAGAACTGTCGGTCTAACGTTATGCTGAACCTGTAATTTGTCCATGACCGCCAAGTGTTTCTTCTCTTGATCCCACATTTCCTATCAAAACATGTCAGATATTAGTTTCAAAGTAGTGAGATAGGCCTACCTGAATCAAATGTCCTACTTTTTTATCGTGTCGGAGCACAGCTAGCTGACCTTTGTAGATATAATTGGCAGCTATTTCTCCGGCTTGATCCACACGAAGTGCGCTGTCCAACATGTTTCTCTGAGCATAGGTCAGATCCTGGGGGTGGAGTGAACTGCAAGAGTTTTATTAGCGTGAAGGGTAGTGTATGCATTCGATGGCAGAGTTCTGGCGACGGTGGTAAGAGTTTGTACACACTTTGGCATGGTGTGTGTTCGGGGCGATCAAGTTGGCGAGAGGGCTGTTGGCCAATTACCATGGCTGTGTTGCTTACTAACGTAATCTACTTAGGTAATTGTAAGGGCACTTGGCTCCAGGCTTTCAGATCAGCTCGTATCTATCTGTCGGAAATACTCATCATTGCGCGTTATCGGTGCCTACAAAATAATTATGCACCATGCCGGTCCCGGAATCAGGACAAGGTTCCAGCTCTGGGAAACATTGAATGACGCGCGATCATGTGACCAACGATACTTATAGACCATCGTAGTTGATTTGAAATCGAAATTCCCTCAATTGCATACCACAATCATGGAACGAGTCACCGAATCCCGTAAAGGTATGCTTATCCTGCCAGTTTATTATGAATACTCACCATTTCCGCAGTTTGGACTACTCTGATAACCAATACCGATTATCTTTCTGGACTTCTGACTCTAGATTACTCACTTAAAGCTCAGAACTCGGCCTATCCACTCGTTGCTCTCTATACTGACACTTTCCCTGCTGCTGGTCTTGCTGCACTGGCCTCCCGCAGTATCCCCGCCAAACGAATTCCTTATCTTCTCCCCGCCGTCCACAAGGATTATTCCAACGACCCTCGATTTTACGACTGCTGGTCCAAGCTTACCCCTTTCTCACTAACAGAATATGATCGTATCGTCCAGTTGGATAGCGACATGCTTATCCTGAGAAACATGGACGAGCTTATGGATCTTGAACTTGATCCGCCCGAGCTAGCAGGGAAGGGAAAGAGGGTATTCGCCGCAGGTCATGCTTGTGTTTGCAATCCCCTCAAGAAACCCCACTACCCAAAGGATTGGTATGTCCCTCCTGACCCCCGTTCAACTGCATAGGGGGTTATTAGACACTTGTTCTATGCAGGGTTTCAGCAAACTGCGCGTTCACCTCGCAGCACGACAACCCTGACGAGGCACAGGTCGTCGCTGCGGATCCATCTGTCGGTCCTCTAGGCTTCATGAACGGTGGTCTACAAGTTGTCAATCCGTCTCAATCTGTCTACAACCTCATCCTAAACTATATCAATAGCGATGAACTCCCCAACCTCGAATTCGCCGATCAAAGTGTCCTGACCAATCTTTTCAAGGGTCGCTGGGTCCCACTTCCATACATCTACAATGGACTGAAGACTCTGCGATGGCCAGATGTTCATGATAAGATTTGGAGAGACGACCGAGTGAAGAATATTCACTATATTCTTGCTCCCAAACCTTGGGACGAAATGGACGCGGAGGGAAAGTTTATTGGAAAGGATGAGACACACAGATGGTGGGTAAATTACAATCAGGAGAGGTTAAAGACCGAGAAGGAGGCGGGCGTTCCGGCTGACGGGTTTTAGAATAACGTTTGAATTTCATCACATTTACCGGAGGAGCTTACCTTGGGTAAGTAATGAAAGTACCACTTGGCACTTTCGAGGTTGTGTTACATTCGAACTATATTAGTACATCATACGCGTTTAATCCCCTTTAAGTAATACCTCTTTATCAGTCACGCGATCACGTGCAAGCGCGAACAGCAACAGCAACAGCGCCGGCCGGCCAGATCGAGCCTTTCATAACAACCAAACTTGACATACATTTTCCATACATCGTTCAAAATGTCTTCTACGTAGGTTCAGTCTGAATTATGCGAAAGCATGGCTGAAAAACATACATTTATCAAAGCTTCACTCCTTCCAACACCGTCGACATGTCCAAGGAAAGGGATTGGCCGGCTAGTCTCGGTAAGTATACCAGGACAGGGTTCTTCTGTGCTTGCGACGTATTGAACCCATCTCTTAGGTATGATGGACTGGGACAAAACTAACATCGTGTTCACTAAGAGGTCTCTCGTCGAGTTTTTGAAGTTGGTGTTCATTCCAAATCTTTGGGCCAGAGAATTCTGTTAAAGCGGCTTTGCCTAGATACACTGGCACCACTGTCGATGTCAACTTCAACAACATCGCAAAGCTTCCTCGTAATGAATTATCATTACCCTACCCGATCATGTAGCTAAAATTATAACCAGGCTATGCTACGTTCGGAAAATTGTCTGAAGCTTCGAAGGAAGCCACAAGCACAGGCCAGGCAAACACGGTTGAAGGTGGTCCAAAGTCTAATATTTGTGCGTTGATGTATTAACACTCTTTAGCCGGTGCATCATCTGGAGATGCCTTTATTCCTTCCCGTCGCGTACGCAGTGTTCCTGGAGGTCCCCACACTGACATCTTTGATCATGGTGATGAAGGAGATGCTCTGTCGCAAGCGCCCCCAGAGTGCCTGATGCTCAGGTGAGTTATCAAAGGAGATTTCTCCTCATTCACGAACCTGATATCTCTAGCCTATCTCTGTTTCCAAAACAGCCCCTCAGGCTGTTCAAGAGGCCGCAGATGAGCATGTTGGCCTTGACTTCACTTCCGACATCAAACCCAGTCGGTGAGTAATTTTATATGGCTTATTAGGCTTTTTGAGGCTCATATCATACATGTAAATTTGGTAGACGTGTACGTGAAAACCCAGGTGGAAATAGTAGCCTGTCAAACTTTTGGGACGTTGAAGAGACTGCTGAATTCAAACCCACTCGTCGGTATGTCTTTATAGGCCTTTTGACGTTATTTAATCTAATTTTATACCATATCCAGCGTCAGAGAGGGCCCTGGAGGCCGTGATAGCATCAGCGAAGTAAGCTACGTTCCTCAAGGATATTAAACTAAGATAGTTACTCACGACGACTTCAGATCTTTTAAATGTAAAATCGATTTAAGGCTTCTTGGTTTTGAACCCTGGATGGCAATGGCCTTTACAAACTTGTATATATATCGCGAAATATTATCTTGTGCTCCGTAGGCTCACGTTAACCGAGTGATTCCCTGGTCTCTCGTGAACGCAATTTGTGCTAGCTTTATGACGCAGAGGTGGATTCACATGTTGGAGAAACTTATATTGACGCTTTCCAGAGTCTACTTTTGCCGCCCCTTATTTGAGTGGCACCCTGGGTGAGTCGCGTTACCATTCAGCCGCGTCAACATTTTTACTCATGACGAACTCATTGGAGCTTTGGATTGGAGGAGGCCCAGTCCACGATCAGTCTGAAACCAAGTGCTGGCTGACCGTGAACGTTTGGTATGCACACCGCCAGGTGGCTGGCGAGATTTTGCCTATAAAGCTTCGCTTTCCACTGCTTTCAATCTTTATTCTAAACCCCCACATTCTTTTAACTCAACCATTTCTTCCTCTATCAACCAATTAATGTTCCTACATACCTATGTCTAGAGCTATTGGTCGTCTCATGGAATGTTCCTTTGATCTATTGGAACTTCTTTCGAATCGTACTCCCCTTCAATTTACGTCAACATGCTCGAATCGCGTTTCTCGCTCATCTAATATGGTCACGTCTTCATCACATGCTCAACTCAAGACCTGCAAATAAGCATGTTAGCCACTCAACTGGACAAAGAACCAGATGAAGCAGGGCTTCAATAATGGACCTGAGTTTTCTGGTTGTACGTTTGAGACTCGTTTCAAATTGAAGGGACCAACTCATATTCGTTCTTACAGGTGCAGAAGGTACCCCTAATGTAGCAGCCTACGAGGCTACCTTTCTAGCAGTACCTACAGTGTTTAGCAAAACCACTCTGCCAAACTTCGCCCGCTCACGCAACGACTTCCTCACCCGAACCGTCCAGCTTCATCTATCTAGCTCCTATTGCCTGTATCGCTTGCTGAAACTTGATTCGGGCATATATGGTGAGAACAACTTGGAGCTGGGCCAGGTCCCACGTATACAGCACAATCGTTATCATAGAACATTCCAATATTCTTTTACCAATTTAATTATCACTTCGACCATTTTCTAGGCTGCTTCTTCAATCAGGCAAGCAACTAGGGGCAACTGCGTGAGGTCGGCCTCGACCAACACCAATACACCGACTTGCTACTGCTGTGTCGCAGGGTCTCAATTTCAATCACCAGTCGGCTGGTGCTCCTTTTTCTCTGGACTGGTTTGGCGACTACACTAGTCCACGACTTTGTTCGCTGGACGCTCTTTGAGAATCTTTGGGCTGGCAAGAAGTAGCTCAAGTTTCCTGGACTCACCAGCCTTTCATCCACCTCTTATCTTAGGAGGAGCTTCGATCCTCTTGCCAAACAAACAAGGAACGAAGGCGTATGGAGAGGGCTATCAACCCACTGACAAACAACGGAGTTCGTTTTGTTCGTCAAGTGTCTAGCCAACTAGCGGCCTATCTTTTCTTTTCTTTTCCTTCTTTTTTCCATTTTTTCCCCAAACTAAATAAGGTCCGTCGATGGACTAGCTTAGGCTAGCCTTCCCTGCAAATGGAGTCGCTATATCCGGGTCTCAAAAATATCACGCTTTCCTCGGCCTCTGGCCCTTTCACAATATTCTAATAAAAAAACCTACGCACATCACTTCGGAAGATGCTTATTCAGTTAATTATTCATCTAGGCGAACAATCAACAGGACGGCTCTTTAACAGGATTTCTCGTCAACTATATCTCTGGCACTTGAGCATGGTCTTATGGAATAGTGCGTAGCAGAAAATCGGGACCACCGCCTGGAACCTACCTATACATTAGTACCATATTTTGTGTAGTTCTTAGGCTCTTGCAATCGTAGGCGCATTGGACCCACTATTTTGTCCGGCTTAAGACGACAATAACACAAAGTATAGCCAACGATTGGGTGTGCAATTGAGCTCATCATGATAATAATTACCCAATCAAACTCAGCATTTCATTTTACTTTCGCGTGTAACAAACCTTAGAGCTTAGTTTATAAGGTCTTTTAATCTCATTGACTGTTGATTAACATTAAATGGCCAACAACTGTGGAGTATTATAAAAAGTCGGCCGAAGGTACACGAATTGACAACACTCAAACACCTTTTTACAAAAAGAGGGTCGTAAGGAAGAATGCGACAGCGGTCAGCCCGGAGAGTTGATAATGGATGGTGCCGGCTGCACTAGTATTGTTTGGGCTTCCTGAAGGTGCAGAGCCCTGAGACCCTGTGCTGCTTGTCGAGCTCTCCGATTTGGTGCTTGATGAGACCGCAAGAGTGGAGGTCACCACTGCAGATGTAGCAGGAACAGATACAGTGGCGGTGCCTTCCTCAACTGTAATGTAGGTGCCCTGCAGAATATAAATGAATATGCATGAATGTTTAGATAAATGATATGTCACGACTGACAGCAACGAGAGGACCCAAGCCACTATCCTAAAAAGATATCTGTCAGACTTGTGAAAAGGATTATTGATGTTGGTCATCAACACACCTTGACGTAGGCATTGAAGTCCATTTTGGAAACCCCGAGACCGGGGTTCGCGAATGCAGCAGGTGCAGAGAAGGTAGTTGGTTGTGCGTAAAGAAGGACCACATAACTAAAATATGGTTCAGCGGAACCCCTAAAGAGGTGAATAGTAAAACGTGCCGATGAGGACCGCTGCCAGCGGCAGGCCCAGGTCCAGCATACGCGGTGATTGCAGTACCAGAGGTGGTTGTCACGACCGAATCTTTATTCAAGAGATTGATGCACTCAATGCTAGGGCGTAAAGAGTAAGACAAGGACATACTGCTGATGGTTGCACCATTTACGAGCCAATGACGGTTCTCTCCTTCAGCCAAGTCAGTCCCAACAATATCGGCATCGACCATGGCAATCGTGTAGGTGCCACTCAAGGTCACAGATGAGTTCGCGGGAGTAACAGTGACTGTTGGAGTGGCTCCAACCTCTGTTCATCGTAAAAGATTAGTGCTTGGCAGAGGTTATCTGGACGAAATTAGACGCACGGTCCTTAGTAAACTTTTGACCGGGCTGGACATTGCCAACACCTGCGAATAGGTTAAACTGAAGTCGAGAATCCACCAGTGATGGCCACTCACCCGCAAAGTTCAGCGAAAGAAGGGCAGAGGGGTTGAAAGAGGCAAGCAAGTCAGGGACAACATGGGACTGGGAGAAGTGAGCTTCAATAGCTTGAACGTCCACGGATGCTTGAGCAGCTACAAAAGGGACGAGTGCAACGGAAACAACGAATGAAAGAGCGAACATTTTTTTTTTTTTGAAAAGAACGTGGTTGTAGTGGTAACTAGTAAAAAGCGTGTCAAGTCATTCTGACCGTTGACGTCTTATTTGTCCTTGGCAGTTTTGACACCAATTACATTCATATGAAAAAATAATAATATACAAAATGTCCCTGGAAACTATGGTATATACTGGAATATAGATATCGAAGAGCGCCGGAAAATAGATGTTGTAGCGGGTGAATAAAAAAGCTATGATGGCAGTGTGATATCAGTTAGCCCCTCTTCCTTCTCGTCTTCGTCTTCTGGCATCGGTTGCTCAGTCATGTCCAGTATTTCTGACACTAAAGGTGAAGTCGGGATGTCTTTCTCGGCTTCACTTTGTCTCTCCGTCCGCCGTCGTCTTCGCCGTGAACTAGTGGGAGAAGGAGGGGCACCAAATCCGTCGGATTGCAGGCGAGCTAACATGTCGCGAGCAATGACTGACATGTCGTTATCAGGATTCGAGAGCTCAAGATTAAGGCCGCGAGGTACTGTCGTATTTGGTTCAGCTGTGGGACGCCGCCTCCGTGATTTACGCGTTATTGTGTCTCCATTACGAAGATCCTCTAATATTCGGTCCAAAGCACCATCATCTTCGTCTGTTATCATGCTTGCTTCCTTTCGGCGGTTGGCCTTGCTCTCTTCCAAAGCTTGTTTTCGCTTGGCTAAAGCCATCTTCTCTTCCGCGACAGTTTGATTTTCGAACTTGCATTTCTAAGAAAATATCAGTATAGTAAACGATTTGTAGCCTGTCCCCAGACGCACCTTGTACGAGGTGATGAAGGTCTTGAAAATACCATAAAATTCCGAAGATGGCATATTCTTATCTTCTTCTCCATAATAATTGATGGCGTCGATGTACGTTGCGTCCGCATGCCTTACATCGTCGACCAAATCCTCTAATTGGACACTGGCCTTTTTATAGAATGCCCACATTTGCTTTCCATAAAGATCATGTTCATCCAGTTCAGTAAAGTGCTCTACGAGTTCTTGATGGATTCGGGCGAGCCCGTCCCGTAGTTCGGTAAGACCTTTTCGGACGTCTTGCAGATTGACTGTTGCACCGCGAAATGAGTATAGTAAATAGAGTCAGGGGGGCTGTGTCGCACCTCTATAAGCTTCGGCAGGTCGCTCCAATTCCTCCAGGAATTCTTCCATCTCGGGGAAGTGTTTAGCAACAGTCCTTTCCAGGAAATGGAGTAAAGTTGTATTGTTGACGGATTTAGTGTCAACCAACTAAATGTTTGATTAGTCTGCAAGATCAAAGCAGGAAGAGCCGTACAACGACTTACCTTGTTGATACTGCTCACACGGAAACCAAAGGCGCCACCTTTGATACCAGTGCCGTTCATATAATTACCAATTAGAAGAATCAGCTGGAAATTAACAATTAAAAAGCATTTATTTGGGCTACGAAACAAGGCTTACAGATAGTAGTTCTTTGAAGTGTTTGGCATCAAGTAGATCCCGACCAGCTTCTGAAAGCTTCCTTGCGCCCTGGGAAGTTTTATAAGCAACATATTCACTATGAATAAAAAGAGCAGATGCTAACCTCGTCCAGCAAAGCCCATGTCTCGTCAAAAGTGACTCTGTACAGCATACCCTCAATACGAGGACCAAGTCTGTTGATCTTAATTAACTGGACCATAAGTCTGTCGGAAGGATGCAGCCCTGCGAGTTCGGCTGGATCTGCATTTCGGTATACATTCAATTTGCCAACCTGATTTTGATTAGCGAATAGATGCACAGATATGAATTAATAGGGGTATACCTGTTCAGGAGATGGAAGAACAGGTTTTAATTCCCGCAGGAATACCTGAGTACACATCTCGAGGTCAAAATGTTGAATTTTGCGAGCAATTTCTTCGGGCTCCAGTTTTCGGATAAGCTGAATAAGAATTTCTGACAAACAAATTACTATTTATTGGATTGGTTATGAATGGACACAATAACTTACCGACTCGCTTTTTGGTCTGGGGATCTAGAACACTTCTGAGCTCTGCGCGTTTTTGTTTAGCTATAAATGGATTGGAGAGAAATTCAATATGCCGTTAGTTCACTGGATATGAGAATGTCCTTACCCATAAGATTAATGACGAGCTGTTTAGCTTTGAAATCTTCCTCCATCTCCATCCAAACACCATCAAGCTGCAGTTTTTGAAGCATGTCTTGCTCCTTCTGCGGCTCATCTTCGTTCCATAAAGTTTTGCCAACCTGCTGCTGGGGTAGTTTATCCCATTGTAATTGCTTCATTTTTGTACTTGGAGTAATGGCCATCTCTTTGCGGACATTCATAAAGTTGAGATTGGATCCAAGAAGAGATGTGCGAGCTGAGCTGCGTGTGGAGCTTGGATTCGAGAACATTGGGGGGGGAGGTGGAGGAGGCGGTGTTCCAAAAGGCAGAGGAGGGAATCATGGCTTTCATACCAGGAGGTGGAGGTGGAGGCGGAGGAGGCGGTGGTGGAGGCGCACCCGAAAATCCTTTGAATCCCACAGGAGGCGGTGGTGGTGGTGGCGGCGGAGGCGGCGGCGGCGGCGGCGGCGGCGGTGGTGGTGATGGAGCACCGTCACCCGTGGAGAGTTCCTCAGGTAAACTCGAGAGCGTTGTCTGTTGTTTGGGACTACCTTCAAGAGATGGAAGCGGTTTACCTCTGGATAGTAGGTGTTTACTGAGTTGCTCAGCCAGTGAACCTGGAGCTGGCGCCCGGGAATTATCAGCTGAGAAATCAGAACCGACTGAGGTAACCACAGTATCCTCAGTTCCATTGGTAAAGCCGCTGCGTATTGACCGGCCATATTCGCTCTCGTCATCATTTGCCGGTGACGGTGACCTGCTCAGATCGATAGAATCGTTGGAAAGCGCATCTTCCGGTCTAGGAGCAAGCAGTTGATTGTTCTTGAACGTATCGCCACCCAACGGAGGACGCTCGGAACGTCGAGGGGATCCACGAATACTGCGAGAACTTGACACGGATCCAATCTGAGGTGAATACTAGTTTGAAAGGTGAATAAAAGTCTTTGAGCAGACGAGTGATAAAAATCTACCAATTTAACGCCAGCCACAAGCTGTTGTTGAACTTGTTCTCGCGCATCTGCTTCGTCTGCATCCATGAACTGCGATACCCTTCCATTCTCATCGACGGCAGCTTTATCATTGGATGATCCGTTGAAAAGTTTCTTACCAGGAACTGGCGGATAAGCTTTCTTCGTATTAGTTTTCCCAGGCGTTGCATCAGTATCGTCGTCGTCGTCGTCCATGAAACTTGAGTTTCCACTGCGCCCCTTTTTCGACTTTCGTCGATTGTTACCCTCTTTCCCTTCGAGAATGCTGATTGTTTTCTTGCGTTGGAAGTTTCGTTCCAGGGTCTCTACCAGAGCTTTGCGATTCATGGTGCCACCATCCAGAATTGTATCGACTCCTTTACCCACTTCTTTCAGCATCCTAAACAATTCCATGATCTGGGCTTCCAGCTGATTGATCCTATCTTCATAGGACGCCTTCTGACTTTCTAACTGTCCGTGAAGTCGGGACGTATTTTCTCTGGATATTGACAGTTTGTTTTCCAGGCTGGATATCTGCATTTTGAGCTTTCCAACCAGTCCATCTTGGCCTTGAGAAATTTCGTCCTCCAATGCTTCTTTCTCTAGTTTCAGGCGTACGGCTTGTGCTCGTGCCTCTATTGCCTCATCTTCGGCGGCTTGGTATCGATCTGCTTCGTTGAATTGAGCAATGATCCGTTCGACAGAATGGCCCATCCTCTGTTCAGCTCCAGCAAGCTTCTTGTCCAACACCACGTCTGTGATAATCGAATCAAGCAGCTGGTAATAGTGTACCATGGGTTGTCCTTCTTCTCGGATAAGAAGTAGATGTTGCATCATAGAGAGGAAGTAGCTGTTGGCTCTTGTACCTTGCGTTTTAGCGTTGATCGCGTTGTACACATCTTGAGGATCTGTTAAATCTTTAAGAATTTCATCATCCAGGCGTTCGCGTAATTTCTTCTCATCCTCGTCAAATGCCAATTGAAGTTGTTTGATTTGTTTGTCGATATTGGTGACGCCGAAGTTTTTACAAAGTTCAAGGATACGCCTGAGCCCTGCAGATTCCATTTGTGATCGATGATGGAGCCGTAGGTCGAAGTCATCCAAAAATTTCATTATTCCATTAAGTAGAACAAGATTCGAAAGCTACAGGCAAGATGTGAGCAGTGTAAAGGACGACAAAAGTCTTGAAGACATACAGCATATTCATTTAGAGAACTGTCGGTACCCGTCCGCTTGACTTCCTCACTGGCTCCAACAAGACTTCCCATTTTACCTCTCCCTGAGAGGCTATGTTCCATAGATTTGAACCAATATTCGTAAGTTCCTCCAGCCTCGTTATTCGACAAGCTAAGTGCCTCAAGAGCTGTGATAACCAAAGAATGTGCATCGCCGTTGCTCCAGTATACCAAAAATGCCAATAGATCAAGGACAGTTTTGCGGGTTAATAGATTGGGAGCATTAAGAGACGAGGCGATTTGAGTAACAATGGATGGGTGTGTGAGAGCCTCATTGGCAGCAGACTAGAAAAGGAAAGCACTAAGCACAGTTCACGGAATCAGAATCAATAACCCAACCGAAGTGTTCAGAATATGCCTCAAGCACTTAACAACTTCATATTCTAGACTGATATCGACATCCTTTCTACATGTAAAGCCCTACGTTAAAAGGCTTAGACATCGAGCATAATTTAAAAGGCACACCTTTGAGAACCCTTACGACTAATGTGTTGGAGAGTTTGTGCTAAAACAGAGGTTCCCTGAATGGATATAAATTGCTGAAACCAACTAGAAATCGTTAATATGATTGTAATGTTTTCATCCGTAGCTTTTACCTTAGCTCTTTGCTCCGAAGAGAAACAAGTAGACCCCCGGCTTGTTTGGGGGTTATAGTCTTGTCAAGGAATTTCTTGATGTACCATTCCGGAGATTCGGGCATTATAGCAGCTGCCTGACCAGTTTCCGCTTGTTTCTTGGATTGCTCCTCCCTTTGTCTTTCCTCCGTCCATCTGATGTGCTCATCGTTGTACACCATATGCCACTTCCGATCTATAGGGAGGTTTGGCATGTCTGCCAAATCTCGAGTGCGCTTGACATTTTCGAATAAGACTTCAATTTCTGCATCTGTTTCAGGTTTAGGAAAGTTGAAAGTCTCGCTACTGTGATGTCGGTGATAGAAGCTGGAGAGATGGGAGGGATGAGAACCTCCTTCGGAAGAGGTAAGAGAGGCGGCGTATTTGGAATCACGATTCTTGTCTGAGCGCATAGTCATCCCGGAAGAAGGTCTCATTGTCGATTGGTTGCTACCAGGCTGAAAAGAAATATGGCCGAAATCCGCTTGACTTTTCGAGGACGCCTCGCTCCGACGCAGTCGCGTTGTTTGTTGGTGAGGAAGAGATGGAAGAGAGGCCTTGCTAGGGGAATATGTCGACATAGAAGATTCGTCGTTTAGAGTCGAAGATTCGGCAGTGGAAATAGATGCACTTGAGGGATTCTGCTGATATTGATTGTAAAGTTTGTCCCGTTCTATTTTGCTCCGTGATACGGTGAATTTATTGAGCTCAGTCCCTGAAACGGTGAGTGCTGGATTTGTGTTCGGAGCAGATATCCCTCTGATTCCTTGGCTAATGGTGCCCGCAGGCACTGGTGAACGAGAGGGAGCCGAAAGTTTGTCGTAAGGTACGGATCGTTCATTGAGATCCTGGACAGATACCGAGGACTGTCGAGGACGACCTTTCTTGCGCCCGAAGATGGTGTCCATAACGGAAACACCGAAGCTCCTGGAGAGATTGCAAGTCTCCTATCAAGCAAGTATCTAGAAATCCAGGGTGTTGTTGGACCGGCCAAATTGATGAATCGGAAGAAAAGGGGAGACCTAGTTGGTATTGAGGCAAACTTGTGCGTATATACTGATAAATCAAAAGCAAAGGGCGCGATCCCGAGTGTTATGGAGGACACAAAACACTAGCGTTGACGATGGCAACAACTTTGACTTCCATTTACAACCAGGACTTTAATTCCGCACGCCAAACAGTCACAATTCACTTCATCACGTGGCAAATGGATGAACTTTCGATAATGGCAATGCTGTAGTATCACGATAAGAATGTGTTAGTATATAGCTAGGGTATCATAATAGATGCTGTAGAATGCTCAGCAAACGGTATCAGTTTCAGAGGAAGTTGATATCATGATTTTGAGGCGACGCAGATCAAACTTGTTAAGGTCACAGACTCACAGCATATGCCACTTGCAACTTGAAAATAACAAGGACCAACAACTCTTCACTTCCAACCCCTTGCTGGACAAGCCGTTGCTCCTTCCTAGTAACATGGCAGAAAACATATACAGCAAGGGAACTCGGGTTTGGTTCGAAGATAAGGACCATGCTTGGATCTCTGCTGAAGTTTCTTCTGTAACAAAGAGTAACGACGATACCATCAAGCTGGTCTTTGTAGACGAACGCGGCAAGGTACCTTCCCCGGTCTTTCAGTGAACCCCTTATTCTCATTTCTTCATCCAGGAAATTACGCTTAACACGACAGGCAAAGAAATAAAGAAGGCAAAGAGGGCCTTCCCCCCTCTACGAAATCCACCACTACTCGAAACAGCCGATGATCTAGCCACACTTTCACATCTTAACGAACCTTCAGGTACGTGGTCCTTATTTCCGTTGTCCCATCTATTTCATGCAATAATGCGCGGAATCAGTCCTTCATACTATCCGGAATCGATATGCCCAACACAGTATCTATACTTACAGCGGCATTGTGTTGATTGCCGTCAATCCTTTTCAACGCGTAACCCTATACGGCCCCGAAATCATACAGGCATACAGCGGTCGTAAAAGAGGGGAGCTAGAACCGCATTTGTTCGCTATTGCTGAAGATGCATATACGGCGATGAGAAAGGATGGGACAGGGCAGACCATCATTGTGTCAGGGGAGAGGTATGTCGCACAGATTTGGTGTATCCTCCAGATGTTGACCCCCGTGCAGTGGAGCTGGAAAGACTGAATCGGTACGTCTAATCTTCTGTTAGATTCGGTAACAAAGCTAATCTTACAACTGCATTTCAAATAGGCCAAATTTATAATGCGATACCTTGCATCCGTGAACCCCCCTGATTCCAACGCTAAAGCAAAAACCAAATTCTCCCTCGACGATTCCAGTGAAATTGAACGTCAGATTTTAGCTACAAATCCTATTCTTGAAGCGTTCGGAAACGCTAAAACTACGCGTAACGATAATTCTTCTCGCTTCGGCAAATATATCCAGGTTTGATACTTACTGTTCGTCGGACATTGGGTTATAAATAACTAATGGCCAAATAGATTCTTTTCGACGGCAAACAAGAAATTGTCGGTGCCCGTATTCGTACATATCTGCTCGAGCGTTCAAGGATCGTGTTCCAACCTGTCACGGAACGAAATTACCATATTTTCTATCAACTCTGTGCTGGGGCCCCGGTGAAGGAGCGCAAGGACCTTGGGTTGGATTCTGATATTAACAAATTTCTTTATTTGAAACAAGGAGGCCCATCGTCCACACCGATTGCTGGTGTGGATGACGCCGAGGAGTTCCGTTCAACTCAGCAAGCGTTATCCACTGTAGGCATCAGTGTCGAAAAGCAATGGGCCGTGTTTCGTCTTCTCGCCGCCCTTCTTCATCTTGGAAATGTCAAGATTACTCAATTGCGGACCGATGCCTCGATTGAGGATAATGATCCTGCTCTAATGCTTGCTACCCGATTCCTTGGTGTCTCTCTGGCGGAATTCAAGAAATGGACAGTCAAGAAACAAATTCAGACCCGATCTGAAAAAATCGTTACAGCTCTCAACTCTGCGCAGGCTACAGTTGTCAGAGACAGTGTGGCCAAATTTGTTTATGCGTGCATGTTCGAATGGCTTGTTGCCATTGTCAACGAAAGTTTGGCAGGAGAAAACGGTGATGCTGCCGAACGAGCGGAGATGTTTATTGGTGTCCTAGATATTTACGGGTTTGAACATTTCCAAAAGGTTCGTGACCTCTCCTTTCAATTTGCTCTCTTTCCATTGCTTATATGTGCACTGTAGAATTCTTTTGAACAGTTCAGCATCAATTACGCCAATGAGAAACTCCAACAGGAGGTATGGTACATTCACCTTCTTGTCCATGACGATCACTTATTATTTTCTTTCTTTGGTAGTTCAATTCACATGTGTTCAAACTTGAGCAAGAAGAATACGTGAAGGAGGAGATTAAATGGAAGTTCATCGATTTCTCGGATAACCAGCCTTGTATCGACGTCATTGAAGGGAAACTTGGAGTCCTGGCACTCTTGGATGAGGAATCTCGAATGCCTTCTGGTACCGATGCCTCATTCCTACAAAAGCTGAGTACACAGATTCTACCGAAGCCGGAATACAAAAATGTGTACAAGAAGCCACGATTTGGGAATTCTGCGTTTACGATAGCCCATTATGCTTTGGATGTGACCTACGAGGTGGATGGCTTTTTGGAAAAGAATCGCGACACGGTTCCAGATGAACAAATGGCTTTGCTTGCCTCCACAAAAAATCCTTTCCTAAAGGAGGTCTTGGATGCGGCTTTGAATTCAACCAAGGTGGTAGACGGTCCTGCGCCAGCATCGCCTGCGTTTTCTGATTCTGGAAGTGGAGGTTCTCGGCGATCGTCCGTCATCCCTGACCCTGGTCGCCAGTCGTTTGTCTCGTCAAACACAGGATCTTTAACCAAGCGACCCGGAGTTTCGAATAAGAAACCAACCCAGGGATCGATCTTCAAAGCGTCGTTGATTGCTCTAATGGAAACGCTGAGTACTACGAATGTGCACTACATTCGATGCATCAAACCAAATGAACTCAAAAGACCGTGGGAATTCCAACCACAGCAAGTTTTGGGCCAATTACGGGCTTGTGGTGTTTTGGAAACTATTAGAATTAGTTGCGCTGGTTATCCAACGCGGTGGACCTATGAAGAATTCGCAGAACGGTGTGTGGATACTCGCAAAATAAATTACTCTATTATTAATTTCTTCATCACAGCTACTATATGCTGGTACCCTCATCTGACTGGCAACCTATGATTCAATCCATGGATCTCCGCCGTCTGTGTTCTACAATCTTGGAGAAGACCATTGCAGATCCAGACATGTATCAAAATGGTCTGACGAAGATCTTCTTCAGAGCAGGAATGCTTGCCGCTCTCGAATCATTCCGCTCCGATCGCTTGAATGCAATGGTTACTGTAGTTCAGAAGAACGTGCGGAGAAGGTTGGCCACCAGAGACTACCAGAACCTTCGTCGTGCTACAATCAAAATTCAAACTTGGTGGAGGGGTATCTTGGCTAGAAAATTCGTTGAAGGCATTCGTCGCGAAGTATCGGCCATTCGATTACAAACTGCTATCAGACGTTACGTCCAAAGAAAACGTCTCCAAGATGTCAGACACAGTGTCATTCTGTTGCAAAGCCGTATGTTTTCTGTTGATCTCGCTTAAATCCCGTCTAAATCTCTGCTAGGTGTGCGTGGTATGCAAACACGACAAAAATACATCCAGGAGAGGACTTTCCGCGCTGCCACTCTTTTACAATGTCTTTTGCGCGGCGTGTAAGTCAACACTACCCGGATGTCTTCCAGTCACATCTAATCTGTTTGACTAGGCTTTCACGTCGTGTCTTCAAATCTGACGTTCGCCACGTCGTGTACATCCAATCTTGCATCCGTCGCAGACTTGCTCGCAAAGAACTGAAAGCTCTGAAACAAGAAGCACGATCTGTATCCAAGTTCAAGGAGATTTCATATCGCTTGGAAAACAAGGTCATTGAACTTACTCAGAGTCTACAAGAGCGCACGGCCGAGAAGAAGAAGCTTCAATCACAACTTGGTGAACTCGAGCAGCAACTTCAACAATGGATCAACCGTCACGAAGAAACAGATACGCGCGCAAAACAACTTCAGAACAATGTACAAACACTGGAAGCGGAGCTTGCTCAACGCAACGAATTACTTGCTGCAAAAGCAGGCATTGAAAAGAAACTGGAGGAAGCCATGGCCAAGGCTGCGGAAAAAGAGTCTAGTATCCAGAAACTTACTGACGATATCGTTAAACAGGTGGCTCAATTGGAGGCTCAAAAACGTGTCATCGACACTGCACCAGCACGCAATCAAGAAGACAACTCTGTGATTATGACACTGAAGAATGAAGTCAGCAGTCTTCGTGAACAGTTGAACAGGTCGAACGCATTGAACGCTCTCACAAGAGGTTCCCGTGCCGATCCTCCGTTGTCGCCCACTTTCGCTCCAGGCTTGCGTCTAGCTGAAGCCAACGGACATGTCAATGGAGATCTTCCTTCTACTCAGCGTCGGGGTCATCAGAGAAGGCACAGCTCTGCCGGTGTTTTCGCGTTTGCGAGCGATGATAATCGCACATCTTCCGACGATATTCTTAGCGATGTTAGGAGAAGTGCTGCAAACCCGCGTGCTGTTTCTGTCGCTTTCAACGGCGAGGATAACTACTTGCGCTTCAGATCCAATGGTCTTCCAGATATACGCGATTTCGATGATCCTGCCGAAGAGAAGATTAGGTTAATGCAAGATGTAAAACGTCTCGACGAGGACGTCCTAGATGGACTTATTCGTGGTCTCAAAATTCCTGCTCCCAGCCTTACCAACCCATCGGCCGTCAAAGAGATTCTTTTCCCTGCAAATTTGATTAGTCTTGTTACCAACGAGATGTGGAAATACGGTCTTATTCAGGAAAGCGAGAGATTCCTTGCAAATGTCATGCAGACAATTCAAGCCCATGTGATGGTTAGTATTCAGCATTGTTTTTTAAAATTGGCAATCTTCACTAAATTATATTATACTCTTTCAGTCATTCACCGGCGAGGACGCTATTATACCCGGCATTTATTGGCTATCCAACGTGCATGAGATGCTATCCTTCATTTGCGTAGCTGAAAGCGATATGCTTCAAGGCATCGGCCCAGGCGAAGAGAATGCCGTCCGCTCCTTCGACTGGAATGATTACGAACGGCTGGTGTCCGTTGTGAAACATGATCTCGACAGCTTGGAGTACAACATCTACCACACCTGGATGCTCGAGACAAAGAAAAAGTTATCAAAAATGGTCATTCCCGCTTTGATTGAAAGCCAATCTCTGCCAGGTTTCACCACAACTGATGGGGGAGGTCGATTTACGACCATCAATCGTCTCTTGAATTCCAATAGCACGCCGGCTTTCAGCATGGATGATATTTTGAATCTCCTCAATAAAGTGTGGAAAAGCTTGAAGAGCTATTATATGGAAGAATCTGTAGTTCAACAAGTGGTTACTGAATTGCTGAAACTCATTGGAGTAGCCAGCTTCAATGATCTTTTGATGCGACGGAACTTCTCTTCTTGGAAACGAGGCAAGTAATAATTTTTTCAACAGTTTCGTGCAGTGGGCTAATTCCTGTGAACGACAGCCATGCAAATTCAATACAACATCACTCGCATAGAAGAATGGTGCAAATCTCATGGTATGCCGGAAGGCACTCTCCAGTTGGAGCACTTGATGCAGGCCACCAAGTTATTACAGTTGAAGAAGGCAGGCTTCCACATTTTGCTTTTCTTATCGATGTGCTGACGGTTGCACCTTTTCCAGGCAACCCCTGCTGACATAGAGATTATTTATGATGTTTGCTGGATGCTTAGTCCCATGCAAATTCAACGAATGTGTACGAATTATTACGTTGCTGATTACGAGGTATTTATCGTTTATTGTCTTGTCTGCTCTTAACCAAGCCTTTCTGACCCATACTTCGCTGAAACAGAATCCTATTTCCCCGGAAATCCTCCGGGTTGTCGCCTCGCGCGTGCAAGCTAATGACAGGAACGACCACCTGCTTCTTTCGCCAGAGACGGAAGAAGTTGGGCCATACGAATTGCCTTTACCTCGAGAGGTCTCGGGATTAGAAACCTACGTTCCGGCTTATCTCAATGTTTCTCACCTGCGGCGTTTGGCTGCTTTAGTATCATAATGATTATTTCGCGGGATTGGTTTCTATTTGTCAATTTATTTAATATACCTCGCATTGTCAGATTGTTACCTTACTTGCAATGCTTTATTCAAAGGTTTCTGTTTACCTGGAGATGTTCCTTTCTGAGTTCTATCGACTGGCTCGAGACACAATAACTACGCTTCCATCTTCTATTTCGTTGACGAGCAACTGGTCATTCTGGAGAACAACGGGGTCTTCTTTGTCGTCGGCAGGGATTTTGCTGAGTATCAAGGCCTAGCTTTCCGTTAAACTCGTCAGTGTCTACCAATCAATTAAATTAAACCTACTGGGTTTCCGGGAAATGTCAGACCTAGTCGTGAGACGAGCAAATCTAAAGCGCGTCCGGTCACCACAGTCTGGGCGAGCCATAATTGTTCGTAGAATATCGCGTAAATTCTGAAAGACGTGCGCACCTTTCTGAACCAAAAGACTTTTTCGGTCTCTTCCACAACGACCTTCACATGCAGTCGTTGGTCGGGCGGTGGAGACGTGTTTTTATCCTTAGGATCTGCTGGGGATGCTCGATGTCGCATTTTCATGACTTCCATCTTTTGCCACTGGGCCAATTTAACGGGATCGGTTGGTGGTTTATTACGAAGTGGGGGTAGTTTAACACGGGACGCAATGGAGGAAGAAGCTTTTTTAGTTAGAGCTTTTGTACCAACGACAAGAGATGGGCATTTATGTACATCTTGATGTCGATGCCTAGTAGTAGCACGCGTCATTCAGTTTGTCCATGATCGCTGTAATCAGGACATACAGAGCACAAAATGCTTTGTGGCATGCTGAGCAGGTTTCCCCTTTTCCACCACTGAATAGCAGACTAGGTTTTCGACAACCGTCGAGATCGCAACGGCGTATTTGATCAGACTCAGTAGTAGATTCATCAGTGGTAATCGTGCGTGTTTCCAGAACAGGACATTTGTGAGAGTCTAAAGAAATGTGATCTGAACAGAACGTCTGGTGGCAATGCGAGCAGGCTATTGGGAGGAAATCGCACAGGTTGCAAGAGGGCAATGAACATTGGGCGCCAATATGAAGAATGCTCGAGTCAGAGTTCATGACCGGAATTGTGAAAGAATGCGGAGCTTTGTTTCCGCAGCCGCGATCAACTCATATCTTGCTTTCCTCCGTCATCATGAATTTGATTGTAAGCTCTCAATCAGACACTACCAATACGCATTTCATGTTATTGAACATAGGAAACCCTCTTCGGGCGCACTGTCACTCCGGCAGAACGACTGAGACAGCATCAGCGCTCTCTCACAAAAGCTCAACGGGAGCTTGACCGCGAGCGAACCAAACTTGAACAGAGCGAAAAGAAACTGATTATGGACATCAAGAAGAGTGCAAAGTCCGGACAGCTCGTTAGTTCCTGCAAACCTAGTTCTTTCCAGAAACTTGACTTTATTTAAATTGATCAGAACGCATGCAAAGTTATGGCCAAAGATCTCGTTCGGACACGGCGTTACGTGCACAAGTTCTACCAGATGCGCACGCAGCTCCAAGCTGTCAGCCTTCGGATACAAACGCTAAGAAGTAATCAGCAGATGGCTGAAGCTATGCGGGGTGCCACTCGAGTAAGTATTCAATTTGGTTCATGATATGCGAAACTGAACGAATGACCAGGCCATGGCGTCCATGAACCGAGGGCTGAACCTTCCATCAATTCAACGGATAATGAACGATTTCGAGAAAGAGAGCTCGATGATGGACATGAAAGAAGAAATGATGTCCGACGCCGTCGATGATGTCATGGACGATGAAGACGAAGAAGAAGAGGAAGGCGACAAAATCTTAAAGGAGGTCCTCGATGAAATCGGTGTCGACTTATCACAACAAGTATGTACATTTTTTCCAGTAAAGCTTGCGGCTCTTATTTACTGTGCTTTCTAGCTAACCGATGCCCCAGTTGGTATCGCTTCCACCTCATCCCCTCTCGCCAACAAACAACCCGTAGCGTTGGGCGAGTCTGCGCCAGTGTCAAGTTCCACGCGCCAAAACGCAGAATTTTCCGGAGGTGACAACTCTGGTGGAGCCGGGGCGACTGACGAAGACGCTCTCCAAGCAAGATTAGACGCTCTGCGACGGGGTTAGATAACAAACACAGAAGTTGGCATCGTCAAACCCTATATATATCTATTTTTATATCCGTGCAATTTCAGTCTGAGATACCCCTCCTTTAAATCTTCAGACTAGCAATCGCCCTCGCTTCATGCGGTCCTATCTTCCACGATATACCAGATCCATTGTAAAATTCATCAACGTCTTCATCCTACAGATATCATTGAGGAGAGGAAAAGAAGTTATGGGGAAAGACCGTACTGCATCCAAATTCAACAAAGTCGAAATCTGTTGTAATCTCAAGAATTTCTCCCTTATGTCACCGAAGGTGGTTTGCGAAGCCAGATAAGCGATGATTGACCTCAGATCACGATCGAATCGAACTGCCCCGAGCTTTTGAAGGGGCAGGATGATCAGTTTAAAGCCTTTAGAAATTAGAGAGAAATTAACCTCCGTATATTTTAAGCTCATCACGGTCTTCTCCCAAGGTTTGAGGAGAACATCAAGGACAAGTCCAATGAACAAACGATAATTTGCTTCAGAAAAGGTATCCTGAAATGGCATTCATGTTAGCACAGGTACAGGATGAGAGGTGCACGAGCATTGTCTGTGCCTTATATCCATCCACCAAAGCTTCCCATGCCTTGATGAATCGTTTGCGGGCCAAATCCTGATAATCTGCTGCAGAATAACCATCTTCGTTCAAGACGTAGGTGATGTCTTTGAATATGTCTGGAATGAAATTCCGTAATTTGGGGCGGAGTAATTGGTTGAAAAGCTGTTCAATACCGGACTAGTGGAAGGAACTCAGGTCAGAACATGATCAAGCTATGTCATGGCGATGATCTTACTCTAAGCGACGATTTCAACCTGTTTGTCAATGCAGATAACCCTGAAACGTGATCTTTGACAAGGGGCTGGTCTTCCTCACTGAAGTGCTGAGGGATCAGAGAGCTGTCAACCAAATCGTGAACCAGTCGCTCTAGATGAGACGTTGATACATCCAAATCGTTCAGGAGGATCTAAGCTGCATCGGTTTCAGTCGCAGTGGAGTAAATTAAATACTTACGATGAATGAATTTCTGTTCTCCCTCTCAGCTCTGTCTGGTCGAACATTAGATGGCGTGGGTCCTTGGCCCTTGTAAACATCATCTAACTTTCTTTTGATAACTCCTATATAATCACGGTCGATGACATCTCGAAGCTGCTGTACCGTCTTCTCAATCCCCTCAAGGGAGCCTGTGGTTAATAGCCTTGTAGTGACAGACTTCAGAATATAAAAAACGTCATCAGGGGCCGTCGTGATGACTGGACTTTGCGACAAGTCAGGAGTCGAGAGCCTGTGCGCCTACAAAAGGTTGAGAAGGTATCGCTTTGTAGAAAAATCTCATCGTACCTTGTCTATGATAGTCCGAGTATACCAAATTTCCATTGGGATATAATATACTGAGGTCAAGTGTTCGAAGAGCTTATTTGACTCTGTGGCAATCACCGTGTCAGGTTGACGAGGGAGGTTAGGCGTTTCATCCACAGTAGTTCCATTCTCCGCTTCTTTGGGGCTGACTCCGTTTCCCTAAAAAAAAATGGGAACAAAATAGTTAATAATTAGATAGGCTGAAGGATGGACTGTTGAAACCTTCAACGACTCTGATAGGAATTTTTAAATAAATTCCACCGGCCCATCATTCCAGCAAGTTCCGACAAAACCTTGTCTATTTCACGAGGGTCGACTGCATTGTCGTCAGGGGCCCTACGTGAGGAAGAGTACAATGAAACTGGTGGATTATTCGTAACTTCTGATAGCTATGAAGGCAGTATGATGGATTTAGGGGGGTTGAACAGGGCAAACACGAAAAAACACACCTTTCGCTGCATTGATCTGTCCTCTTCCCACCCGTAGATCAAGGTTTTAGTTACTCTATCGCTCTCTTCAAGGAGGCGGCGGACAACACTCTGCATTTTACCGGGACCATAGTACTTCTCCACGACGGGTTGGTGCTGGTCTACGATCATGGCTATACTTTCGAATAATGACGTTAAAGCCGTGATATAGTAGAGGGGTGAAGAAGCTATGTGCACAAAATTAGTTAGCAATTCAAATTTAATTCAGCGAGAAAGGATCCCGTTACATTTTGCACTCGCAGGAGATCTAACCCGAACGAGTTCCACCACAAACGTAGCATAAGCTTCAAGACCTTCGTCTTCCCAGCCAATTGCAGGAAATAGTTTGAAGAAACGGCTCGTCGCGTTTGAATCGCGGGCACGAGAAGCTTCCTGAAACTTTTCACGAAACACATATAACAGCGTCTCCCTGGCTGCTTGCAGAGTCTGAGCAGGAGGTAGATGACTTTCTGACGTTGGCTAAATGACCGCGTAAGAAATTCATACACATCAGGACGTTGTAGGAGAGTGGAACGAACCACTGCTATTTCTGCGAACGGACCTGCTATAACATCCAACGGAAGGGCCATGGCTCTCGCACAATGTCTGGCAGCAGATTCCCAATCTTGTGATTCAATAGATGTTTGCAGAGCTAAAAGTGATGACTGTATGATGTCAATACGCCCTTCACCACCTTCGAAATGGCAATTTCAATCACCTTGAGTTCCATAACCTGTCCAACACGATCGCCTGCTTCGCGGACGCGTCCCATTTCCTCGTCGAGAGAACGCACCCGACTACCAACTCTCTCAGCTGTTTTTGCCGTATTCGAGACCCTATTGGAGAGAAGGGCGGCATCTACTTGGAGTTCATCGAGTTGGGGGACGAGAGACTCTAAACGTGTCAACGACGAGACTATAGGTTCTCTGGCCTTCAATAACTGTGTCAAGGAGTTAGAAAGTTCCGCTTCTTCTGACTGGAACGCGGAGAGACATGACAAGATTTCTGTTAGATTGGTTAGGGATCTGGGGTCTTGCAGATGAAGCTGATCCGTAGAGCTTGCTAAAGTATCCATTGTCGTCATATCACGACTGAAGCATCAGTCGACGTTATATCGAGGCCTTAAGTGCCGTTGGTTATTAAGTATTGTGATGCACCTACCGGTAAGTGACCAAACACGGGTGTAAATATAGACGAAGCCACTTATGGCAAGCAAAATATAATTACAACTTGGGTTCTATAACGATAAAGACTTTCAGTCCGTGCATTCTACATCGTCCTTACAGTCTCTACATTCTTAGTTATTTAAAGTCCTGCAATTTAGGTTGCGGCGAATCCACGTTTATCAAAGCCCCATCCACGAGAAGGCTTCCGTGGATTCGAACGTCTCGTATAAAACTAGATTGTCGCTGCTAGGGCCGACATGCAGCCCGTACTTTCCTGCTGCTATTTTCCAGGAGTTGGTGTTCTCATCCCAGAAAGAGAATGCGTATTTGTCTAGGTGGATGTTGACCTTAGTGGAAGCTTTGCTCTCGACATTATGCGCCTTCGCAAAGCCCTTCAGTTGTAACTTGGGTGTAGTAAGCCCAATATCGGGGAAAGAGATGTATAGCTGAACCACTTCCGAGCCGGGGACGTCGCCTTCATTTTTGACAGTGACGCCTACTTCCAACTGGAGCGAATCGGGGTCAGTGTAGGGAATGAGAGGGTTGATGACAAGATCCGAGAGTGAGAACGTGGTGTACGATAAACCGAATCTAAAGTACGAGTGTTATCACCATGAAAGTAAACTTCAATCCAAGTTTAAAACGTTTTGACGTACCCGAAGGGGAACAAAGGTTTTATAGCCCTCGCCTGGTAATGCTTGTAACCCACAAAAAGATCTTCACGATAACTATAAGGGGCAAGTAGTGTTGGTAAGATCGTTCGGCCAAGTGATTAAAGATGCTTACTGAATCTTTGCGTTTTCACTGCGATCATTGAGATAGGCTGGAATATCTTCAACACGTACAGGAAGCGTCAGAGGAAGACGTCCGCTTGGATTGACTTTGCCGTATAAGATGTCCGCTATTCCATTTCCGGATTCATTGCCAGAGTACCAGGTTTGGAGTAAACCGTTTACTTTGTCCACCCAAGGCATCGAGACGGCAGAGCCCTACAAAAAAAAAAATAAGTATGCATTCTGGCACGTTTTGGAATCCAGACATACCGCTTGGATGCAAACCACTGTCCTCGGGTTTGCTTCAGCAACTCGGGCGAATAATTCGTCCTGGCGCCCAGGAAGCTTGAGGGAGGGGCGATCAAAGCCTTCACTTTCCCATTCGGGGGTTAATCCGCCAACTAGGACCACAGCGTCAACCTGCTTGGCAAGCGCGACTGCTTCTTCGATGGCTTTGTCCTCGTCAATCTTTTCACATCCTCCCAGGCGCTATTTTTCTTTTCAATCAGTATAAGATAGACACCAAGGTTCGAGTTGTCACTAACCACTCCACGCATCAGGGCAGGCTGGGATAGACGGCCTTCACCGTTCTCATCTTCACCATCCGGTGGAGGGGTGTTAGTATACAAAACAAGAACATCCACTGATTGCCCAGCATTGAGATGAATAGTGGCTTTTTTCCTCGATAGTACCTTGTCTGATGCAACGGTAAGAGAGAATGTTTCTAATATGAAAGCACATGCACGAACCCGTAGAAGAAATCACCGGGGGTTTGCTTCGTCCAATTATCGATGAGGAGGGAACCGTCGATCCACAGTTTTGCACGCCCTGTAAGCGATAGATGATGCATTAGACAATAAAATAAAATAACGCGTTCTAAAGATAAATATTTTACCAGCCACAGTCAAACCCAGTTCGAATAAGCATGTTTTCTCAACAGTCAATTTGCCCTCGAGCTTGATCGACCACTCTGGAGTCAGCCCCTTTGGTAAGAAATCGTTTAACTTGACTCTAGTATCGTTGAGAGTAAATTGTTGAACAGGATTGGCAATCTCTCCGTTCTCGTCATGAGAGAAGAAAGTGCAAAGCCATCCAGGCTCCCCGCGAGGTGTCTTGAGGTTAGTTTCTAATGTCGGAAGGTATTTATGCGCTGCAGCGAAGAATCACTACAGTAAACATTGAGTGAATAGACGCATACTGCGCACCATAGCATCCAACATGATATTGAATGTTAGACTCTGGGTGTGCACCATCGTTAATCCCCGCCCATGGAGTGACAACATAAGTAGCTTTGAGTTGCGCAGATCCTCCGCCAGATATCACGCGCTCTTTGGCACTCGGACCAATGATGGCGATATTCAGTGGTTTGTCATGATTGAATGGGAGGAGCTTGTCTTCATTTTTCAATAGCACAATTCCTTCAGCTGCCAATGCCCTACAGAACAGCCTTCCCTCCGTTGTGTCGCGCGAGCGCTCGGCGCCATCACCAAACACGACCTCGGGGTTTTCCGGGCTTGCTGCTGGATAAAGGTGAGGAGGTTTGTCACACGTTCGTCAATGGTGGACGGCGCCAATTTCTTCGCAGACAGGCAGTGTAAAACCAGATTAGTGGTTCTCCACCGGGGAGGTCCTGGCATTTCCAGATCGAGACCAGCATTGATTGGCTGATCTACTCCATATGTTCCGAACCTTCACAGAAAGGAAGATCAGTGACATGATAAGGCATGAATTGACACACAAAACAAAACAAGTACCAATCACTGATGACGATGCCACCGAAGCCCCACTCCTTCCGCAGTATGTTTGTTAACAGTTCCTTATTCTCGGAACAATGAATTCCACTGATTCGACCGTATCTGTGAGAAATAATTTTAAGATATTTTGATTCTTTCATGTGGGGTAGTAAACACTATGTACGATGTCATGAATGCACCAGGTTTAGCGTGCTTTTGGGCCAACATGAACCTATGAAAATGTTAGAATTAACACACCAAAGTTGAAAGAAAGACCAACGGGTATAGATATATTTCTCGTAGAGCTCTGTCTGACATAACTGATTCGACGGCCGTACGCTCGTCTTCTTGGTCATTGGCGACGAAGTGTTTAATAGCTGTTGTGGTTAGTTAGGTGACGGGTTCAAGATGCGGGAAGAAGGAAAGGTGAGCGAACTGGCAGCAACACCCTGCGATTGTAGGCCATTAACGTATGCAGCTGCCAAAGTGCCTGATATACATAGATCATCTGATGAGATATGAAATCTCGGTGGTGACTGCTTTTTCACTGACCTGATAGATGGGGATCCTCTGAGAAAGATTCAAAAGATCGGCCCCCTAGAGGTGTTCGTTGAATATTGCATGTCGGAGCCAAAAGAATCACAGAAGATTTGAGTTTAGTCTCTTGTGCCAGGAAGTCACCGACACGTTTGACTAGACCCGGGTCAAAGGTGGAAGCAAGAGCAGTCGCACACTGAATCGCTGGTATTATAGAGCTTGTATGTATCTAAGAAAAGCATTGTGCGTACAGGCAAGCATTGTGCAGGTGTTGGGACGAAATGGGAAGAACCTCGTACACCCTTTGGAAGAAATGAGGGGTTATGAGATGATTGTACGACTTTGGAATACTGACGTTGGGGCCATCACTCATGCGAATAGATGGGATACCTAGCCTTTCAATAGTGGTTGTATTCCACCAATTAGGAGCACCGAGAAGAGAGATTTTCTCGTCGACTTTCAGTTTTCTGACTAGATCTGGAATAGAAGCATCAAGAAAGGACCTCGACATGGTGGGGATTGAGGGGTTGGGAACATTCTCGAGAATGTGGTTTATATACGGACAAAGTTCGGTGGCCGGGAGTTGGTCGGTTCAAGTTGTTTGCATCTTTCCTAATCTAATCACTCATGGCCGATTCTCTCACTAACAATATGCGACCAACCGACGATGCTACACTGACCGTCCGTGTAATCAAATCCTTCAAGTTTAGAACAGAGCGTAGTCTCGTTCTTCACCACATCAATCTCAACACCACCACTGTCGCTGAGCTCAAGGAACTCGGAAAGCAAGGTGAGTTTTCCAAGTCGCCACCATGAACTCCGATATATATATATGTCTTGAATCTTCTATAAGCTGTCGCCACACAGCCGGGATGGAAGCCATATCGTAATGTTTCTCTTAGTCAGTTCGTCGAGCAGGTTTTTGGCACTGGTCTCATCACATTTCAGACACACTGAAGCTCTACATGAAAGCACATGGTGCAAAGGTCAGTTTAAACGGCCACAACGATCATTGTACGGCCGTAAATCTTTCTAGACCTCAAATCTTATTATCAATCTCGACCACGATGACTGGATACTGCGCGATGAACAGAAATCCCTAGCTGAAGTAGGTTTCGGTGAGTGTTGGAATGCTGGCATCAAGAACTCTTCCATATATTCGGCCACAAACAGAAAACGAGACCGAAGTCAGCTTCTTTGACCTCAAAGATTACGAAGACTTCAAAATGAATCCCGAGGTAAAGAAGTCCGTACGATTCCTGGTCACTTTTAATATACTCATCGATTTACGTGTGCAGACCAGCTGGGATGTGTAAATGTGTGTAGGTATTATATGGCATGTATACACCGATGTGGCAAAAGGGGGAATCTAGAAAAATGCGATACATGACATGGCAGAAGGGAGAAAAAACACAACACAAAAAGAAACTGTAAAACGTAAAAAGTCTTGATCCAATCTATTGGTTAGCACATTGTACGCGAGGCTCCTCGTGGTCCTCGTCCATCGGATCGTCGTGCATTCCACCCCGTGCCGTCTTCGTATCGGTCTCATCCAGAGAAACCTCTTCGATGGTGATATTTTTGTCGAACTTCTCAATAGGCTTGCGAGGAGGAAGGGCTTTTTCAAGAAGGGGAATAGCGGCAATGTCGATGGTGTCCGGGAACTTGACGGTCAATTTAACATATAGATCGCCAGGTTCGTGATGTCTTTGTGAAGGCATTCCTTGGCCGTGGATAACTTTCAGCTCGTCTACAAAATATATTAAGTTCAGAAGTGAACAATGAACAACTGATGTGTAGCTTACCGTTTTTGATGACCTCCCCAGGCTCGATGTTGACGAGGAGAGCACGATCGTCAAGATGCTTGATGGCAAACTGTCCTCCTGCAAGGGCAGTCAATAGGTCAACCTCTATTTCGATGATGAGGTCGTTCTCCTGGCGGCGGAAGCGCTCGTGGGGCTTCTCCTCTATCACAATCACAACATCTCCTGGCTCTGCTGACGGTGACTGATCACTCTCCCCTCGGAACTGAATAGTTTGGCCGCCTTTCATGCCCTTATCGATGTGAACTTCGAGGAATTTCTTTTCAGGAAGAACCTTCTTTCCTTTGCAGTTCGTACACCGATCTTTTGCGTTGATGATTTCGCCCGTCCCCGAACATTCGTCGCAAGGAGATTGAATCTGTTGGATCATGGGGCCCATCTGTCGCAGAGTGACCTTGATACCCCGTCCGCTACATGTATTGCAAGTCCGCACGGCGCCTTCCTTTCCGCCCTTTCCTTTGCATTTGGTACAGATTACGTTCCTTGTCAGAGCGAGCTTAGTAGTTTTTCCTTTGTAGAGATCTTCGAGAGTGACGTGAACGCGATGGACGAGATCCTTTGTCTTGCGAGGGCCTTGGGATCTGCCTCCACCTCCACCCCCTCCGAAGAAACCGCCACCACCGCCGAACAATTGACTGAAGAGATCCTGAATACAAGGAAGGAAAGATTAAGCACATAGTCAAAGAACTACATGAACAAAGCCCGCACCTGAGGATCCATTCCGCCCATTCCACCTTGTTCTGACAGGCCAGCTTTTCCTCTAGCATCGTAAATCTGCCTTTTGTCTGGATCTGAGAGAATTTCATAGCTTTGGATGGATGAGAATGGACCGAGGTGTAGAAAGTGAACAGTCACTCACGCGTGTGTTACTTCTTTGAACAACTCGGGATCTCCTCCCTTGTCGGGGTGCAGTCTGAGGGCTCTGAGATTGAAGGGAATCCGGTGAGCAAGAAGCAGAGGAAGAGAAAATGATGATAAAGAACCCACTTTTTACGATAAGCCTTCTTTAATTCGGATTCAGATGCTGTTGGAGGAACCTCAAGAAGATCATAATATTCTCTGCAAGAAATGAGATGTACTGTACGATTTGAAAGAGAAAGAGGACGCTCACGTTTCGCGAACCATGATGAGTTGAAGAGAGAAGAGAGGGAATAATTGACAAGACTGTTTACAATGCTGTCCGCTTTTGACTAATTATGACAAAATTTTTGATGATCGTTCTACAACCATCTACAACTTTCTACAACCTTGACTAATCTGGTAATCCGTTCAATTCGCGCTCACATCCTTGTACACATCAAATCTCCGCTGCACTGTCACTGGGATTCCAGCTCGCGTCTCCGAAAGCACTTCTGGCTCTAAAACAACTCTCTTCGTTTCGCTTTCTGCGGAGACAAAACAATCCACACTTACTGATGTCTGCATAGACGATTTCTTCTCCGTCACTTGCTTCGCAGAGGATGGTCCCCCTAATATCGGGTTAGTCGGGGTATGAGGCAGTGTTTATAAATTTAACTAACATAGGATCGACAACCATGGAGTGTCCCCACTGCAACGGATTGGTGAGAAATTCAACTACCACTGCGAAGTGCCTCACCGCGTGATATCCAGCGCTCAAATCTCGTGCGGGACTACACATTGACACGAATACTTGGTTATCAACGGCTCTGTAGACGATAGTTATTCCGTGGATGCTTCCAGTCGGGTGAGACAGACAAACCTGCTGCGCTGCAAGAGTTCCCAGTGCAATGGGCCTGTTGTCAGATTGAAAGCGCCTGGGTAAATCAGTGCATGGCAGCCTGCACCAGATGAGCATCGAGCATAACAGTAAACTAGATGTATATGTGAATAATGCAATACCTCGTCGTGCAGCGATCATCGCCATTTCTGGGAAGCGAATGTCGTAGCATATTCCGAGTCCGATTCTGGCAAATTCTGAATATAACAAAGTCGGTCGGTGAAGAACTTGGAGAAAGTAATTGCATACCAGTATCAAAATGATTAAGCGTCGTCCCTCCCGTTAGCGTTTCGCTCTCCTAGGGATACCTCGTCGAATTTTGGCAACGAAGATTGAATACAGACTCTGACCTTGAACTTGATCTTTCCAGGAATGTCGATGTCGAAAAGATGGACTTTGCGATGCATTGCAACAAGATCGCCTATGGTTTCCATAGTCGTTAACACCTCTCTGATGCAAAAGATATTCGCAACTGACCATCAGGGTTGTAGACCGTACATGTGTTGTAGATCTTGTCGTCTTTACTGTCTCGTTCGGGGATCGATCCTGTTGGGAGTTTTTATATTGGTTGATCAAATCGTTGGACTAAACGAAGGATACCTCCGATTAACCACGTCTTCACTTCTTTAGCAACCGAAGAGAGCATCTTCACGCTTTCGCTCTGGCTTTTCGAGACATCATATAACGTCCCTGGCACATATCCTATGTTCTCCGCGTAGACTGGAAAATGCGTATGGCCGTAGGGCGAATTGAAGCATTCCTGACGATGGTGAGGTTTTCGATTTATTGCGATCAAAAAGACATACAGGCAACACGATTAGATCTGGTTTCTTAACATGGCCTTGCCCTATAGCGGCCTTCAGTATCATTTCACGAGCATGTCGCAGATTTTCGGGTTTATTGGATCCAACATGACCAAGTTGGATCAATGCAAGAGTGAAAGCCTTGAGATATGACGTTGACATACTGACGAGGGCCTGCTTCGGCTGGGGTCGCAATGTCAGATTCCCATTTATAGTATCTCTCGACTGACGATCTTGTATCTTTCCCACCCTTAGATTATCTTTTGCTTATCTCATCTATCTTTTCATTCTGACTTCACTTCATTCTGTCCACCGATACACGAGTTTACCTCTATCACTCTATGTTCCTAGTCTCGACCCAGACGGCTTGGGAAGATTGGTGTGACAATCTGGTATATTCCTTACTTACTGATTATCTTTCATTTAGGGCCTGTTCGGCATAGGGATGCACACCGTACCATATACGGTATACCGCCGTAAAACGACGGTTGGGTTACGGGTTACGGGCTACCCATATACCGTAACCGTACTTCAAAATTTTTACCTCGACGGGACGGTACGGGTAGCAATACGGCCGAAAACGGTGTGTACGGTAGGCATACGGGCATATAATAAATTACAATGTGAAACTGGCACAGATTAGTAGATGAAAGTACAAATATCTACCACCTTGGCTTTAGTACTGCGTTGCGAGCAAGAAGAAGGCGATGCTTAGCCAACATCAAGGCCCGGATGGTATCCGGATGAAGTCTAGCTTCGACGCAAGGAAATAGTGTCCCTTCCACCAGAGAATATCCGGCTCAACTGCGACGGCAGAGCCTATATAACGAGGAGTGAGTAGATTTTTATGAGAAAAAAGTGATCGCAATATACCAGGTATAGAGAGTACATCTGTTGTGAACAGATAAAGATTAGGGAATTGTGCTCGCCTACCGAGCCACCATTTAAATGGGTCACAGCCGTCAAAATCTTTGGGTGAAAGCTTGAAATACTCGTCAAGCTCATCAATAATGTGTCTTTCTCTCTTCCGATACCGAGCAGTGAAATCCATTTTTTAATTCCAGAGGTACTATTTTGTGTGGTGTCAGGAACCGAATTTTGTATTGAAAAATTTGCAGTGGATGTGACTTGGGAAGCGTAGTTTTTCTGGTAATGGGTTCGCAAGAGTTCTTTTGCATTATCAAGGTAAGACAGAAGTGTCAGATCGTCTTTATAGTCCTCCTTAAGTCCTTGGCAGGAGATACAAGGATCAAGCACTGGAAATAAATTTAAACATAATTTTCCAGCAAGGAAGATTAAAAAACACACAAGCAGCCCAAGTGTAGTAAGGTGACTGATCAAAACAATGATAGTAGTCACTGAGCTTTCTATGAGCGTTCACGAGCCCTGTCCTAATCTGTGGACTAATTGTGTTGGGCAGGTTTGTGATTGCTGTGCGAAGCTCCTCTTGAAGGCCCCCGGAACACAGCATGGGTTGTGGAGAGCATTGGTTTTCTTGTAGTCAACATCTGTGTTGTTGCCTCACAAAAAGCGTGGAGCCATTGGGTAACAGTGGAGATCGCAATCCAGTCTTTGTCAGTGAGCAAAGATCCATGGAGATCTTTGAAGCATGCAGTGAAGTTGTCTGCAAGTTCCCTGAACTGTAAAGCATGGCCTTTGTCCAAGTTTAATGTCATGAGTGCATGGCCTTAAGCACACTCATAAATAGGAAATACTCACTCATCATGAAATGAGTAGATGACCAGCGTGTTCTGACATCCAAGATAGGCATAAGCGCCCGTTGCTCACTCTCTATCCCCTTCTCATGCAAAGTGTGGATGACTTGGGTTAGCCATGTGTGCTTCTGTTGAGGGCTTGAACGTATTGAACGTATGATTTTTGTAACTAAAAAAATCAATTATTAGTTGGGCAAATAAAAGGGAGAGAAAAGCAGACCTTTGTCACAGAACTAAGTATATAATCATCATCTGCCCTGTCAGAGTCCTCCTTGTCATCATCCTGCGAAACTGCAAGGTCTTCAGATGCTGAAGAGAGAGGTGTGGTAACGATTTCTTGGTAGTTTCCAGAATGAGATGAAGCCTTCTTCCCATCTTGTCCTGAGATTGCGCCCGATGGCCTCAAGTAACTGGCCATGACTCATCAGTTCACGTTCAACAGTTTAAGAAAACAATGATGTACCTTGAGGGCTGCCAAATGAATGGTGTGTGGCATGCACCGCAAGCGGGCCCACACTGGATTAAACTGTATACCAGCCTTATCACAACGGATCTTGATGCCATCCACAAAAGTGTCATTGTTTGATGCATTATCTAGCATGAAGGCCATGATCTAATTCATATGTAAGTCAATAAACCTCTCTCATTCATTGTGTTACATACGCAATTGTGGATCCCATACATGGTGAGTGTCTCCCATACAGTTTCAGCCATGTTCTCGCCAGAATGCTCCCCCATAAGTTCACGGAAGTCAATCAAAAGTTCCTCTGGACAGAACACAATTAAATAAATATTCATTGCAAAATAATATTTCTACAAACCCAGTTCCCCTGCTTTGTTGGTGTAGTGCGCAACAATCCCAAGGAAAGCAATGTTATTTGGGGATGTCCAGGCATCGAGGGAAATGCTGACTTTTCCCTCTAACTCCTGGATTTATTCACATAATCTTCTGGAGTGGAAATACAAATATAATACGAACTGCAAACATTTTCTTAGTTTCCTGGATACCATTCTCACTAAGCTTCATGATCTTCTGCTTGATTACATTTTGTCCAGGGATTTTAAAAGCATCAGAAGAATGGTGCACATATTCAAGAAGTTCCTGAAATTCCACTTGTTCAACCTCCTCAAAAGGTTGATCGCAAGCTATGTATAATCCAGTTTGTCAGGAGTTGTTCAAACTTAGTCTGGTCCCATTCACCCTGAAACAATAGATAAATTAGAAATATACTAGGATCAGTTCAGTTCATGCACCAATGCCTGTTGTTCCTGTTTAGCAAATGCCCGTTTGATATTCTCTGTGTTATTCTCTAGCTCTGCAATAAACTCAGTCACTGAGCCAGGTTCCAAGGGAGTCTTTCCAGATGCAATGTTGATTTCCTCTTGTGTGACAGGCTTGTTCACTCGCTCCTTTAAAATGGAATAGAGACGGTACATAGTTGGTGAGCAAGCTTTTAGATTTCCAATTAAACCTAAGTTTAATACATCAATCTGGAGCAGTAGCACAAGAAGTAGAGAATAATGTCTGCATACCATTCAAACTGCATCACATTGCCTTTGTAATTGTCAAGACTTTGCGATTTCCATGGTAGCACCTATAGTGCTTATCACCCAAATTTCTGACCATCCCATCAGAACCATGCCGAATTTTCTTGTAGAAGTAGTACATGGGATTACATGTTGGGGACTAGCAAAGGCATATCAATACCTGATGAAAGGAAGAAATCTGATATTAATACCTGCTTCTTTCCATTTCCTTTGTCCTCATCTCTTGTATCTTCAATGATAAAGCTACTGGATGGAGTCACATTGCAACTGGAAATATTTTCCATGCTGTTGTCATCTTCTGCAATTTCAATTCTGATGGCAGCTTTGGTTCTCTTGTGTTTTCCTGAATGACGGCCAGTGTCTGGTATGGTTTTTGATGGCAAAGAATCTGCAATCTGTTCAATAATGATGAGTTATGCAAATTTGACATAGCCTGAAACTTACCTCTTGGTTGGATGGCATCGCTTCCACTTCTGAATCTGACAATTGGTTGGTGGATATATCTGAGCCAGAGAAATTGCCATCATCCTCATCAGAGGGATGGATTTTGTCATTGGTTTGCTTCTGGCATTTCTTGTTGTTGTGCTTGTTGCTATACCCAGCTAGTTTGATAACCTTGGGCTGCCCATCGTCATCTAACTGCTCAGCTAAGAGAGAGTCCAGTAGTTTCTGAGTCTTTTTGGTGCGATAACCCCTTTCTGGTATAGATTTTAAATTAGCAAACATCCAGTAGCAAATTCTGACACAAGACTGACCTTGAGCATGATTGCTAATGACATTGGTGGCAGCAGCTGGCTTGTGAATTGGATGCTCATTGCTCTCTGACTCATAGAAGAGGATATCACTGGCATTTTTGAGATTACCAGAGGAATCAAGAGCACACTGATCAGTCATTGGAGAGAGCGAAGATGTGTGTGCAATGGTATTATTTACTGCTTCCAATACACAACTCTTTTATATATTTTATCTTGAACTCAGCTGAACCAATTTGAACTGAAAGTAACTCCAGTTTGAAACCTTGAGCATTGGTACCTTAGGGCCAACCCCTTTTACAATTCTGCTTTGTAAAATATGAGACTATTATCAGCTATGAACTAAACAGCAGAGCAATGAGAATGAGACATACCACCATATTTTTCAAATTCTACAGTCAAAACCACTCCAGAAAAAGAGAAAGGTGCAGGGAAATGACAGGTGGAATAAGTGAATTAAATAATTCCAACCCAGTAAGTCCTAATTCCTGAACTGCATCCTGAGCTGAGTCAGTGTAGTGATAAGTATCATTCTATTGAAAATTTGTGGGCTATAGACAACTCATATAAACATTTGGAACTACATGATACATTGGATAAAATTAGAAGCAACAAAAAGGAGAGATTTACTATGTGTATATTTCGTTGATGTGTAGACTTGTTGAAGACTAAGATGTCAGTCCCGTTCAAATTGACTTCAGTGCCTGTGATGATATAGGACAAAAATAAATCATAATGACAGCCGTATACAGCCATCTCCATACGGTGTTTTATGGTTATCTCGTACCGTTGACCGTACCATAAAAAATATTTTTGAGGCCAACGGGACAGGTTCGTGACCATATATATGGCACCCGTAAAGCCGCCAATACAGTGACAGTGTGCATCCCTAGTTCAACAACAGATTACATTTCTTATTTACCAGTAAATAACAAATCCTTTGGCACATGTGTAGTTATTGCTCCTGGGAAGTATACCAATGGAAATGCTGCGGTAAATAATTTTTAATCAACTAATAAATCTGGCTGCTGTGATATAGTCTGCTATTGCTGAGATGGCTTGCATCCCACCTAATTCACGTCTGTGCTGTTCTGTACAGGCCCGTGTCAATCGCAACAAGTCCCACTGTTGTGCTTTTGTTGCCACAGTGGCATCCATTCGCGGTTGTAAGCATCATAGCTGTGATAGACTTAACTTGGAACTGTCTCAACCCAGAACCTTATCACACTTCATGGCCGTCTGGTAGAGGGTGGGTGGAGGGATTGATGCAGGGGCATCATGACTGGATGAAGGATGCCTTGGGTTTCAGGCCAAATGTGTTTTGAAAACTAGAGAAAGAGTTGATTGAAACTGGTGGACTTGTAGCTCAATGATGGGTTGACACAACCAAGCAACTGGCAATCTTTTGTACCAGGCTGTTACCAACAATTCAGTTTGGAAAACTGCTGAGTGCTTTCAGCAAAGCAATGAAACTATATCCAAGTAAGTCACCACATAAATCTTCCACCAAGAGTACATCATTTTAAAGTTCTTTTCAAGCTCCTTCAAGGCAGTTCTTAATGCCATTATCTCTCCAGGATTTTGAACATACTACATGAAGCTCTCTGATAGCAACATCATCTTTGAGCACATTTGGACAGATCCAAAATTTGTATTTTCAAGGATGCAATTGGAGCAATTGATGGAAGTCATCTTTTGTCAATCCACCATCCATGACATGAGGCTGCTGGCAAGATTGTAGTGGAAATTTGACACAGAATATGCTTGCTGCCTGCGACTTTCTGATTTTTTGTTTTTGTTTTGGTTGGATAGAAGGGCAGTGCAGCTGATAACTTTGTCTATCATATTGCTCTAACAACAGAAGGCTTATCAGTTCCAGAAGGAAAATACTATCTTACTGATGCAGGATTTCCAAACTGTGACACATTATTAGTCCCTTATTGCAATGTATGCTACTATTTATGAGTGTTAGGAATCACTGATCAAGTGACCTTGGAAAAGAAATGATTGGGAGTGGAATTGAACTGATGATCTCCAACTATATATGCTGGTGCTCTACCACTGAGTTACACAGTCAGTGATAGATAGGGAGTTCAATATCCAACACACCCCTGAAGTTGCTATCTAATCTGAAGCTAAGAAGCCCAGACCCTAAGAAGGTTCCAAGTCTTAAGTCAACCGGGTTAGAGAAGACTCAAGCCAATGGCAGTTGCTGCTACCATGTTAGGAATCACTGATCAAGTGACCTTGGAAAAGAAATGACTGGGAGTGAAATTGAACTGATGACCTCCAGCTATATATGCTAGTGCTCTACCACTGAGCTACACAGTCAGTGATAGATAGGGAGTTCAATATCCAACAGCGAGAGTGGATGCAGGGAAGTCAGCGGTAAGTCCTTGGTCTGATTTATATTCTTCACTTTTTCACTTCCAATTCAGTTCACTGAATATGGAAGAGCTTTTCAACCTTTGACACTCTCAACTTTGCAACGTAGTTGAGTGGATATTTGGAGTACTCAAGCATGAATTCAAGATGGCACAAGAACTGAATGAATACCCTATTAGTGTTCAGTGCTTGATTTCTCTTGCTTTGTGTATCATTCACAATTATCTGCATGTTCAGGACCCTGAACACTATGAAACTGATTTGCATCCCTCTCAATGAGACCAGCCACTAGGAGATCCTCATGAAAATATAGTGCCAGAAATGGATCATGTTTTTCAAAGTGAAAGGGATTGTGCCTCTGCTTAAAGGGATGCAATTGCAACAGCAATGTGGAACCAATACCAACAGGAGCTGCTTGTTCATCATACTAGATCTGTACAAATGTAGTTACAGCTTCTCTATCTTATCCATCAACCAGAAGTATTGTGTTTGCCTCTCCAACTCATCTTTACTATCAAAGCTAAGATATTCTTTAACAATCTCATCCCCTTTACAAAAACTGTACATGCCTTTGCAAGAGTATGGGGTGACAAGCCCTCTTCTTGCTGGATTGTATTCCATGCCAGCTCACAACAAGTTTGGCCTTGAACAATGGCAGCCATGGGTTTAGCTTTAGATAGACTCACAAACACTTCTACCAGCTTCTCAACACAACCAACAAGTTGGCCTATTTGGGCGGTTGATATGGTCATACATATTTATGAGCAGGAGTTGCTGGAGGGGTTGCCATGTGTTTGCTTCTATGAGAAATATTGGCAGGCTTGTAGAAGTCAATATATGTCTGATCTTGGAATAATACAGTACAACTCACTGTAGCTTCTGAGACTGAGCTTGATGACATTAGTGGGGCATCATCAGAATTGAGGGTCATGGTCTGAGTTCCTTTGTCTTCCTGGCTTGGCTCATCATCCCCTGTATCTCTTGTGCTATGTCATCGTTGAGAATGGTGGGAGCTGTATTCCCAGATGTGGAGGAAAATGCTTGATCACCACAAGCTATAGTGTCACCGATGAGCTCTGCAAGGGCATCATACAAGTGGAAACTGTGGATTTGCCAGTATTTATACTCATTATACTTCTCCTTCTTGACTCTGTCCTAGAAAAATAGATGAGAATGGAAGTTATAGTTAAAATCAAAGTTTGATCAACATATCTTATCATAAAGAAGGCCTTTCCACACTCCTTCCATTGCCATAACACACTTTTTGGTGTCATCCCACCCAAATCCAGATAAGCCACAAAGGTAGTTGACAGACTTGAACAACACTTTGAGCTAAAATCATGGTCAGCATAATAACCTCTCCAAACCAATAGAATTTACCTACTGCCAATGAGACTTTATCTGGGTGATGGAATACTTGTAGTTGAGCATTGTGAGTTTCTGGAATATGTCCTGGTAGATGTTGTTCTTGACATTACTATCAGGCTTTTACCTGAGGCATAGGCTGCCTTTATTCCTGCCACAAGAGCATCAAAAGCAGTGTTGTCCCAATCAGCTCAATCACTGGCAGTGTTTTTCTTGTTGTCAGGGTTGTCGGACATGTTGGAGGAGCTGAGAAAAGGAAAGAAAAGAAAGAGGTTGAATATTGCATATTGGAAGGCCTCACCAGGGCTCATCATACAGTGCAGCAGTAATTAGGAGGGATTTTTCAAATTGTGGCAGCCAAACATGGGATATGCAACATATCAATGAGATATGTATTTCAAAATCATGTTCTATTTCTTTATTTGGGCTAGATACATATACCAGTACATGTTAAATGTGATCCATTGCCAAACAGGCCTTTAATCATATCTTTTGACTCCACTTTGTTTCATCTCCTGATACACAACTTCATCCTTTATCCCTAAAATCTTTTCACGGCTTGGGAGGATTGGTATGACAATCCGGTATATTCCTTACTTACTGATTATCTTTCATTTAATCATATCTTTTGACTCCACTTTGTTTCATCTCCTGATATGCAACTTCATCCCTTATCCCTGAAACCTTTTCTTAGATACTTTATTTATTATCCTTAGCCACAAACCCTTTTACCTAGTTCAAGACCTCCTCTCTACAGTATAAATACAGTCTGTGTAGTAGCTATAATTCCCCAGTGAACTACAAATACTTATACCTGTCTTTCAAGTGCTCAAGCTTCATTCTACATATATATATCTCTGTGTGCCAGGATGACTCTAACAATACTCTTGCAGTCACAATAATCACTCCTGTCACATATTTTGGCAGCACTTTTTCTCTATCTCAAAACTCTCCCACACTGTCTCAACATCTGGTGCCCTCTGGTCTGATCAACCAGAACCATCCACCTCAAGACAGCACAAACCTGATTTGTCTAAATTTTTGTTACCCTGTATGTAAACTTTTGAAAATTTTAATTACTAATTACTATACCACATAAATATACCCTGTGTTCCTGCTCCTGTGCTGCTGATCCAGACAATCAGCAGTTGCAAACTGCCTCACTGAATTCTGATTTGGATGTTGCCCACAAACACACCCCTAGACACACTTATAGTGATGTTGTGTTGTTGAGACCCCTGCTCCCTTGTACAAAGAGAGTCAGGATGCTATAGCCCAGTCTCCTAATAAGTAGTAATAACTTAAAGATGACATCTGGTGGGGATAGCTTTATTTATGGAGACAGTAATGTAATGCAAACTGCAGAACCTAGTACTACTGAAAAGATAACTCTTCCTCTTCTGAAGAATTGGATGATGAGAATAAGAATGGTCCATGGACCACTGTTCAGAGCAAGAGCTCTAAACAAAAAAAAGTGGCTATGTGCTGTAAAAATTCTCCTGCAGAATTAATCAAAATGCTAATAAATGTGCTGCTGAGCACTCTTTCAAAATAAATTTGGTCATTGAGGAAGCCAAAAATTCTCTGACTAAGAAAAAAGGAGCAGATTGCCTACTGAAATAAAAAATTTGTCATGAATGTTCTCTGTTGTTAGCAAAGGAACCTCCAAAAACAAAGAAAAACTATGGATCCCCAAGAATGGGGAAATGCTAGGATTCCAAAAGAAGAACAGTACTTCTCACTCCCCCACATATTCCTAGGACTGGAGGATTGAGAAAGGGAGTGAAGGGAATAGAGGGAATAGAGGGAATAGAAAAGGAATAGAGGGGATTGAAGAGGGAATGAAGGAATCGGAGAGGGAATAGAGGGGAATAGAGGGGAATAAAGGGGAATAAAGTTATTTATAGCCAATACAGTAGTAAAGTGGAATTCCCATGGCTTTGAAGCTGAGTAAAAACAATTTCCCACACCTTTGGGCTGAATAAAAATAGATTTACACAGTCATCACTACTATCATACACCTACTGTACACTGCTTATATAATCTACTCTATATCATACACCTATATATTGCTTATGTAATCTACCTTGTATCATACACTTACTGTACATTGCTTATATAATCTACTATGTGAATTAACTTGTTTTTTTTACACACTTGTATTCAATTTAGTTTGAGTCAGAATCACTGGTCTCCACTTCACAAGAATCACTAGTCTTTTCATCCAATCCTAATTCTTCATTTTCATCATCACTATCCTGAAGACTCTGCCTTTCCTTTCTGCTTTGCAATGACATATTTTGTGTGGTAAAATAGCATTGTGTGTAGAAACCAGTTGAAATTGCCAGATGTCATATATTTAAATATAGATTCAAAACCACCCAGCCATGCATTTAATTGTTCACACACTTGTGTATTAAAGGCTTTCTGGGCATATGCATTGCCATTATCATTATATGCAATAATTACAAGATTTAGAGCTGAACCATCACCCAGAGAAGGATTGCAGTACATTTAACAAAGATAATCATTGGCTTGGTGATTAATATAATGAATGGTAAGTGTCCACAATAAATTTTAATGTTTTTTTTCCGCATAAAGCATTCCAACTTCTATTGGTAACAGCTGTTTGCAACACTTGACATCCTTTGTCAATACATATGTAATCAGGACAAGATTCTTTTGTCTTATAAACAGACTGCAAAACTTTAATATATAATATATTAGTTGTGGATTCAGACCTATCAAATTTTTCCATACATCTGAAAGCCAGGCATCGCCAGGCTCACTGAGAGTCACACAGAGAATGACAAGACCAAAATATATTGATAGAACAACTGACTAGCTACAGGTGTGTACAGTGCATAAGGTCTAAGGTAAGTCTATATCAAGGAAATGTGGTTTGGGGATCATAGTCACATGCACATAAATGTATAAGATAAGATAATATGGAAAGAGGCTGTGGTAAGACTGGGGCACCAGGCTTACAGCATCTATATTATTTAAGGAACTAAATACATGATAATAATAGCAATAATAATAATAAATACCATGATCAGGACCTATGGTGGAAGAGCCATTGTCCTGATGTACATGGCCTACAGCAATGGTGGTGGACACAACCAAACCATCAGCAGCAGTGAGAGGGCCACTGCTCTGGTTGGAGATTCCCATAGGATAATCAACATCAGCCACAGTGGTGGAAGGTGCACTGGGCTGATGTGGTGGTAGGTAGGCAATGGCATGGGTAAACCCACAGGTATTGCGCCAGCACCCCATACCCTACCCATGGGGCAACCCTACCCATAACCCTACGTGTTTACCCACCAAAAGAGAATAAAAACATCCAAATTGGCCCATAATTGAAGGAGATATGACTAATTTCAAAGAATTTTGCGAAATCAGTCATATCTTCCTCAGTTTTGGTCCGAAAAATACGTTTTTAGACTCGTTCAAAGCTGATGGGTAGGGCTATCGTAACCCATACCCTACCCGCGCGGTACACGTACCCCTAACCCATACAGGTTACCCCAACTGGTGCCATTACCTTGTGGTAGGCCTGAAGGCTTGGAAAGGGACTCACTATCAGCAGTAACAGTGGGAAGCACAGACACAGTAGGAGGGGAAGGGAGGACTGGGAGGGCACTCAGGAGGGGCTACCAAGGTGGCAGCCCCATCAAGCTTCTGCACAACACTAAAAAGCGAACATAAAATTAATATATCTATATTTTTGAATGAAAAAGGGGGAGGGGTATGCGTACGGTTTGAGGTGGGTGGGGGCCCTTGCGGCCTCTGCAGCGTCCTCCTGACATTGCTGTGTCGAAGTTTTACGGCTGTGAGGGGTGGTATGGGTTGGTTAGCACCGGAAAAGCTCGCAAAAAGCGAGTGCACGCACATTTCTGAGGGTGCCTTGCCTCTGGCACCCTTCCCCTCACCCTCATCGGCCTCTGCTCCTTCTTCCCTGCTGCGGTTCATAGAGAGAGGAAGGAGTGGAGAGGGAGAGGGAGGGGATGGATGTTTGGGTGGTGGGGAAGGAGGGGAGGGAGAGTGGATGGGGGAAAGGGAAGCAAGAATCGAACCGACAAAGGGGTGATGTAACATGGAAACCGTGACACCGGCTGTTGCGAAGATGCCGAAATCACGCGTGTTTGATGGACGGATTTTCGGACCGTTTAAGGGTCCAAAATATGTCCGGCTGATCGGTATCCCATCAAACGGTTACCGATCAATCAAAATCGTATGTAAATTAATTAATTGATTCTAATCTACATCATAATGATCATCATAATGATCGTAACAATGAGCACCATGCGGACGCCAGTAATTAATTGATTCTAATCTACATCATAATGATCATCATAATGATCGTAACAATGATCGTAACAATGGGCATCATGCGGACGCTAGTAATTAATGATTCTACATCATAATGATCATCATAATGATTGTAACAATGATTGTAACAATGAGCACCATGTGAACGCTAGTAATTAATTGATTCTACATCATAATGATCATCATAATGATCATAACAATGAGCACCATGCGGACGCCAGTCCGTTTTCGGTTCCGTTCTCGGTTCTGTTCAGCGGTAATCCGTTTTGTAAACGGATTCCGTTTAATTCCGCTGCGGAATCCACCATTCCGCCCGGAATTGATAATAAATAATATGGCAGGGCTTTGTGCCATATTTCTGCCCTCATTCCCGGCGGAATGGCGGATTCCGTGGGCGGATTCGGGCGGACTCCGGCCGGAATATGTGGGGACACAAAAGCCCTCGCTAAAGGAATCAATAAAAATCAGTTTCTTTGCTATTATTCTCCAATGTTGTTGCTCCTGACCTGCAAAGAGAGCTCATCAACGTTCTCTTCCCAATCAGTTGTTCCGTTAACTCCAGAGCCTCATTTATTCTCTTTACCATATGTCTTTCTTCTACATATATACGAGTTTTATCGCCATTTATCGATTAATCAATGACTATCTCAAATCAATAGCCCGACAGATACGGCCTGAATTTGTCCTTTGGTGAATTAATATAAGACCAATTCACAATAGCTATCCCTATTGCGACTTTTCTAAACTAAAATTACTCAAATCAAATCTTCAGATATACACTACTTACAGAAGAAACAAAACAAAAAGCCTGCACCAAGAATCAAATGTCCATTATTGCTGCAGTATCATCAGGGAACGCCCATCTTGCGACCAATCTCCTTCAAGCACTCTCTCGCTACCGTCCTTGCGTCAAGCTCCGCAACAGCACCCCATCCGTCCCAGAGAGATCTAAAGTGTCCGCACCTCCATTAGCTGCTTCAATTTTGTCAGCTCTCGTTTGTAGCGACCTGTGGATCCTGATCTCGGTAGGGCTCCGACGTGGTATTGACGCAATTTCGCATAAGACTGGATAGAAGTGGAATAGGTGGGCCACAGTCGACCGCTTTACAGAGTCCGCAACCACTTCTTGAGGGGTTTGGAGTACGGGTATATCTTTGCCGATAGCTAGGCTAGCGCATGTGCGATAAGCGGAGGATCAATGAATATGAAGAACAGGATCTTTACCTGGTTGGTTGATGCAGTACTCTGTGGGCTTGTCAGACAAGGCTGCCCATAACGATCCGGACCAAAGCCGGAGGCCAAGGATCTGCTTAGGACATATAAAAGTTCTTCTCGAGCTCTAAAGCAATAATTAGCACTGGAAACAAAAACGAGGAAACAATCAAAAGGTTGTACCTCAGGAATGGTGTATTACCCTCAGCAATTCATCAGCCACGTAGCCCATAAGAGTCGTTTTACAATGATTAAGGAATGAAGACAAACTCAACACTGCCAATCGTCTCCGAGATTGTTCTTGATCTACACGGAGTAAGAAGGAAAGAATTAACTCTTGACCACAAAGGAAGGAGGAAGAGAAACAGACCTCTAGTGACATCGGAACAGACAAGGAGTAGCAGATCGAAACACCAATACGAGAACCTCTCTCGTGGTACCAAATTACCAAAGTCCGTAGTCCCCAGTTCAGGATAATCGACATCCACATCGACCTTGGTGATTCTAGAAGGCGGGCTGATGCTCACAGGAGACGATGAAGAATCAGTAGATGTAGACCATTTCCTCATCGACAGTGAAGACCACGGGCACCGAGGGGTGCGGACGAAGAAGAGGACAGAGACGAGGGTCGTGAGGTCGTAGGAGACATTTCAGCACCTTCCACCTTGTAGATCTTGCTCCCTTACAGGAGAATCTTGCCCAGTTGTGCTACGAGCATGTCAGGAACGCGAGAGATGGCCAAATGTGGCACAACGTCAATTTCCAGAGAAGCGATGAGCGCGAGGTCAAAGTTCTCTTCTGATTCCTGAACCTCTAGTGGGAAGGTTTCGCAATCGAGCTAGATTAACTAAGATGAGGGGAAAGGAACTAAGGTAGGAGATAAAAGGTGACGCACCAATCAGCCAAAATGCTGCCTCGGAAGACATCAAGGATCTGTCTCCAAATCCCCTCGATCCGTTCATCAGTTATTTGCTCGCCCATTGCATCTATTTGAAGTGTGCATTCTTTCACGATCCTAAGGAAGCATGTTGTGGCGGTCTTCCATAGAGGCAGGTCTTTGCCGTACTTTGAAGGCGCAGGACAATCGTACTTCAGCTTCATGGGTATAGAATACGCCTAACCATCAGACATCCGTAAATAAAGCATTGACAATATAAAAAGCAGGAGACAAACCGATAGCACAAATTCCAATGTTCCATCCACATAGATATCTACACTTGACTTAAACCTTAGGAAAAGTTCCACCAGCATTGGCATCGTCTTCTTTGATACACCAATATACGTAATACGTTTTTGAGGTGTTTGCTGCAACGCATTCTTGGAACTAGGTTGGACATCGAAAGCGGCAAGGTAAGGCAGGGTTATGTATTCAGACAGGTCGCGCATGACGAGAGATGGGGAGCCTGGCACGCTTAGATCAATATCAGCGATAGTGTCCATCACGACGGTCTAATATCCAGGTCAGACATTATACGCATACACCGACCTGAAAAGAGCATACCTGAACAGGAGGAAGAGCATCAATATCAGGTCTGTAGTCCGGCGAATGTGGGTACATTAGGACGCCCTGCATAACTGTGATCAATAAACAGTTGGGATGCAGATGTGGAATAATTACCTTTCAGGATGGCCATCAAGGTAGTCAATCTCTCAAGGTCCCACTCCTTACCATCCACAGCTTTACTCTCCTTTCGCGTGCCCTGAATCAAGAGCATGATCTTGTCAATGAGAAAATCACTGAAAATGGATCCGATCGAATATAGCGCCAGGATCTTTGATTCATCCCAGGTATGCTCGACGCCCTCTTCGGGCTGATCTGGGCCCATAAGTTGTCGTATTTGACCCGTTAAAGCATCCAGCAGTGGGAAGGTAACCTTCCATATACATTGCTCCCACGTTTCCATACTGAGGGTCATGCCATAAAGCTGCATCGTCCTGAACAAAGTTTGGATAGCGCCATCGCGCACCTCTGCATGCGGATCCGTGCACAGTCCAAGGACTTCCAACAAAAGGAACATCCACAGCTCGCTGTACACTGGCTCCTTGTCCATGTTCTTCCGCTTGGATTGGATAGCATCTGAAACGCTCCATAGCAGGCTCGCAGCAGCCATCAGTGCTATGTTGGTGTCTGCCTGGTGTCCAAACTGGCCTAAAGTGCTGGTACACAGTCGGAGGTGCTCCGGAGAGAGACTGGACACCGAATCGCAGACCAAAGTCAGCGACTGGAAAGCAATCTTGACCAGGGCATTATAGCTCTTCTCAGTCGGATTACTCAGACCAAGCAACAACGGCTTCGTTCAAACAACAAGTGAAGGAGGGCCACTCAAGATTGAAACAGAATTTGTGGATCTTGATCTGGTAGGTTGGATGGGGCCCAAGTTGCTTGAGCTCAGAGAGGCAAGTCGGCACACGCTCCCAAGCATCCGGAATATCGTTTCCCATCCAACGACAAGAGTATGTCCTGCAACTTGTAAAATCTGATGCAGCGTCTCCAGCCCCATTCTCCTAATCTCAACACTCGTAGTTGTTTGCTGGTGAAGCGGAACAGACAAATTGGGTACTATCTGCTGCGCTAAGACATCCAAAAATTGGTGCTGGACTTGGACTTGCAATTCTCCTGTAGAGCTAAGGTTGCAAGGTACGACGAGCAGAATTTCATCGAGTACGCGGGCAGCTTGGATGCGGATGGATTGAGGAGCAAAAGGAACGCCAATAATCATGAGCAAATGGCTGGTTGTAGCGTTCCACGCTATGTCTGGCGATCGGTAGATAAGACGATGGATGTTTAACATTGCAACCCCTCCTAGCTTAGAGCTTAGAGATACCAAAATCGCCCGATCTCTACAATGTTGAATACAAGAATTATTAAGGAACATTATCCAACAAATGATAAAGATGAAATACTCACCACATTCTTTGGAATATAAATACCACTGACCCTCCTACAACTCTCCTGGCTTTGTTTATCGTCAACATTCCACCTCCTCCAGCCTCCTCTCCACTCTCAGACACATTAACGGGTACGACTTTGGTAGTTTGCATCCCCACCATCTCCGTGCTCAATTTACACAGTGCATTCACAAAGTCTCTGAACGCAAAATCCTCCAAATTCTTCGATGAGTCAAACAGCCTCTGAACAGCGAGCTGCATGGTCTCGACATCAAGATCCGAGAGCAGAGGGTGTCGAATAACTTGAGTGTTCCCAGTGGTCGACTGTGAACTTGACATCGTCAACGAAACTGATCGACTAGCTGGCACACTACCACCGCCACCGCCACTGCCTGAGCACGGTCCAGCGCCGCCGCTGCCAAATAGACCCTTCTTATTGCTCTGCCCTCCACCACCCCTGGCCATCAAACCGAGGACAGAATCTGCATTCTGCAATGCTTCCAGCACAGAATACCAGCTTTCTCCCAAACTTCCAGCAAGGAAGAGAGCGCAACCGAGAAGCACTTTGAGGCACGCCATGTTCCTCTCAGAGAGCCTAGGCGGCTGCGTTGGGCTGCCCAGTCCGAGGCCCTCGGGAAGGGCGGCAGTCGCCAAACGGGGTGTCTGCGGTGGCGGATGCTCGACCCACGACTCTAAGCTTGACACAACACGAGGGGGTACAGCGAACTTGGACAACGAGTTGAAAAACGCGTCTCAGCGGTATCGTGAGCCCAAGCATGCCCAAGACGTTTGTCATCGCCCTGATAGCTCACCAGCACCTCCACAAACAGCTTGTCTAAGAGGTTCGTCGAGATGATGAAGGAGAAACGCGCCAAGGAGCGTGGGCCAGGCTTGCAAGATGATGGATTGGATGGATTGGACGGTGCGGAGGTTTTGTGTCTGCGGGTCGTTCTGCGGGAGTAAGGGTCACCACGCTGGTGGCAGTGCAGGGAGCAACAGCACGAACAAGAGGAGGACAAGCTTGAGGAGGGCGGTGGGGTTACTAAGAACTTGACTAGCATCAGGGTGACTAAATCGGCGGCGGCAGCAATACCACTCAAGCCCAAGACGGCAAAGCCTAAACTGAAAGCGAAGAAGGCGGCGATGGAGGACCCTGCGACGTACATCCGCAAGCGCTGGTCTGTCCCTGTCACCCTCGCCGACGAGGAGATTGTTTGGATGGGAGTTTGCGTGGGATCCGATTCCTTTGCCCCTTCAATGCTAAAATGGTTTTGGACGAGACAGAGTCATGAGACAGTGTAGGTGAGGTTGCAGGAGTCATTGCTCCTGTGCTTAGAACGAGGCTCGAGCTCATGCTCGCAGGGGCGTTGGTCGTCTCAGTTGAAGTGGAAACCGAAACACTAGATGAGACGCTACAAGAGGTGGAATTTGAGTTTGAGGCAGGGTATGAGGATATTAATGGCAAGGTGGCAGTGGTGAAGATGGAGGAAGGGGAAGAGGAAGAATCAGCAGGACGGTTGATGTTGTTGTTGATGATGGAGGCGTGGCGGGTAAAGAAGAAAGGAAAGGGCGCGCGCTTCGCACAGACGCAAATTCCAATTTGATGGTAGCTCAAGCCGTTCTGCCCACGCTTTTAGCAGAGCATGAAGGCAGTGATGGGAATGTATGGCTTGCCTCGGGTATCGCAGGAGCTTTGGCCTTGTCTAATTGATCGATGCTAGAAACAGAAGAATTTTTAGTTAAAGTATAGCAAGCAGAAGGTAATAAATACCATTGGAGTTTCATGGAAGATCCGTGTGAGCTCAATCCTGCCTCGCTGCCAATCATAGTCACGACACCGGAAACGGATGCACTCGCCACTCTTCCTGCCATGTCTAGACCATACGCCGCAGCTCCAGCAGCACCAGTAGCATTAGATGACGATGAAGATTCGGGCTGCACCCCAATACCCCCATTTGCTGACTGACACGTCGTTTAAGAGCTGTCACAAGAGAAGTTACAGCTTTTGAGCCGGTATCAAGGGCATCATAGCGTTCCCATAAATTTCTGATAAGTTCAACATCGCTACATAGACTAAAGGCACATCAGTGAGCCAAAACAGGATACTGAGGGAGAATATGTGAGAGACAAACCCTCTCGTGATTTCCATGGCCAGAACACGCATCCAGAGAGATTTTGAGGAGTGAGAATGGTGTGGTTGTTCTGAAGAATCAGGACCATTTTCCTCGCTGATGATTCGAATAAGCAACATCAAGAATCCTTCCAATTCTGTCCTCAGTTCCAAGGAGAACCTTTTGAGAAGGAACACAACGCGGGTACATCGTAGAAGCAGTGGGAATTGAGGGCGGTCGGAAAGGGACTTGAGCAACAGAGGGCATAGGTGACTCAAAAGAAGGATAAGTTTGTGGTGCTAGAACGATTCCTCAGTTTTAACAAAAAAATCCTACACATTGATCCTGCTTACCTTCAAGAATTGTTCATGATAATTGGTCAACACACTTTTGATCAACTCCAAATGGCATCAATGCGATGGGAGCACCACTTCAGTTTCCAACTTGTCCTTCCCATTGTAAACATTGTAAAGGATTTATTATAGCCGCGTTCTGTCGCCAAGCAAGAAAATATAGCAAACGTTGGGAGGGTATTAAGAAATAATAATAAAAGAGACTCACGAACCGCTCAAGTCGGCAGGCTGTTGTCAGATTGTTCAATGACTTGAATTGTGTTTGTTTGTCAACAGCCTCTGTGACAGGTCGACTGCTGACTCAAAAGAAGATAGTCGACCACACGATGACTTCAACTCAGACAGCGACACTGGCGACCTTGAACGGCAAGAAAAATGTGACGGTGATGAAGAATCTCACTGCGGGAGTGATAATCATGAGAAATATGTGGATAATAAAGACATAGACTCTCTAGTAGATGATCTTGTGAGTGGAGGTACGTCAACCTTAGTGTCTTGTCTGCACCTATATTCATCTGGCTTGTTTGTTGACCTTCACCTCAGGCCTCACTTCTGCCCTAAACTTCCCCATTTAGATATGAATTTTGTGTGACCAAATCTACGAGACACGTCTCGTAGATTTGGTCACAGCACTAATAAGGAAATATAGATAAGCGAGCAGCCATATATGACATAGTCAATGAGACACTGACTGAGATTTGTGGTCATTGGCTAGAAACGCCTGGTGATGACTACAGAGGTGCGCCCTAATAAATTTACTCTTGATTGGTGCACAACTGATATGTCTGCTCCCAGATTCTGCAATCAATATTCTACAGGAATGCTGAAATGACGCTGACACCTGGCAGGATGCAGCTCTACGTTTTAAGACAGATACTATACTGTCGTCAATTACTGTCCAGAGCTGTTGTTAATATCCTTTTTGCATTCTCTTACCACTATAATTTGCTATTCTTGTTATTCTTACATTTAACTGGCCTTTCTCCACACTGTTCCAATAAACGCTTAGAATGAATCGTTTTATTATCAACGAAAACTAAACATTCAGCAAAAGTCAAAGTATGGTAGTCAGATAGTAGCGAGTGTAATTTGTAAGTGAGTGTGGAAAGCTATGTGGCAAAGCAAAAGCAGAATATAAATAGGATTAAATGTAGGAGGATTCCATAATAGAGGCTGGATCAAATAAAAGAATGTCGATATCATCATCATCGTCCTCAACCACAGTATCGTTATCAGTATCAAAGTTTTCTGTAGGTGGGTATTTAGCTGAACTCTTTTAGAAATAATAGCACTAAATACCTATTGTAAAGTTAAATAGATCAACTTGCTGTTGAATATGATCACCGTCTGCCCATGCTACCAAATTCTTTAGATGAAGAAGCATAAGATTTATGCTTTCCTTGTAGTGCGAATATTGGTCTGAATCGGTTCTTCTAAGCTGAACAAGACCAGCATCAAAAGCAGCTTTTGATACTTCAATGGCGAAAAGGTGGATGGATAGATGTCTTGAAAATAAGCTGAATAATTCAGAGCAACTGATAACCGAAGAGGATGTAGAGGGTGAAAAGACGTGGCCGCTATATTCCAGGCATCTCTATAGGCCATATGAGAGTTGTTTCGGTTGTGAACGAATCTGTCTGGATCAAGTTCACATAGATATCGGTGGAAGTCTCCTTTCCTGCCAACAAATACTTTTAAATGAATTTAGTCAAGAAAAAGATGGAAACGATGTACAGCTTTAAATAAAAAACATTGGCCTCATTGCTGTCAGCTAAAGGAATCATTCTGGAGTCCAGAAGAGAAAGTATTTTTCTAGAATAGAGGATTGCCCGTTGCATGATAACTTTTTGGAACCGTGGAAGTAAATGAACACGTGGATGGTCTGAACCATTTCTCATGACTGGGAGCGTATACCAAATCTTTCTCAGGGGGAGGACCATTTCACGATAGGCAAATGCTACTAGATCCCTTTGTTTCCTGGAGAAAGGCTCATTGCCACTTGCAATTCCTCTGTTGATGTATTCAATTGCATCTAAGTGTAGATATGATGTTAACTGTTTGAAATTCAGAAATGCTGAACACCTTACCAGGATAACAATGCACTGAGATTGCAATTTCTGCAAGAACAAAATATGATTTTCTGGCAGTTATTGGATCAAGCCTTTGCATTCCAGTTGAGCCAGAAATGAGGCTTGAGGGAGGGTCTGGAGGGTAGAAGTAGCAGACGTAGAACGGCGATGCCAGAAACCAAAGAGTGTGGTAAAAAACATGGGTCTGTAGTAGAGTGTAGGATGAATAAAAATGCTTCTAACAGGTGAAAATCAGTGAAATATAAAAGAACATACATGTCAATAATGTTGTGGATATGAAAACAGAAAATGAATGTGTAATATGTATGCTGTGTGCAATCCGTGAACTTGCTGTGCGACCATTAGTTAGTAAGCAATCACGTATTCTGTCAGCAATGTTGATTCCACAACTTCACTAAAGTTCAGATTACTACATGATTCTGTTCAACGTATCTACTGCCAGTGTCTATGTCTGTAGCAGCTATACATATGGTCAGCAATGTCCTCTCCATTTCTAAGCTCTAAGGACTATATGCCACATTCAAAATTGTCAACTCCATCACCATCCACAAAACCTGATACGCCATTATCGCAGACACGCTGGCCAGAATCAGAAATTTCAAGCTCGCTGCTTATAAGATCTTCACCTCATTTGCAAGGCAGATGGGTATCTTTTAGCTCTTCACCTCATATACAAAGCAAACATACTTCATTTTCATCGCCAATATGCAATTCTCCAGTTCTAGACCAGCAATCTCCAATCATAACGAGTCACCGACACCTATCTCTAGCTTTGTCTTCTCAGAAACATTCTGATTTCTATTCTCTCCAACTCCTATGGCCTCTCAAACTCTGGGTATCTCCTCTGTCTCATCTTCAAGTGAATCTATTATCAATACTAGTTGTCATCAACATTCTACAAAGCCTATTTTTCCAAAAAGCGCCAGTTCAAGAAAAACATCAGCCCAAAAACATGTCATTAATATCATCCAGCACATTCTATAAGAAGAAAACACCATCTCTGAAACTTTTCCTACGCAAAAACTAGCCCATGTTCAGTACTTTACAGTGCCCCATGGGTACCGGTCGGAACCGCTTGGACCCAGTCGGAACTGATCGGAACTGGTCAGAATCCAATCGAATCCACTTGGACCCACTTGGAACCAGTCGGAATCCGGTTGGAATTTCTCATAATGTACTTAATCAGTGTATAATACAATGCTTAGTCGGCATTATAATAATTGCTTACATAAGCTTATGAATAATGTATTCAAATCACATGATATTGTATGCTTAGTCAGTATTATATAACATTTACTACATAAGCTCTTAGTAATCCATTCAGGTCACATGATATTTGTAATAAATGTGAAATTATAAAATACACTCGGAATTGAACCAACAGCTTCATATATATTAATTCTATACACACATTACCAACTACACTATTATTGCTTGTGGTATTATCAGCATTTATAAATTATATACCATT